>CM034357.1:58454244-58646744 GCA_019925275.1 Mytilus edulis | reverse complement strand
GAATAAGGAAAAAGAAACCGAATAAGGAAATAGAAACCGAATGAGGAAATAGAAACCGAAAAAGGAAATAGAAACCGAATAAGGAAACAGAAATCGAATAAGGAAATGGAAATCGAATAAGGAAATGAAAATCAAATAAGGAAATAGAAACCAAATAATGGAATAGAAACCGAAAATGGAAATGAATATCGAAAAAGGAAAAAGAAACTGAATAAAATTTTTAAAATTTGAATATCGAAAAAAGAAATGGAAACCGAATAAGGAAATGAAAACCCAATAAGGAAATAGAAACCGAATAAGGGAAAAGAAACCGAAAAAGGAAATGAATATTGAATAAGGAAAAAGAAACCCAATAAAGAAATTGAAACTGAATAAGGAAATAGAAACCGAATAAGGAAATAGAAACCGAAAAAGGAAATGAATATTGAAAAAGGAAAGAAACCGAATTAGGAAATGGAAATCGAATAAGGAAATGGAAATCGAATAAGAAAAAGAAAATCCAATAAGGAAATAGAAACCGAAAAGGTAATGAACATTGAAAAAGGAAAAAGAAACCGAATAAGGAAATGAAAATCGAATAAGGAAATGGAAATCGAATAAGGAAATGGAAATGGAATAAGGAAATAGAAACTGTATAAGGAACTGAAAATTGAATAAGGAAAAAGAAACTGAATAAGAAAACGAAAAAAAAAAATTGAAAAACTTTTTGAGGAAAAAAAAATTTGAGAAAAAAAAAATTTTGAGGAAAAAAAAATTTTGAGGAAAAAAAAATTTTGAGTCAAAAAAAAATTTGAGGAAAAAAATTTTGAAGGAAAAAAAAAATTCAGTTTGGACTTGTAATATTTTTTTAAATTTGAATATCGAAATAGGAAATGGAAACCAAATAAGGAAATGAAAATCCAATAAGGAAATGAAAATCCAATAAGGAAATGGAAACTGAATAAGGAAATAGAAACCAAATAAGGAAAAAGAAACCGAATAAGGAAATGAAAATCCAGTAAGGAAATGAAAATTTTGAGGAAAAAATTTTGAGAAAAAAAAAATTGAGGAAAAAAAAATTTTGAGGGAAAAAAACAATTTGAGGAAAAAAAATTTTGAATGAAAAAAAAAATTCAGTTTGGACTTGTAATATTTTTGAAAATTTGAATATCGAAAAAGGAAATGGAAACCGAATAAGGAAATGAAAATCCAATAAGAAAATGAAAATCCAATAAGGAAATGAAAATCCAATAAGGAAATAGAAACCGAATAAGGAAAAAGAAACCGAATAAGGAAATGAAAATCCAATAAGGAAATGAAAATCCAATAAGGAAATGGAAACTGAATAAGGAAATAGAAACCGAAGAAGGAAATAGAAACCGAAAAAGGAAATGAATATTGAAAAAGGAAAAAGAAACCGAATAAGGAAATGGAAATCGAATAAGGAAATGGAAATAAAATAAGGAAATGAAAATCCAATAAGGAAATAGAAACCGAAAAAGGAAATGAACATTGAAATAGGAAAAAGAAACCGAATTAGGAAATGAAAATCGAATAAGGAAATGGAAATCGAATAAGGAAATGGAAATCGAATAAGGAAATAGAAACTGTATAAGGAAATGAAAATTGAATAAGGAAAAAGAAACCGAATAAGGAAACGAAAAAAAAAATTGAAAAACTTTTTGAGGAAAAAAAAATTTGAGGAAAAAAATTTTTTTGAGGAAAACAAAATTTTGAGTCAAAAAAAATTTGAGGAAAAAAATTTTGAAGGAAAAAAAAAATTCAGTTTGGACTTGTAATATTTTTCAAAATTTGAATATCGAAAAAGGAAATGGAAACCGAATAAGGAAATGAAAATCCAATAAGGAAATGAAAATCCAATAAGGAAATGGAAACTGAATAAGGAAATAGAAACCGAATAAGGAAAAAGAAACCGAATAAGGAAATGAAAATCCAATAAGGAAATGAAAATCCAATAAGGAAATGGAAACTGAATAAGGAAATAGAAACCAAATAAGGAAATAGAAACAGAAAAAGGAAAAAGAAACCGAATTAGGAAATGGAAATCGAATAAGGAAATGGAAATCGAATAAGGAAATGGAAATCGAATAAGGAAACGAAAATCCAATAAGGAAATAGAAACCCAATAAGGAAATAGAAACCGAAAAAGGAAATGAACATTGAAAAAGGAAATGAACATTGAAAAAGGAAATGAACATTGAAAAAGGAAAAAGAAACCGAATAAGGAAATGAAAATCGAATAAGGAAATGGAAATCGAATAAGGAAATGAAAATCGAATAAGGAAATAGAAACTGTATAAGGAAATGAAAATTGAATAAGGAAAAAGAAACCGAATAAGGAAACGAAAAAAAAAAATTGAAAAACTTTTTGAGGAAAAAAAAATTTGAGGAAAAAAATTTTGAAGAAAAATAAATTTTGAGGAAAAAAAAATTTGAAGAAAAAATTTTTGAAGGAAAAAAAAAATTCAGTTTGGACTTGATATATTTTTCAAAATTTGAATATCGAAAAAAGAAATGGAAACCGAATAAGGAAATGAAAATCCAATAAGGAAATGGAAACTGAATAAGGAAATAGAAACCGAATAAGGAAAAAGAAACCGAATAAGGAAATGAAAATCCAATAAGGAAATGAAAATCAAATAAGGAAATGGAAACTGAATAAGGAAATAGAAACCGAATAAGGAAATAGAAACCGAAAAAGGAAATGAATATTGAAAAAGGAAAAAGAAACCGAATTAGGAAATGGAAATCGAATAAGGAAATGGAAATGGAATAAGGAAACGAAAATCCAATAAGGAAATAGAAACCCAATAAGGAAATAGAAACCCAATAAGGAAATAGAAACCGAATAAGGAAATAGAAACCGAAAAAGGAAATGAATATTGAAAAAGGAAAAAGAAACCGAAATTAAGGAAATGGAAATCGAATAAGGAAATGGAAATCGAATAAGGAAATGAAAATCCAATAAGGAAATGAAAATCAAATAAGGAAATGGAAACTGAATAAGGAAATAGAAACCGAATAAGGAAATAGAAACCGAAAAAGGAAATGAATATTGAAAAAGGAAAAAGAAACCGAATTAGGAAATGGAAATCGAATAAGGAAATGGAAATGGAATAAGGAAACGAAAATCCAATAAGGAAATAGAAACCCAATAAGGAAATAGAAACCCAATAAGGAAATAGAAACCGAATAAGGAAATAGAAACCGAAAAAGGAAATGAATATTGAAAAAGGAAAAAGAAACCGAATATTAAGGAAATGGAAATCGAATAAGGAAATGGAAATCGAATAAGGAAATGAAAATCCAATAAGGAAATAGAAACCGAATAAGGAAATAGAAACCGAAAAAGGAAATGAACATTGAAAAAGGAAAAAGAAACCGAATAAGGAAATGAAAATCAAATAAGGAAATGGAAATCGAAAAGGAAATATAAACTGTATAAGGAAATGAAAATCGAATAAGGAAAAAGAAACCGAATAAGGAAACGAAAAAACAATTTGAAAAACTTTTTGAGGAAAAAAAAATTTGAGGAAAAAAAAATTTTGAGGAAAAAAAATTTTGAGGAAAAAAAAATATTGAGGAAAAATAATTTTGAGGAAAAAAAAAATTTGAGGAAAAAAAATTTGAGGAAAAAAAAATTTTGAGGAAAAAAAAAATTGAGGAAAAAAAAATTTTGAGGAAAAAAAATTTTGAAGGAAAAAAAAAATTTAGTTTGGACTTAATATTTTTCAAAATTTGAATATCGAAAAAGGAAAAAGGAAAAAGGAACCAACTTGTATCTGGTAGTTATCTATATTGTGTTTTAATTGATGTTCCATTTTTTATCGTTTGTCATTTTTTTGGTATCGCCTCTCTTTTATTCTTACATTTATGGTTTGTATATAACATTCACCCCAAAGAATGACGAGTTAAACATCGCAATTCGCATATTATTACGTGAACATTGATCTGCACGAGTATCAAAGAAAACATGTCGTAAACAATTATTTACCAAAGAAAAATTCACAATACATATACTTAATAATAAAAACCTAATGTTGAAAATAAATGAAAGTCACAAGATCACTGTTCATATTAGGACCTTGTTGTGTAAAAACATTACCACCTTTCTTATGCAGTATTCAAGTAAAGAATTGGTGAACAATTCTGTAAGTGCTTGTAAATAAGCAGCGGGAAATCTAGTAACAAAATATTACCTTCCCTGATAAAAAGGACATCTATTTGTCTCGTCTTAGTAAAGACGCTATTAATTATAAGTTCACTTGAAAACATTTGATGGATAGTAACAATAAAATAAAATAAATAAGAAATGTATAAACTGTTGTTATGCGAATAAAAAAAACCTAGTGTATGTTTCTAATTAGCTCGGGAAAAATTATCCTCACATGTATGCAGCTAGATAAGAGAAGTGCAGGAGCACAATTCCATTGTAATTATTGCGAACCCTGTGATAGTTTTCAATAGATTCACCTGCAAGTTATCTGTCCATTTAATCTTTTGGCAGTACTATTGTCCAATCTAACAAAAACAACAGGTATTGTTCTCTGTGTAGTTTATTCACTTGAACCTTTAAATTTGTTCCAAAAGAAATATATCACTCATTGATTAATTTACCTGAACAAAAAATTGAACTGTCAATGATGAACAAATACTCATACCAATACTAAGTAAGGACTCACAAAACTGCATGTGATGTTGTCTTTATTCAATACCAATCAGATTAAAAAAAAATTGGTTTCTGATCAAATATTCAATATTTTTGTGTGTTTGATAAATAAAAATTTGAATATTATTATTTTAAATTAAGGTCTTCATAAACATAAGTCTTTAAATAAATAACAACAAAAACATGCAAATTTATCAGAAAACACTTAAAAAGTGTCTGAAATAAACTTTTAATTATTAAACCAGATTTGATATTGAACAGATTGAAAATATATTAATGATATATTGAATAAATACAATATTGCATATAGTTGATGTGAGTTTATAGAAGTATTTCAATAAAAAAAAAGATATTTTTTGGTCAGGTAAATGAATCAATGAGTGATATATTTCTCATAGAAGAAATTTAAAGATCCCATCACATGAACTATACAGAGAACAATACCTGTTGTATTTGTAAGATTGGACAATAGAACTTACAAAAGTTTAAATCGACGGGTAACTTGAAGGTGACTCTATGGAAAACTATAATAGGGTAAGCAATAATTGATATCAAGCAAAGATTGACGCTTTTGAAATAAAGTTACTAATCAAATTCCAACGGACCTAATCACCAAGCATGCTACAAATGTATATATACAAAGAAGCTGCAAAAAAATGTTTCGAACTTGAGATGACCTTTTAAAATTTGTATGAAAAAAAAATAAAACATTTAAACAGATAATCTATTTTATGAAAATATTGATTTTAAATGAATGCATCAACCTGCACAAGTAAGATGTTTAAAGTTTAAATTGTTATATTAACGAGAAGACAATAAATTGATTTTGAAAGGTCACTTTACGGGGCAGCCAGGAGTACCCAAGAACTTGAAATTAAAAATAAGTACATTTTTAAAAAGTGGAAATTAAATGAAAAATAAAAATAAAATATGTTTGAATTTAAAGATATTGAGATTTTGAAAGTATATGATTCTTTTTCATTTTTATTTATCCTTATGCTGCAAAGATTAATAGTTTTCTTTTAAATTTTAAATTTCCCACCAATTTCCAATTCCAATCTCTGTCAATGATGAACACAAAATATTATGTTTTTGCATAAATATTTCTTATATTAAGCTTTAACAAATAATTACTTTAAGATATATTATTGTATTTTAGAAATAACTTTTGATGATGATCGTCAACAGCATGTTTAACTGTTGATTTTTCGAATCTTTCATAAGAAAAGTGAACTTTCTTTTCTTCTCGTTGATAAGTTTAGTCACTGAATAAATTGGAGCATTTGCGTTGGTACATGTCAATCAAATTGAGTTGAAACATATATTATGACGTTTAAACGATATATAGTTGTGTCATTCTAAAAGGCCGCACCGTAACCTGACGGACATGCATGTCATTTAAAAAAAGGTTGATAATTGTCTCATTGGCAATCATATCTCACCTCCTTAATTTTAATAAACATTATTATCCCACAAAAGATCCGTGTTTAAATAAATATCAAAAATACAAAGTAAACAATGACATGACGCAAAAGATAATTATTTTGAAACATAATCGTATATGTACCATTAACAAAATACAATCGCATAGGGAAGATTTTGCGGCACATTGAATGACCTTAAATAGTGTCAGTCCAGATTAAAGTCAGAAGACCATTGAGTGTTTTTGTGATATAAGAGCTGACCGATTCATACAACATGTACAAGTAATCTTGTACTGAATCAAATTGAAAAATTCAATACTTAGCAGTTGTGGTTGGTTATGTTTACATGTATATATAAATGCTTCAGAAGACGTGCAAATGTTTCTTTAATAACCAGATTCTGGCCCAAGAATCAACATTATATTCTTATATAACTTTAAATTCAACCCAATACTCCTTCTCAATCCATGTTCTTATGCTCAATGTACAAAACAAAGAATGCGCGGAAGAGGATGGGGAACTGTAAAAGAAAATAGTAATGAAGTGCCAAAATTTGAATTCTCTTTTTTTCCCATTTTTTTGTCTTGAAATAAATTGTGATGGTTAAATAAATATTTCCTTTATGCTGACTGCATCAACACGTGGATATATCTTCAGGATAAAATACATAGATAAAATGTTATTAATTTGAAACCAAAAAAATATAGTCTAAATTCGACATATCCGCAGATTCCTTTTTCGATAATTGAGGTATCGCATTTTACTTAAAGATAAACTGGACTTCAGAGTGATCAAAAGTAGTTCCTCAGTATTTTCAGCTCCCATGTAAATGTCAAAATATACCAAGAAGTATCAAATCTTTTCTGACTTCAATTTACACTCAACATCTTAGCATGCTCAAGTGTTACACTATTTACCTTCAACACATCTGTGGAATGACGGTCAAATTTTGTATTGATTGTTAAATACATTTGTTTTCATGCAACATACATTTTTAACCTTTCTAAAGGACTGTAGAACAACCACATACATGAAAGAGGGTCCTTTACAGTTATAAAATATCCTATGGTATTATGTCTGGAATAAAAAGAGCTCTTTGAATTCTGAGATATGTTTTACATTCTCAGTGCCATTTTCTGTTATCTTTTAGGACAGGCGCATTAACTTCAACTACTTCAACTTGACAAATAAAAAATTTAATCACGTAAATGTTCCATTAAGACTGTAAAGTTGAAAAATAAAAGCTCTCGGTGGCCGTGTGTTACCTTTCCTCGTCAGTTTAAATCTAGCGGCGTACTACAGTACATGATATATAAGGCATTGAGATGTTATTGTTACAGATCAGCTCAATTATCTATAGTAAAGGATCCTACAAATTAATGCAAGATACAATCACAGAAAATAATTATATTTATACGTACGTCTTAGTCAGTGACAACTCTACAACAGATTTATCCATCGGATCACCAGCAATGATGGGGATACATGGCTGTGTTCATTATGTATATACAACTCGTCTAAACATCAACCCAACAATTTTAGATCCGTAAATTTGCTTTCGCAAATTGTTTGTTCTTCCCTCGCCGGGATTCGAACCCATGCTACTGTGATATCGTGACACCAAATCGCCTGCACTGTAGCCGTCCCGCTAGACCACACCACCACCTTGGCTTCACACAAATAAAGCTGTTGGTGACCGTGTGTTACCTATATATATATATATATATATATATATATAAACCACGACTTCATCTCACGTAAAATTAATGGTATATAAATGCTACGCCCTACATTTATGTTGCCTTTTGCGAAAGCAAAAATTCGTGGCTTCTTCTTTAATCAACACTTGCAATATATCATTTTCAAATTTCTCACCATATTATGTTTAAACGTTCGTTTCTATGTATATTGCATTGTCATTTTTTTTTGCTGTACTTCAGTGTGTTCTGCTGTTTCGTTGTTTCCTCAATGATAACGTTGAATATAAATACACTCGAAACATTTGTCAGAAGCACCTTTCTCAATTTCCCTTTATGACCATCGATCAATTTAGTAGGTGAAAACAAAAGACGTAAAAATATTTCTGGACCTACATTTGTTGTATTGTATATGATATAAAAAAGGGAACTTTGCCAAAAGGCCATCATAATTATAGTTTTGTCAATTGTACGGTAGAAGTGTGGTGGTTTACCCTAAAGACTCACAAGTGATGCTCGAATAAAAATATTTTTAAAAACTTCAAACAATGTTTTAGGTTGAAGAGCATTGAGAATATGCAAATAGTCTATCAAACAAATTAATGATATCTTCTTTTATTTATTTATAAAAACATTGCAAGCCGCAAGTTGTTGATTTCTGGCTTAAATTAACTTGTTCACTTCGCATATTTCCAAGGTTAAAAATAACATACGGTAAACACAGACTGTTGGAAACGAATAAATCTGTGTTAAAGATTTACAAGGTTAGCCACTCAATCATTTCTTTTGGCAAATAACATTTAAATACAAGAAAGTAACAGATGCCATAGTGTACATCCAAATGAAAAAAAAAAGAAAGAACGAAATTCAATTTGTTTTGAGAACTATTCTGATTGCTTTAATATCAACCTTTCATCGCATTTATGCTAATTATGGCAATGAGTTTAATAACTTCGAGGACAAGTAACTATAAAACATTGACACTTCTATCATTTTAATTGTAAATACACGTTCAAGGAAGATATTGATAGTTGATAAAAAAAAAACCCGGTTGAAGCAATGACGACGCTAGTGAATATACTTCTGATTATAACTGTTTTGATAGTTCCAGGTAAGTTATTATTACATATCTTTATGACTAATGACCAATAGTTTCTACTGAAATGATTTAAAATCTACATCCAAATACGAGTTTTTAGATTGGAGTTTTTCTAGTTTACTCATAAATAAGATTTTATAAGTTTATCAAGGCATTCTTGTACTTAAAGATATGATTGTCCTACACTTAGACAGCGTTCACATGAAAATAAAATATAATAAAGTACAGGTGGTCGATTTCAACTCATAAATTAAATATTGATTTCTTTTCTGGCAATTAACTGTACACATTTTTATTTCAGGATCTACATTGTGTAACTTTCCATGTGAATGGATTGGTAAAACTTTTAAGTTGGAGGATCAGCTAGATAAATTTAACTTCATTTCAAATTCAAATCTAACATTTAGTAAATTGAATAGTTCAGAGGCTGCCACGAAAATTCAAGGCTTTGATTTTAGTATTACATGTTTGAAGATTAATGGACCTTACCTTTGGTTGAAGTAAGTTGTAAATAACAAACCCTATGTTTCTTCAATTCAAGTTCAAATCTAGTAAATGAATTAAAACGAGACATATTAATGTGTGAGCAAAAATGATGAGACAGGGTGAACCTCTCCTACTTTGTTCTTAACACTCATCTTTTGAATCTATAATCACATAAAAGGTCACAATCGGTAAAATTATGGATCAGACGATAAATTCGTGATGGTGGCTGTATACATATTGTATATTATGCAGTATCAGCGTAAGTTGTATTTCCTAAGCTATGTTGAAGCCATTTTCTTGTTCGTAAAGTGTTCGAATGAGGGTAACGTATCAACAGAGATAAGAAACGCTATATGACGTAGCAAAAAGAAAGTTACTGATGAGAAATAGGAAAGGAGTAGGTCCGTTAAGGACCGATTTGGCCTCAAATTTCAGGTTCATCTGACATAAGATTTTGATCACTTTTTAAACACTTAAGTGTTCATTTCATTTGAATCAATTAGTTTATGTGAAAGATTCGAACGGACTTAGTCATTAAAAACGATCCGATTCAAGCTTAGATATGAAAAATCAACCAAATATGCCAAAAAATGTCACTTTTCGGAAGGTTTTTGTCAAAAATGAAAGTGGTCGCATCCGTGTATATCCTGAATCTTTATATATGTTATGTATAATGTATAAAATATAACTTCCATTTCAAGATTAAGGATGAACACGAATGCGGCCACTTTCGTTTTACACGAAAACCGTCTAAAATTTAACTAAAATGCTACAATTGTGAAGAATTCAGTAATTGAGCATGACTTTAAGATGCCAGTACCCGTTATATGTTCATTGTATAGTCAAAAATAGCCCATATTTATGTAGCAGAAGCACTCTTCTGTTCAATAAATAACTAACAGTTTACATTTGATCAATTTTGTAAAACTGCTATATTTTGAGGCCAAAAAGGGCTCTTACTGGACCTACTCCTTCACAATTGAAAAGTTTAAATCGTTACGCTTGTCATTGATGTTAGGCTGAAGTCGTCCATTGGTTCAATATCGTGAAACAATATAAAGATATGCAGTTGACCTTTTACTTTCGGTAGTATCCTTAATATCAAGATTGCTGACATATATGAAAAAAGTAAAAAAGCGAACTCTTTTGACCATGTTGACCGGTCTAATAGGAGAGTCCTTTATCAAATGGCAAATTCAAAAGATAAATCACATCAAACGAAGAAAAACAATTTCATATTCCTCAGGCAAAGTTGACAGAAGATACGTACACCTTAGATCTTTCCTTATCAAACTATATAAAGTAAATTAGAAAATCGCGAAACTAAATCGCCGCGAAATGGACTAGCTGGCGATAAACGCGAAAATAAGTTGGTTTACAGTAGATGGTGCTATATTCTATGTTGTACTTGGTCATATAGATAACTTTATTCAGATTACACAACTTTGATTTGTTGTTACCAGGAGATTTCTTTAATATTGTTTGACAGTGAAGATTTTAAACCCTGATGTGTACACATTTGTCTTTAGAGGTGAGTATTTAACTTTCAGTGTAGGTAGCAAAATAATTCATGTTAGAATAATAACGTTAGCTTGCATACGATTAATATAGCACCAGTTTTTTACTGAACACATATGTCTCATTCGCAGGTTTAAAACTCTAAATGTGAACGAATTTTGAGTGTATTCTTAAATAAATGATTTCGATTTCATTATTTTCTAAAATTCAATGCTTACTTCGGATCGAGTAATGGTGTTGAACATGTTCAGAAAATGCAAATAGACAATAAAAACAGAAATCTTTTTTATATTGAAGACAATATTACAAAAGATTCATGTCATTACCGTCTTTGGACATCTATAATCAGGGTTATATGATTTGTATATGAAAGACATTTAACACATTTTCATCCAAATAAAATTTTATTTTGTTTAAAATCCATCCTTAAAAACTTCCTCAAGCTAAGATTGGTTTTGTCTATATGTCCTTTTTAGTCATTTAGATCTTTATATGGTAATGTTTTATACAAACTTGGCTTTTGATTTTATACTTCCTGATGAAGATAAATCCAGAAAAGTGCTATGCATTCACACAATAAAAAGTGTTCTCATTTCTTAAATCTTTTTTTCAGTATAATGCAAAATAGCAGATTTAAGCCATCCAAAGTCGAATTATAAAAAAAAAAAACAAGACAAAAAAAAAACCCCAAAAAAACAAAATTGAACTTAAAATATCTGGTTGCATGATATGCATTACAACCAAATCTAAGTACGTTACATCTGGTTAAATACGAACAAGAGGCTGTCACAACGACAGCAAACCGGATTTATTAGCATTTATTTGTGTCCTGGCAATGTCACAAGAACCATTACTGATGATTGGTGAAAGTGAAAATCGTCAATATCAAATTTGACCTCTATTTTGTCATCAGTATCAACATATTAAAATTTGAAAAGCTAATTAGATTGAATCGTTTGTGAGTAAATGCAACAACGTGAATGGAAACACCATTTTACGATCTTTCAAGAACCATAACTCCTGAACGGTAAAAGTCAAAATCGTCATTATTGAACTTGACCTCCATTTTGTCACCAGTAACAACATATTAAAATTTGGGAAGCTTTGGTAGAACAGTTCAAGCGTAAATGCATGGACACGACTGGAAACGCCATTTTTCAATCTTTCAAGGACCATAACTCCTGAACGGTAAAAGTCAAAATCGTCATTATTGAACTTGACCTCCATTTTGTCACCAGTAACAACATATTAAAATTTGGGAAGCTTTGGTAGAACTGTTCGTGCGTAAATGCACGGACACGACTGGAAACGCCATTTTTCAATCTTTCAAGAACCATAACTCCTGAACTGTAAAAGTGAAAATGGCCATTATTGAACTTGACCTTCATTTAGTTGTCAGTAACAACATATTAAAATTTTAAAAGCTTTGGTTGAACGGTTCATGAGTTAATGCACGGACAACATTTGATTGCCGCCCGCCCGACCGCCCGCCCGCCCGCCGATCATCCCCAATTTAATAACCGACATTTTTGTCACAAAAATCCGGTTAAAAAGTGTCAACAAATATTTCCCTTCAATATGGCAGTTATAGGAAATTAATCTTACATTTCAATGCAGTAAAAAAAATCTAATTGATAAACAAATATTGGGTGTTTTAGAGCACCATTTTTTTCATATTTGGTATATGTATAGAATATTTTATTTTCGTTGTTCGTGTTGTTTATTCTTTAGTTTTCTATGTTGTATCATGTGTACTATTGTGTGTCTGTTTGTTATTTTCATTTTTAGCCATGGCGTTGTCAGTTTATTTTCTATTTATGAGTTTGACTGTCCCTATGGTATCTTTCGCCCTCTTTTACATGGTTACTAAAGCTCGTACACAGGGAAAATAGTGAACATTTGATTGGTTAACTCTCAGTGAATTTATGTTCTTATATGCGATGAAATGATATATGCAATTTTGTCTAAAGTACTGTACAGGATAAAACTTTACTCATGCTAAGTATTTCTAATGTTTTAAATTAAGAAAAATTCTACCAATTTTAAAGTTCGAATTTAAGTAAGAATAACAGGAGAAAATCAATGGTGATATTACATCTATACTTAATAGTAAAGAACAAAAACAAAACAAACAAAAATAAATAAACTTACAAGATTTTTTTTTTCATTTTATCTTTTGAGAGCATCCGTGCGAGATCCGATCATATAAGTTAAACTTATAATCATACCACTTTTTCTTATTTTATAAGTACACTTGTATTTGTATTTTTATCCATGTGATGAGTTAAGCCTTTTGCAACTGATTTTAATTGTGTGCTCTCAATATATTGTACTGTTACACCACTGTCCCAGGTTCGGGGACGGTTAGGATCCCGCTAACATGTTTAACCCCGCCACATTCTGTATGTATATGCCTTTCTCAAGTCAGGAGCCTGTAATTCAGTGGCTATCGTTTGTTTATGTGTTACATATTTGATTTTCGTTATTTTTTCCCACATAAACTAGGCCGTTTGTTTTCTCATTTGAATTGATTTACATTGTCATTACGTGACTTTTCTTGCTGACTATGCGGTATGGACATTGCTCATTGTTGAAGGACGTACGATGACCTACAGTTGATAATTTCTGTGTTATTTGGTCTCTTGTTGAGAGTTATCTCATTGGCAATCATGCCACCAAAATATCTCTTTAAATCAGCAATATCTTTGTTATATAGTCAATCAATAATTTTTACACAGTCGTTTAATACAGAGAAAGTAAAATATGTTTTCTACATAGAATCCTATATTATATTTATGGATGACTCGCACGACATTGCATCAAATTAAATTCAAAAGATGTATGATCTATTTCTATTTGTTTATTTAAGAATTTGTCGATGAAGATGGATTTTGCGATGCTTGTTTCGAGGTCAATGATAAAAATGCCGATTTTGGCGCTGCTAGAGGTTTGTATGTTTTTATTATTTGTATAAACTGTGGTTCAAATAATCAAAGTAGTTAACATGCTTTTAATTAACCATCAATTTTATGATACGACTTTTAATATGATAAAAATTACAGTTATATTAGAGAGCGAATACAAATCTTTCAGAAACCTCCAACAAAGTCGATCGGACATTTTGAGTTTAAATCCTATTTATGGTAAAGCTTTTGAGTCCCAAACTCATGTTAATTTAAATAAAGATATATCCGGTTTTTATTAAAACAGAATATATTTTTTTGAGCGGGTTGGAAAACACTAATTGCAACATTGATTCCTTTCCTTAAAAAATCGTCATAAAACCTTTATATTCAATTATGTACAACTAAATTTGTTCGCAAAGGTTTTATGTAACGGATTGAAACGCTTGATTTATGGATAATATTGAAGTAATTGAACACTTTATATTCATTTTGATTTAAATCTTTTTCAGCGAATGGTGCTAAAGGTAAATCTAATAACGATTATAGAGAACGTATTTTGTAGGTTTTTTCTCTCCCTTGGGTACCTGTATCTCAGTCATCCATGTTATCAGAGCCAAGAAATATAGGACATAGAACTAATTTAAAGTAGAGATTGACATCAATCTTTGACAGCGTTATGTTGTTTGTAAATACAAATTTCACTTAAAACAACACTTTGATTTTGTTTCCTTTTCAACTTGAATTGTTACACTAAATGAATATGAATCTATATTCCATAAAAACAACCAGGAGAATTTGACTCTTTATTTCTAATAAAACACTAACCGTTTCATTATTAAACGAGACTTGATTCCAATGTTGTAAAACTCAGTATTTTAAACATGCGCAACGAGACCGTTACTTATCCATAAACATGCCAAACAAATGACATTGATTGATACTTTACCGATTAATAATTGCCATTTCATATAGCAAATTATACAGATCTGTAAAATTTTATTTACAAACCTGTCTGAAAATAAACCATAACATATCATAATATGTCAATATCCATTTTTTTTTTAATTGAACTACATTTAACAATTATTCTTTTTCGAATCTTTTGTAGACGCAACTGATGTTCTAACTTGCAAAGAACGTCCCAAAATCTGTGCCACATATTGCAAGGGTCTTGGACAGCTTGAAGAGTGCCGCCGACATGGGTATTATCACTCAAGGTATCAACAACCATCATACAATTATCGAAAAACGAGACCGTACAAAAAGAGGTATTAAAAAGAGAAGGATATTTGGAAGATATACATGTTATTTCCATTGTTCACTATTGTATATACAAAATAAACAATGGGAGCATCAACAAGTCTTTTTTTTTTATCTTTATTTACATGATAGATGGTGTAAATACCATTGGAAATGTAAGTGTTTTTAAATTGTGTTAGAATAATTGCTAGACCTTTCGTATGTGTTCGTTAGTTTTGTGCTGAAAGGTTTGTAACCCTATCCTACCTGTTCTCCTTTTCTGGTGTAAATAAGAGTTATCGATTATATTCACACTGTAATTTTTGACAAGAAATAACCATATTGTCTGAACACAAATTTAAGTCGAAATGGGAAATTACTGTCGGCCATTCAGTGAACTTCATGGAATAATATTATATATCTCGGTGTATTTGGGACGTGGGGAGGATGGTGGGAGTAAAGACCTGTTTTAAAATTGAAACACACGGAGGCGCAACCAAAGAGTGTACGCATTTTCAAAACCAGTGTAAAATTCCGTACACCCCTCAGTATATCAATATAACGATGAATTCTATAAGGAATTACCTGTAATGAACTGAAGATGCAAAAAAAAAGAGATTTTGATTTGTAAAATAACAAACAAATGATAAAACTAGAGGTTCTAAAGAGCCTGTGTCGCTTACCTTGGTCTATGTGAATATAAAACAATAGACACAGATGGATTCATGACAAAATTGTGTTTTGGTGATGGTGATGTGTTTATATTACTTTTCTAAACATTCTTGTTGCTTACAATTATCTCTTTCTATAACAGTAGCTTCTGTGGAAAATCTACAAATTTTATGAAAATTGTTAAAAATTGACTATGAAGAGCAATTACTCCTTAGGGGGTCAATTGACTATGTTGGTCATGTTGACTTATTTTTATGTCTTGCTTTGCTGTACATTATTGCCGTTTACAGTTTATATCTATCTATAATAATATTCAAGATAATAACCAAAAAACAGCAAAATTTCCTCAATATTACCAATTCAGGGGCAGCAACCTAACAACCGATTATCTTATTTTTAACCATTTTTCGTAAATCTTAGTAATCTTTTAGAAAAATATTCTCCTCTGAATTCATCAGGGCAGATAGATCTCCACCTGATCAACAATTTTACCTCCTGTCAGAGTTGCTCTAAATGCTTTGGTTTTTGAGTTATAAGCCAAAAACTGCATTTTACCCCCATGTTCTATTTTTAGCCTTGGCGGTCATCTTGGTTTGTTGGCCGATTTTCCGGACACATTTTTTAAACTAGAATCCCCAATGATGATTATGGCCAAGTTTGGTTTAATTTGGCAATAGCTAAACGGATAATGTTCCTGTTCGTGAACTCTCAGCGCACAGAATATTACATTAATTAGATGGTAGAACTGCAAAATAACAGCAAAAATAAGTGTACAAAAATTAACAAATCATAGGTTCTACGTCATTACCCGGGTTATTGGCATCGTCAGATAAGTTTAAACACAATGTCGTTTTTTTCTCATTAATGAAACTTGTTGTTGATGACTGGTGTTTAATAAACTCTGAAAAGTTGATTAACAACTGGACAATATTTATATTCCAGGCGATATAGACTTCAATTTTGTACTAGTCGTTTTCCTCTGCCAGAGTACTAGTACTGTCATATTTTTTGGACTTACAAGTTCCGAATGTTCCTTTGGTTTTGTCAGCATCTTTGTTTTTGTCATACATTTTACTCACCTCTAAGATAATTTTTTATTGGGTTGCTGTGTTCTAATTTTGTTTTGTTCAAAGTATTACAATATCGCGATATGCTGATATATCTAGAGGTAGGTTTTACTACAATTATCACAATACCATAACAATTGAAATTGATCAATGTACATCAAATCAAGATCAGATGAACGATACAACACATATATATATAGTTAGGCAATTGGTTAGAGCATCTAAGAAACACACTTAATAACGAAAATTGAACATCCACCATTATAAATTCAAATGAATCCTTCTGGAATTTCATTTGCAGAGCACTCAGACACAATCTAATCGACCTGTACTTATCTGATAAAAAAAAATACTACCAGGGTTATATGAAAAAACACAAACTCGATAAAAAATAGACATACAGAGACAAACATCAAACAACAGCACATACCGTATAGCGGGTTATTTTCGCAGGCTGAACATTTTCACTGATTTTCGAGGATTGAACAAAATCGCCAAAATAAATTCCTCCAATTTAAAAAGGGACATGCAATTTAAAAAGGTATTGATAAAAGTTCTGAATCCGCCAAAATAAAAACCACCAACATAGTTCGTATTCCTTATTCAATGAAAATCTCGAAATTTTACACCCGAGAAAATAACCCGCTACACAGGTAATCGATTACAATTTGGTTAAAGAAATTGTATTCCTAACCACCCTGATCCCTTTAGATCAACCCCGGTTTCTGTTGGGGATCATGTTGCTCAGTCTTTAGTTATCTATGCTGTGTTTTAAAAACTGTTAAATATTTGATCGTTTGTCATTTTGTTTTTGGTATCTTTCGCCTATCTTTTCTCCACGATTCAGAGGTCGTATGATACCATTTCCCAGAAAAAAAAATGTGTATCTTTCGCCTATGTTTTATCCACGATTCATAGGTCGTATGATACCATTTCTAAGAAAGAATGATAAGTTACACATAGTTAACTCTATACTATTACATGTAACCTAACCTGCAAGTATAATCAATAAAAATATGTTGTAAAAAAAAACAAAATAAAACATGTATATTTTCCATGTTCATTTGAAGGACAACGAAAACAGACTGCAAGAAATCAGCTTGTACACTATGTATTGCTTTGGTCCTACATAATCTGACTCTTGTTACCTGTAATTCAGCGGTTTTCGATGGTTGATGTGTTACATATTTGTTTTTCATTAATGTTTTGTACATCAATTAGGCCGTTAGTTTCTCTCGTTTGACTTGTTTTTCATTTGACATTTTGGTGCTTTTTATTGCGATTTGGGCTTTGTTGAAGGCCATACGGTGACCTATAGATATCTATTTTTGTATCATTTGGTCTCTTGTGGAGACGTGTCACATATTGGTAATCATATCCCATCTTCTTGTTTTTGTATTTTCTAACGTTGCAATAAGTAAGTTTTGTTTTCAAATTATAATCATTATAGTTTAAAAGAGTTAAGACAAGAAGGTCTGGCAAGAAAAAAATGTCTTAACAGTAAGATCTGAGTTCGTTTTCATCCAAATAAGACAGGGCAAGGAATAGTAATAACAATGTTGATTATTGATTAAACCCTCAAAACCACCTTTCATATTAACCAACTTTATAAAAAATATTTACCTTTGAATTTTAAGCTAATTGTAAAATAGGTACATTTTACGGAGGCCGTCACCAGTTGGTTGGCCGTTATGGAATAACCGTTTAACAAATGATATCGGATATGTTCCTTACGTCGTAACTACAATCCCTTTCCCTTTCATGAATGTGACCTACCGAATTAGACTTTTTACCGAATTTGTTATCACATAAGCAATACGACGGGTGCCACCTGTGGAGCTGGATCTGCTTACCCTTCCTGAGCACCTGCGATCACCCCTAGTTTTTGATGGGGTTCGTTTTGCTTATTCTTAAGTTTTCTATGTTGTGTCATGTTTACTATTGTTTGTTTGTCTTTTTCATTTTTAGCCATGATATTTTCAGTTTATTTTCTATTTATGAGTTTGGCTGTGCCTCTGGTATCTTTCGTCCCTCTTTCAGTAATTGTATTATGCTAAGAACTATGGGAAAATGTTTGACCTGAGAGATCTTTATAGTTTCAATGTACAAAAAGCTTCATATGCAATTATCTTTGTAAATAATGAACATAAAACATCATATTAAAAAAGACACTACATAACAAAAGGATTCGTTAAAATATACGATTGCTTCTTTAGAATTAACTTTTATAGAATGTGGTGACTGGAATTATTCTACTATTCATTTTTTGACTATTATAACAAGAGTTTATTAATTATCATTCTCGTTCATTAGTTTAGATACTTAGTTAGTTGATGCATTTGCGTTGGTTCATGTCTGACAAAATTAAATTGTAACATATTTCAATGCATATAGAATAAAAACTTCATGAATTTTTCACATTGTTGAAGGTCGTACGCATTCGAGATCATATCGCATCTCATTATCTTAAATAAAAAAATGATCTTACCAAAGCTATATTTAAATATATCAAAACACAAAGAATCCTTTTAACTTTAATATCCTATTGCAATTCCATCACATCTTGGATCAGTCCCAGCCCAATACACATTACTTTTGGAGTCAGAGTTCGGTAAAGTACCCCGTGCTATAACCTGACCTCTGCCAAAGGACGCTCGATCATAACCTATAACTGGACCAGTCATGGTATGTCCATAACTACGTAACTCTTCAATAACTTCTTCAGAAATTCCCTCTTCCGCTGATATTGAGTTGCTGTTAAACCTGCAAAGGTTTTTGATGATGGATATGAAACTACATACAATTCGTTATTATTTGATCAATATTCACAAATACGACAATCTTAAAGAGAAATGGTAAAGAGTTAGACGTTTTTGTAAATAGTGTTAAACACTATATAAAGAATAATTTGAAAATTTAGCATTCCATGGAAGACGCCGATTCCGTATATCTAAAAAAAAAAATAGCGTCCGTTTTTTATTATTCTTAGGAGATAGAGTTACAGTTCTTTGTACGCATAGATTTAAAGAGTTAAACAAAATATTTTATTGTTGCCAGTCTCTTTTAAAAGTTTATTTTTAATTTACAAATGATACCTTCTAATACTGCCATAAAAGAACTTCAGCTTAATAACTGGCGATATAAGTCAATCTTAATTTTACAGAATTCTTTTTGTGTTCAAATGACATACTTTAATTGACATTATATGTGTTTTCGAATGGACGTTTCTACTTAAAAAATGTAATCATCAGTATTTCCTGTTCTTATATGGAATTATGATTTATCAAAATATTAACGTATTGCAATTGGTTTAGTTTTAAACATATTTATTTATAGTGGATTGGGAAACAAGTTAGATCTTGTAGAGGAGAAACATGCGCTTCTGTTGCAATAGGTATCGAAGGGCGCTATGTTCAAAAATCTGAAACAAGAGCTCAAAATTTAAAAAAAAAATGTCAAAAAATTAGGGGGGTCGGCCTATTCCAGGGGTTCTAGAGAAAAATAATGAGGGGTGTCAACGGGGTATGACTATAAAGGTCATGAAGAAGGAAAATAAACGCTTCTTTAACTTTTCGCTATGTATCGAAGGGCGCTATGAAGAAAAATCTGAAACTAGAGCTCAAAATTTGAAAAAAATGTAAAAAAAAATTAAGGGGGTCGGACTATTCCAGGGCTTCTAGAGAAAAATAATGAGGGGTGTCACGGGGTATGATTATATAGGTCTTGTAGAGGAGAAACAGGCGCTTTATTTGCGCTAGATATCGAAAGGCGCTATGTTAAAAAATCTGAAACTAGAGCTCAAAATTTGAAAAAAATGTCAAAAAATTAGGGGAGTCGGCCTATTCCAGGGGTTCTAGAGAAAAATAATGAGAGGTGTCAACGGGGTATGACTATATAGGTCATGTAGAGGCGAAACAGGCGCTTCTTTTGCGCTAGGTATCTAAGGGCGCTATGTTCAAAAATCTTAAACTAGAGCTCAAATTTCGAAAAAAATGTAAAAAAAAAATTTTTTCAATTATATATATATATATTTTTTTCAAATTTTCAGCTTTAGTTTCAGACTTTTTAACATAGCGCCCTTTGATACCTAGCGCAAAAGAAGCGCCTGTTTCGCCTCTACAAGACCTATATAGTCATACCCCGTTCTAAATTGAAGTGGGTGCATTGGTGGCTCTACACCTACAAATAATCCGTTGATAGAGTTATTGTGGTACTGAATATTTGCATTAAAAGTTATGCGACTTGTTAAATCAATGGATTGGATAAAAACCATTTCAAAATTGAGTTAAAGTTGCTATATTTTAACTGATTTTCTGCCTTTGTGAATATTTTTTTATCTAACGGCCGTTGTTGTCTTATTCTGTTTTGTTTTTTTTCGATATATCGCCTTATTCTTCGCTGGCTTATTGTTCGCTAGCTGTTTTTTCGCTAGCTTCTGCCTGGTCATATATATAGGACAAACAACAGCAGAAGGTCCCTATAGGTCTTTAATGCAGCGAGAAACTGCCGCACCCAAAGGCGTCTTTTAGCATGCACCTAATAATGGGCGTCATAATAAACAAATTAAAAACTAAAAGCTTAAATTAAAAATAATACAAGTCTAACAAAGGCCAGAGGCTCCTGACTTGGAACAGGTGCAAAAAGAGTGGGGTTAAACATGTTTATGAGATCTCAACTCTCCCCTTATACCTCTGACCAATATAGAAAAGTAAACGCATAACCAAACACACAGTAAAATTCAGTTCAAAAGAAGTCCGAGTCCGATGTCAGAAGAGTTAAAAAAAATTATAAACAAAATGAAAATAATACATAAATAACAACAGACTACTAGAAGTTACTGACATGGCAGCTTCAGACCTCAATTAATTAATTTTTTACATCACTGGGTCGATACATCTGCTAGTGGACTATCAGTCCCCGAGGGCATCATCAGCTCAGTAGTCAGTGCTTCGGTACTGACATGATTTAACAAACTTTACTTAAATTGTCTCTTTATAAAAAAATTTGAAATTACTAAGAAACTAAGGTTTCAACTCCCTCAGGCAAAGTTGGCTTTAGACGAATTTGGCTATTTATTTTAGGTATTTTTTACATATAGCTCTTCAACGATTTTCGGTACTTATACATCTTCGGATTTCAAATGTTTGGCTTTGAGCGTTCCTGATGAAGGTAAATCCAGAAAAGCGCTTCGGACGCAATAAATTATAAAACGTGTTGTTTTCCATTTTTTACATCACTGGGTCGATACCTCTGCTGGTGGACTATCAGTCCCCGAGGGTATCATCAGCTCACTAGTAAGTGCTTCGGTACTGACATGATTTAACAAACTTTACTTAAATTGTCTGTTTATAAAATTTTGAAATTACTAAGAAACTAAGGTTTCAACTCCCTCAGGCAAAGTTTGCTTTAGACGAATTTGGCTATTTATTTTAGGTATTTTTTACATATAGCTCTTCGACGATTTTCGGTACTTATACATCTTCGGATTTCAAATGTTTGGCTTTGAGCGTTCCTGATGAAGATAAATCCAGAAAAGCGCTTCGGACGCAATAAATTATAAAACGTGTTGTTTTCCATTTTTTAAACTGATTTTAAGATAAGTACGTCTTCATCATAGGAATATTAGGCAACTCCCGTTAGGGGTTCAGTATTATAAATTCATAAAATATTTAAGAGAAGAACATAACCCGTGCCATGCCAACAACTGACTTTTAAATAAATGTGTTTAATTCCGATGTAAAAACCCTATAAGTGAAACAATATTTAAGCCAAAATATGCAAACTTGAATGACCTGACAACAGATTCGTACTATATCCCTTCTTCATAAGTCTGTTTAAAAGTTTTTTTTATTTTCTAATGTCCTTGGTGTCGTTTGTTGATGTGATTCATAAATGTTTCTTGATCTGTATATAGATTATACCGTTGTTTTTTCAGTTTGAATAGTTTTACACTAGTCACTCTTGGAACACTTTATAGCTTATTGGTTGTTGTGAACCATGACTCTGTGTTGAAGACCGTACTTTGACCTATAATGGTTTTTATTTTAAAAATTGTGACTTAGAAGGCAAACTGTCTCATTGGCACTAATACCACATCTTCTTATGTCTAGAGAAATGTAAACTAGCTTCACATTTGAAATTCATTTTTATCTAAAATGACACCACACATTCATTCCAAAAAAAGAAAATCTGTCTCAAAATGAACAAACTTTAAGTTATCAGAAATATCAGTCTTGACAACAACAAACATATTTTGGCTATACATTTACACAAAATGTACCAAATAAACCATACTATAAAAATAAAAGATCACAGGAACAATTATACACCTAAAATTAAAAAACTTATACCATGAATAACTGGATTTATGGTCAATTTATAAAACTTTTCAAAACTTGTCTTCTAAAGACAGTCATATCTAATTCCACCAAGCACAAACTCAAATGTATGCTTCATTCCTGATTAGTTTTCTGTAAATAATGTATTTCATTTAAAAACAGAAAAATCGCTGTAAAATTCAACTTCAACCTCGCGGGACCAACATTTAGCATCAGTAATTCTGATTGAGATTCTGAGATGTAAACCACAGCTTGTAACAGTCTCCGGGACAAAAGTTGTCACCTTAATTTTTTATGGTAGGTCAAAATGAAGTTGATAACTTGGTTGGTATTGGCTCCCTGATATTTGTCCTAAACAATGGTCTCTATCAACACTGTTGAAAAAGTTATGGCCCTTTTTTGTCAGATTTCCTCAGAGGAAAAGTGGTTTTCCTCAAGGGAAATTAGGGAATTTGCTGCATAAATGTTTGCTTAGAGGAAATATAATTTCCTTTGAGGAAATATAATTTCCTTTGAGAAAATATAATTTCCTTTGAGGAAATATTATTTCCTTTGAGGAAATTATATCAACTTAAATTTTCTTTGAGGAAATTTTTAACAAACATTTTTCCCTGAAGGAAATTTAATAAATCCAAATTTACCCTGAGGAAATATCATGATTCCAAATTTCCCTTGAGGAAATTTCATGATTCCAAATTTGCCTTAAGGAAATTTTATGATTGAAAATTTCCACTGAGGAAATTTGGGGTCACCTAATTTCCTCAATGGAACTGATCGGTAAATTTTACACTGAAAAACATTTTTTTCAAATTTCCTCTGAGAAAAAAGATTCTTTGTTTTTAATCTCCCAAGAAAATTTATACCATTAAGAGTACTCGTTATGTTGCATTTCAGAATATTGTAATATCATCTTGCTAATGGATATTTGTTTCAATGTTGGCATGTACCTGGTTAAAAAATGCACACAATCAGCTAAAAATATTTATTAATCACTTTTGAATTTTGACTCATCATGATAATGTTCAAGCATATATCTACATATACGAGTTGTATATACATTATGTACACAGCCATGTATCACCATCATTGATGGCGATCCGATGGATACATCTGTTGTAGGGTTGTCACTGACTCAGACGTACTTATGAATATAATTATTTTCTGTGACTGTATCTTACATTAATTTGTAGGATCCTTTACTATAGATAATTTAGCTGATCTGTAACAATAACATCTTCATGCCTTATATATCATGTACTGTAGTACGCCGCTAGATTAAAACTGACGTGGAAAGGTAACACATGGCCAGCGAAAGCTCTTTTTTTGAGAGCCCAGGTGGTCGTGTGGTCTAGCGGGACGGCTGCAGTGCAGGCGATTTGGTGTCACGATATCACAGTAGCATGGGTTCGAATCCCGGCGAGGGAAGAACCAAAAATTTGCGAAAGCAAATTTACAGATCTAACATTGTTGGGTTGATGTTTAGACGAGTTGTATATACATTATGTACACAGCCATGTATCACCATCATTGATGGCGATCCGATGGATACATCTGTTGTAGGGTTGTCACTGACTCAGACGTACTTATGAATATAATTATTTTCTGTGACTGTATCTTACATTAATTTGTAGGATCCTTTACTATAGATAATTTAGCTGATCTGTAACAATAACATCTTCATGCCTTATATATCATGTACTGTAGTACGCCGCTAGATTAAAACTGACGTGGAAAGGTAACACATGGCCAGCGAAAGCTCTTTTTTTGAGAGCCCAGGTGGTCGTGTGGTCTAGCGGGACGGCTGCAGTGCAGGCGATTTGGTGTCACGATATCACAGTAGCATGGGTTCGAATCCCGGCGAGGGAAGAACCAAAAATTTGCGAAAGCAAATTTACAGATCTAACATTGTTGGGTTGATGTTTAGACGAGTTGTATATATATATATATATATATATTAAAAAGCAAAGGGGTCATTTTCCAGTTCGTTTCTCATTTGTTATCTTTATTAATTTCCAGGATAATGTTGTATTTCTATATACACGCACCAATATAAGGGTTTTTATTGTTCACTGAACACTGTACATTGGCAATATGTCCTCGGAACTGATATTCCTGTTTGAACATGATCTTTATCTAAATACACATTAATTTCTTCTTATTGCATTTCATGTTATACTGTTAAGTACACAATGGACGGCTACAAGAGGACATACCCTCAGAAGTATTTGAAGCCACTGTAATATAGAACTATTGATACTCGGTTTATCGATGCTTTAATCTGCAGTGCATTGTTGACTTGTTCAGTTTTTTATTAACTTTGTTTTGTTTGAATTGTATTGTTATGAAGAAAGTTTATATTGATATAAGATTATCTAACAAGAATGATATGTAGATATATGCTTGAACATTATCATGATGAGTCAAAATTCAAAAGTGATTAATAAATATTTTTAGCTGATTGTGTGCATTTTTTAACCAGGTACATGCCAACATTGAAACAAATATCCATTAGCAAGATGATATTACAATATTCTGAAATGCAACATAACGAGTACTCTTAATGGTATAAATTTTCTTGGGAGATTAAAAACAAAGAATCTTTTTTCTCAGAGGAAATTTGAAAAAAATGTTTTTCAGTGTAAAATTTACCGATCAGTTCCATTGAGGAAATTAGGTGACCCCAAATTTCCTCAGTGGAAATTTTCAATCATAAAATTTCCTTATGGCAAATTTGGAAACATGAAATTTCCTCAAGGGAAATTTGGAATCATGATATTTCCTCAGGGTAAATTTGGATTTATTAAATTTCCTTCAGGGAAAAATGTTTGTTAAAAATTTCCTCAAAGAAAATTTAAGTTGATATAATTTCCTCAAAGGAAATAATATTTCCTCAAAGGAAATTATATTTTCTCAAAGGAAATTATATTTCCTCAAAGGAAATTATATTTCCTCTAAGCAAACATTTATGCAGCAAATTCCCTAATTTCCCTTGAGGAAAACCACTTTTCCTCTGAGGAAATCTGACAAAAAAGGGCCATAACTTTTTCAACAGTGTTGATAGAGACCATTGTTTAGGACAAATATCAGGGAGCCAATACCAACCAAGTTATCAACTTCATTTTGACCTACCATAAAAAATTAAGGTGACAACTTTTATCCCGGAGACTGTTACAAGCTGTGGTTTACATCTCAGAATCTCAATCAGAATTACTGATGCTAAATGTTGGTCCCGCGAGGTTGAAGTTGAATTTTACAGCGATTTTTCTGTTTTTAAATGAAATACATTATTTACAGAAAACTAATCAGGAATGAAGCATACATTTGAGTTTGTGCTTGGTGGAATTAGATATGACTGTCTTTAGAAGACAAGTTTTGAAAAGTTTTATAAATTGACCATAAATCCAGTTATTCATGGTATAAGTTTTTTAATTTTAGGTGTATAATTGTTCCTGTGATCTTTTATTTTTATAGTATGGTTTATTTGGTACATTTTGTGTAAATGTATAGCCAAAATATGTTTGTTGTTGTCAAGACTGATATTTCTGATAACTTAAAGTTTGTTCATTTTGAGACAGATTTTCTTTTTTTGGAATGAATGTGTGGTGTCATTTTAGATAAAAATGAATTTCAAATGTGAAGCTAGTTTACATTTCTCTAGACATAAGAAGATGTGGTATTAGTGCCAATGAGACAGTTTGCCTTCTAAGTCACAATTTTTAAAATAAAAACCATTATAGGTCAAAGTACGGTCTTCAACACAGAGTCATGGTTCACAACAACCAATAAGCTATAAAGTGTTCCAAGAGTGACTAGTGTAAAACTATTCAAACTGAAAAAACAACGGTATAATCTATATACAGATCAAGAAACATTTATGAATCACATCAACAAACGACACCAAGGACATTAGAAAATAAAAAAAACTTTTAAACAGACTTATGAAGAAGGGATATAGTACGAATCTGTTGTCAGGTCATTCAAGTTTGCATATTTTGGCTTAAATATTGTTTCACTTATAGGGTTTTTACATCGGAATTAAACACATTTATTTAAAAGTCAGTTGTTGGCATGGCACGGGTTATGTTCTTCTCTTAAATATTTTATGAATTTATAATACTGAACCCCTAACGGGAGTTGCCTAATATTCCTATGATGAAGACGTACTTATCTTAAAATCAGTTTAAAAAATGGAAAACAACACGTTTTATAATTTATTGCGTCCGAAGCGCTTTTCTGGATTTATCTTCATCAGGAACGCTCAAAGCCAAACATTTGAAATCCGAAGATGTATAAGTACCGAAAATCGTCGAAGAGCTATATGTAAAAAATACCTAAAATAAATAGCCAAATTCGTCTAAAGCAAACTTTGCCTGAGGGAGTTGAAACCTTAGTTTCTTAGTAATTTCAAAATTTTATAAACAGACAATTTAAGTAAAGTTTGTTAAATCATGTCAGTACCGAAGCACTTACTAGTGAGCTGATGATACCCTCGGGGACTGATAGTCCACCAGCAGAGGTATCGACCCAGTGATGTAAAAAATGGAAAACAACACGTTTTATAATTTATTGCGTCCGAAGCGCTTTTCTGGATTTACCTTCATCAGGAACGCTCAAAGCCAAACATTTGAAATCCGAAGATGTATAAGTACCGAAAATCGTTGAAGAGCTATATGTAAAAAATACCTAAAATAAATAGCCAAATTCGTCTAAAGCCAACTTTGCCTGAGGGAGTTGAAACCTTAGTTTCTTAGTAATTTCAAATTTTTTTATAAAGAGACAATTTAAGTAAAGTTTGTTAAATCATGTCAGTACCGAAGCACTGACTACTGAGCTGATGATGCCCTCGGGGACTGATAGTCCACTAGCAGATGTATCGACCCAGTGATGTAAAAAATTAATTAATTGAGGTCTGAAGCTGCCATGTCAGTAACTTCTAGTAGTCTGTTGTTATTTATGTATTATTTTCATTTTGTTTATAATTTTTTTTAACTCTTCTGACATCGGACTCGGACTTCTTTTGAACTGAATTTTACTGTGTGTTTGGTTATGCGTTTACTTTTCTATATTGGTCAGAGGTATAAGGGGAGAGTTGAGATCTCATAAACATGTTTAACCCCACTCTTTTTGCACCTGTTCCAAGTCAGGAGCCTCTGGCCTTTGTTAGACTTGTATTATTTTTAATTTAAGCTTTTAGTTTTTAATTTGTTTATTATGACGCCCATTATTAGGTGCATGCTAAAAGACGCCTTTGGGTGCGGCAGTTTCTCGCTGCATTAAAGACCTATAGGGACCTTCTGCTGTTGTTTGTCCTATATATATGACCAGGCAGAAGCTAGCGAAAAAACAGCTAGCGAACAATAAGCCAGCGAAGAATAAGGCGATATATCGAAAAAAAAAAAAAACAGAATAAGACAACAACGGCCGTTAGATAAAAAAATATTCACAAAGGCAGAAAATCAGTTAAAATATAGCAACTTTAACTCAATTTTGAAATGGTTTTTATCCAATCCATTGATTTAACAAGTCGCATAACTTTTAATGCAAATATTCAGTACCACAATAACTCTATCAACGGATTATTTGTAGGTGTAGAGCCACCAATGCACCCACTTCAATTTAGAACGGGGTATGACTATATAGGTCTTGTAGAGGCGAAACAGGCGCTTCTTTTGCGCTAGGTATCAAAGGGCGCTATGTTAAAAAGTCTGAAACTAAAGCTGAAAATTTGAAAAAAATATATATATATATAATTGAAAAATTTTTTTTTTTACATTTTTTTCGAAATTTGAGCTCTAGTTTAAGATTTTTGAACATAGCGCCCTTAGATACCTAGCGCAAAAGAAGCGCCTGTTTCGCCTCTACATGACCTATATAGTCATACCCCGTTGACACCTCTCATTATTTTTCTCTAGAACCCCTGGAATAGGCCGACTCCCCTAATTTTTTGACATTTTTTTCAAATTTTGAGCTCTAGTTTCAGATTTTTTAACATAGCGCCTTTCGATATCTAGCGCAAATAAAGCGCCTGTTTCTCCTCTACAAGACCTATATAATCATACCCCGTGACACCCCTCATTATTTTTCTCTAGAAGCCCTGGAATAGTCCGACCCCCTTAATTTTTTTTTACATTTTTTTCAAATTTTGAGCTCTAGTTTCAGATTTTTCTTCATAGCGCCCTTCGATACATAGCGAAAAGTTAAAGAAGCGTTTATTTTCCTTCTTCATGACCTTTATAGTCATACCCCGTTGACACCCCTCATTATTTTTCTCTAGAACCCCTGGAATAGGCCGACCCCCCTAATTTTTTGACATTTTTTTTTTAAATTTTGAGCTCTTGTTTCAGATTTTTGAACATAGCGCCCTTCGATACCTATTGCAACAGAAGCGCATGTTTCTCCTCTACAAGATCTATATAGTCATACTCCGTGACACATTTTCAGTATTTTTCTCTAGAAGCCTTAGCTGGAATAGGCCGACCCCCCTATTTTTTTGACATTTTTTTTCGAATTTTGAGCTCTAGTTTCAGATTTTTTAATATAGCGCCCTTCGATACCTAGCGCAAAAGAAGCGCCTGTTTCTCTTCTACAAGATCTATATAGTCATACCCCGTGACACCCCTCATTAGTTTTCTCTAGAAGCCATAAAATAGGCCGACCCGCCTAATTTTTTGACATTTTTTTCAAATTTTGAGCTCTAGTTTCAGATTTTTGAACATAGCACCTTTCGATACCTAGCGCAAAAGAAGCGCCTGTTTCTTCTCTACAAGACCTATATAATCATACTCCGTGACAACCCTAATTATTTTTCTCTAGAAGGCCTGGAATAGGCCGACCCCCCCCCCCTCCCCCATAGAGCTCTAGATTAAAGAATGACATAAAAGGTGCTATATTTTACAGGGTAGAACTACTTTTACATACGTTCTAAATTGAAATTGGTGGATTGGTGGCCCTACACCTACAAATAATCCGTTGATAGATGCAGAGTTATTGTGGTACTGAATTTTTGCCTGAAAAGTTATGCGACTTGTTTAATCAATGGATTGGATAAAAACCATTTCAAAATTGAGTTAAAATTGCTTTATTTTAGCTGATTTTCTGCGTTTGTGAATATTTTTTTATTTAACTGCCGTTGTTGTCTTATTCTGTTTTTTTTTTTTTCGATATATCGCCTTATTGTTCGCTAGCTATTGTTCGCTAGCTTCTGCCTGGTCGATAAAGCTGCTAATAATATTTTTATTGTTTGACGTAAATTTTACATTGAGGTTCTGAAAAAAGAAATCACCAATTCACCAACATTCCAATTGACTCCATTTTCAGAAAACGACATCTGTAATAAACATAGACTTTTAGCTACCGCTTTACAAGCAGAACCAAATATAATGAAAGTCCCAACTATGTGTTGGCTTCCGAATCTACACAAAACACCTTACACATATTGATTTATTTCGTCTTCAAACCATTGTTCCACTACTAAATTGTCTATTCTTCTTACCAGCACACTTGGTACAACCAAAAACCTGATAATAAATTGTTCAAATGACATGAATAAGGCTTCGAAAATAGTGGAATTAATTACTTTAGGAGTGTCAAGAACTCGTTGGAAGTACTTGATAAATTGCATGCTTATAATGGTGATTTTGAATCTGTTCAAAGTTTTGATTTTCTACCCTGTATACCACATTGCCTCACATTCTTATTACGAAAAAATTCACACACCTAATAAAATGGGCATTTAAAAAGTCAGAATGTGAATATATAAGTTCAAATTCTTTTAGGTCATTTTTAGTAGTAAATAACAAAAAAACTATATCAATTGGACATGCTTTGATACTATATATGCCTTGGATTTTTTACTAGATAACATTTTTGTTCGCTTTGGGGATTCCGTATATCGACAGGTTATCGGAATTCCAATGGGGACTAACTGTTTACCACTTATTGCGGACCTGTTTTTGTATTGCTATGAGTTACAATTCATGACAAAAATAAGCAAAGACCCATCGAAACAACATCTGATAGACAAATTTAATAATAATTTAAGATATTTGGATGATATTTTGGCTCTCAATAATGACGACTTCAGTATGTATACTAAAGAAATTTATCCGGTTGAACTTACTTTAAACAAAGCTAACACAAATAATGACCACTGCCCTTTCCTCGATCTTGATATCTATATCACTAACGGAAAGCTGAATACTAAAATTTATGATAAAAGAGATGATTTTTCATTTCCTATTGTTAATTATCCATTTTTAGATGGTGACGTTCCCTTCTCACCATCTTACGGTGTTTATGTTTCTCAACTTGTACGATTCGCTTGTGTATGTAACAATGTTTTAGATTTTAACGAGAGAAATTTATGTATTACTGAAAAATTATTACACCAGGGTTTTCGATATCACAAACTAGTCAAAACATTTACTAAATTTTATCATCGGTATAAGGACATCATTCGTTAATATAGCTCAACATGCAGACTTCTCGTACGTTCAGGTATTTTACATCCAATTTTTTATGGAAATAATCTTTATAAAGCACAAAGTTGTCAGTATTCACCTCATAAACTAACTAAACCTTTGAATAGATTTATTTAGAAGGGATATAGTTACGATACTGTTGTCAGTTCATTACCGATTGCATATTTTGGCGTTAATATTGATTCACTTATAAGGTCTTTGCATCGGAACTAAACACATTTATTCAAAAACAAGTTGTTGGTATGACACGGGTTATGTTCTTCTCATATATGTTATGATGGTATGATACTAAACCCCTAACGGGAAGGATTGTGCCTGCTATTCATATGATGAAATCATAATCTTTTACTCAGTTTAATTGAAGTCTGGAGCTGGCATGTCAGTTAACTGCTAGTAGTCTGTTGTTATTTATGTATGATTGTCATTTTGTTTATTTTCTTTGGTTACATCTTCTGACAACAGACTCAGACTTCTCTTGAATTGAATTTAATGTACGTATTGCTATGCGTTTACTTTTCTACATTGGCTAGAGGTATAGGGGGAGGGATTGAGATCTTAAAAACATGTTTAACCCCGCCGCATTTTTGCGCCTGTCCCAAGTTAGGAGCCCCTTGCCTTTGCTAGTCTTGTATTATTTTATTTTTCTTGTGTACAAATTGGAAATTAGTATGGCGTTCATTATCACTGAACTAGTATATATTTGTTTAGGGGCCAGCTGAAGGACGCCTCCGGGTGCGGGAATTTCTCGCTACATTGAAGACCTGTTGGTGACCTTCTGCTGTATTTTTTTCTATTGTCGGGTCGTTGTCTCTTTGACATATTCCCCATTTCCATTCTTAATTTTATCATCTTAATGATCAGCATTATATGCAGTGCTCACAACATTATATGCAGAGCTCACACCATTATATTTAGTGCTCACACCATTATATGCAGTGCTCACAACCTTATATTAAGTGCTCACAACATTATATTACGTGGTCAAAACATTATATGAAGTGCTCACAACATTATATGAAGTGGTCACAACATTATACGTTTTTGTTGATGAAGGTGATGATCGGTGATGGTGATGATGATGTGTGATGTATGATGAGATTGATGTATCATTATATCATTCATTTTTTTAAGCGGAAATGACCGAATCCATAATTGGTAAATTACGGTAATGCCCAGCAAACAAATTTAAACAGTTATTAAAGTCATGTTATCATAAGGCAGTAACAATATTTAAAACGAATTGAAATAAGTAAGGAAAAGATGAAACTAAGAGGTGAATGATTGAAGAATTCTGTTCTTCGTAAGAAATGCGAATGGTAATTTTAATGTATTACTAAGTTAAATAATAAAAAAAATTGTTTAATGAAATATCGAAGAAAAAAGAGTTCATTTCCTACTGAAAAACTTTAGCAATGTGCCACTTTATAGTCTTTAAAACCTTAAAAACAAAGCAGTCAGCTTTCTATAACACATAAGTGCCATATTACGCTAGCTTATATATGTCATGATAGAGTCATTTTTGGCATCGATTTTCAGAATTTGGCATTTTTACACGAATAAGTATCTAACAAATATGGAAAATGCAGTTAAAAGCATTTCATTGTAACATAACTTTACATCAATTATTCCAATTTTTTTACAAGCTTTTTAGCACGCCAAGCAGTTTGTCTTCTAAATATGATCAGCAGTCTTATATAGAAATATACACTTTTATAAGAAAAATTTACCCTTTCAAGACCCAGTTTAACATTTTCATTTAGAGTTATCATCTCTGATGAAAACTGAGTTTGTGGGGATAAATTAAACGTTTACTACGTTTGTTCGTCAGTTTGCACGGTAAATATATATAAAAAGTGGTATGCTTGCAGCATACAGCATAGTTAGATATAGAAGGCCCCGAAATGATAAACGTAAAACATTCATAATTTATGTACAAACAAACGATCGAAATCTAAGTAAACATGTATATAACACGTTAACAAACGACAACCACTGAAATAAAGGCTTCTCCTGACAAATATATACAGAATGTGGCGGTTTTTAACATGTTAGCGGGATACCAACCCTCATTGTAACCTGGGACAGTGGCGTAACAGAACAACATAAGAACGAACTATGAAAATCAGTTGTAAAAGGCTTAACTCATCACTTGGATACAAATATAAATACATCTAACAAGAAAATAGAGTGGACTGATCTGAGAGTACTGGCAGTTACTGACAGCTAGTTTAAATCCACTAACAACTAATAAAAAAAAACATGCATCTAAGTTTTGCATTTAAATAAAGATTGAAACAAACTTCGAGTAAAAAAGAATGATTTACTATTATTGGATATAAGAATATTAATATCTTTTAGAACGCACTTCTTTGATAACAATGGACCTCGAAAAAAGATTAAAATTTGTTTTTAGGTCCAGATAATAGCAACAACACATAAAAGAGGAATGCAATTTGTTGCTGAGCACTTCTTTGATTTTACTTAAAGTCCACACATTTTTTAACAGAAGAACAAAAAAAAAACGATACTCGTTATTATGTCAATATAAAATTGTAATATAATTATATTAATGGAGAACTTCTAGTATTGTTTTACTGTGAATTTTTCTCGTTGTTGTTATTGGCGTGCTAATTCTTCTCACATACACACTTGTCTATAGTCTGGGAATTTCTGTTATTTTTGCTACCATTTTTTTCCCATATCCCATGTTAGGATCAATGTAAAAGGTTGAAAATTTTATATCTGAATATTTTTTTCGTTATCTGGGAAGTTACTTTTGACGACGGATCTTGATTGTTTCTATTGGGCTTCTTTCTCATGGATATGGATCACTCACGGAAAAAAATGGAAAATTGTCGAAACTAATTTGACTATTATGTATAGCATAGTCCGAATTATATTCTTAAAATAATTCAAAATCACAAACTAGTTATTTAGCACCAAACATTGCTGTGACATGCCTTTTTAAAATATGATTGAAAATCGTAAATGTTTAAGTATAATTCTATTTGCAATTGCTGACCAACATTGATAAAAAAAAAATGCAATGAACAGAATACTGCTGAAAGATATTTGGTTCTCCTTGAAAAATACTGGGTCATAACATATCTTAATTACCGTCTCGAGTAATCTGAAAATATTTATTCAGAAATGCACAATATATGTGTATAAATCTACATGTTTTAATACGACTGCAAAAGAAAAAAGAACAAAAAATGCTCGTATATTGCTATCACGTCGTCGTCAGCGTCGCCGAAGACAGATGTTTTCCGGATAATAACTTTTGTTTAAGTAAATAGAAATCAATTAAATTTTACACAAGGTTAATAACCACTAAAGAAAGGTTTGGATTGATTTGGGGGGGGGGGGGGGGGTTATGGTCTTAACTGTTTAGGAATTAGGGCCAAATAGGGGGTCGAAATAAACATTTTTGTAGTTTCCAGTCATTAAGTGTATGAATCTCTCTGAAATTATACCACAAGATTCCAAACTACAAAGGGATGGTTATGATTTGCTCGGAGGGGTAGGTGGGGGAGGTGTTATGGTTCAAACCGTTTAGAAATAAGAGGCAAAAAAGAGGGAAAAACAAGATTTCTTGGTTAATGGTCAATTAAGACAATTTGGAACCAGTGTAATGAAGGTAATTCAAATATATTGAGGTAATCCGATCGGTTCAGGGTTGGACCTGTGCGGTCGTATCCATGCGTTCGGCGAAGCAATTTAATAAACGTTTAAATATATATACATATAAAGTTGTGAATATGATGCAACTGATCCTCAAAATAAGTTTAAAATGCCCTAGTATGGAATAAATTTGTGGTAAATTGATCATACTTCCTAATTTACTTATTTCAATCAGTTTTAAATATTGTATACTGCCTTAATGATAACATGACTATAATAACTGTTTAAATTTGTTTGCTGGGCATTACCGTAATTTACCAGTTATGGGTTCGGTCATTTCCGCTAAAAACGAAGTTTACCGAATGATCTCATGATACATCAAACATCATCATCACCATCACCATCACCGATCATCACCTTCATCAACAAAAAAAGTATAATGTTGTGACCACTTCATATAATGTTGTGAGGACTTCATATACTATTTTGACCACTTCATAAAATGTTGTGACCACTGCATATAATGTTTGGACCACTGCGTATAATGTTGCGAGCACTTAATATAATGGTGTGAACACTTCATATAATGTTGTGAGCACTGCATATAATGTTGTGAGCACTGCATATACTGTTGTGAGCACTTAATATATTGTTGTGAGCACTTAATATAATGTTGTGAGCACTGCATATAATGTTGTGAGCGCTGCATATAATGATGTGAGCACTGCATATAATGTTGTGAGCACTGCATATAATGTTGTGAGCACTTAATATAATATTGTCAGCACTGCATATAATGTTGTGAGCACCAAATATAATGCTGATCATTAACATAAGTAAGTCATGGTGTTCCATATTAAATGAGACTTACAACATGTAAAACTAGATGACATATATTAACAAAGTGAAAATTGTACACGATGTATTGGAAATAAACTCATCATAGATACCAGGACTAAATTTAGTACTGGAATAACTCTAACAGCGGACAAAACATATTTCAAAGAATGAAAATAATACAACAATGATGGAAATTTTATTTTATCATTTTTTTTATTAAATAATAATAATTATTAAAATCATAAGTATCGGATGATAGCAATTACAATGCAGATGTGTTAATTCCAAAGTACATTTTATTTCAAAACACAAGAAAATATGACATACTGTTATATATGGGCATGATGATGAAAACGATGCTTAGTTAAAGTTAAATTTACGAGTGCTTTAACAATGTGAAAATATAGTACACACGCAATTTAAGGGTTGTAAACAATATTTATACATTACTATACTAGTATGTATACAACTCTAAACATTTAAGAACAAAAAATATATCTAAATTTTCGAAAGGGTTATCCTTAATATGTCCATATAAAAAAAAAATCCAAAAAAAAATCATAAAATCATAAATGCTTGAAATGATACAGTTTGTAAAAGGAACAAATAAACAACTGAATGCATAAAAGAATGATTAAGATTTTATACAAATAACTGAAACAAATTAATTGTGTTGAAATGCTAATATTCAACACTCTGATAGTGTAACTTTTCGTATATATATTTTTCAACCAACACTATTTTGTACACCATTAAGTAATTAGATATAAGAATGTTAAAATATTCAACCTAGTAAATTGTAGTGCCACGAATATTACAAAATACTACAAAATCACTGTTTTATCACAATGTTCATAGTTTTTATGTCACGTATTACATAGACGAAATCGATAACTATACAATGGGTTTCCTTTGTTAACATTCTTGTCCTCTATACTTTTTGCACTTTTGTGAATAATTATCCTATTAGCAATAAATTACAAATTGAAGACTTTTCTAACAACATGGTCATTAATATAGTTGTGTTAAATTCAAAATGATAAATTCAATTAGTAATTCCTAAAAACACCATTGATTTAACCTTCTTTTAATCTTTTTGCCAATGAACTACATTCTGGAATATGAAGTGCATTACATTGTTATATCACATATTTATACCCATGCGTGTAAAATTGCTATTTTTTGTACACTTTTTTTAATAGTTCGAAATATTGTCCTTCACCTTTTTTAAGTCAGTGTGGAATTGCACTTCTTGAAAAAACCGGTATGCAATTGATCAAATGTGATTCGTAAAACAAATGATGAAATCAAGCATTACTCGTGCCAAGAGTATGCTACACTAGTGCTCTAAAGGTAACAAATCATATAGAATAATAGTTTAAGAATTGAAAAAAATGGTATGTTAATAGAAAATTAAAAAAAAAATCTCCCATCTAAAAATTGGTCGAAAGAGATATATTTTGTCAAAGTTGTCAAAACATAAAATGTATGCATGCATCTACCATGAATATTTACTTCCTACTTCTATTATACTGTAATACTAGCATCATTGAATATATAAAAATATCTGCCAACTAGTTTTAAAAAGGAGGAATAAAAATCATTAAAAAATATGCAGTAGACTAAGATAGTTCAATTAAAAACACGTTTCATAATGGCCAGATTTGTGTTAACATATGATTGTTTTTCTGACTACGAAATCAAGATCTAATATATAATTATATAAACCAAAACAGTATAGCTTCTACTAAGAGACTTAATGTGAGATATCCGATGAACAAACACTTGAAAGCTTCAAAACCAAAAATAGTACAGAGAGTTCAATTAAAATTTCACAACGGGGTATAACTACATCCATTCTAGAAGGTTAATTGCTCTTTTCACCGAACTGTAACAATTAAAAATTGCATTGTAGCCGTTCTCAACACATTTGAATGAACAATATTTAAGCTTCAAACAAAGATTGGCGTGTCCACATACCTTTCTTTCTCATTATCAGTTAAATAATATGATATCAATCTTAACCTTTCTTTCTCATAATCAGTTAGATAATATAATTTCAATCTTAACTTAACAAAAGACAAGACATCAATTAGGATTAAAACGTTGGTCGTTTAATGTCTAATACCAAATTAGAAGATTCTTAACGAGGGTCATTATCTATGAAAAAATATATAACATTTTTTCTTAATTCATAGACTTATTTGAACGGCACACGTAACAAATATTTAATCGTTAGACGTCCGTTTGATTAAATTTCGTCAAATAAGTCACACATACCCCCCCCCCCCCCCCCCGCCCAGCCAAAAAATCAAAAATAAATAAAAAACACCCCACAACCAATATTGCTGATGTATCACTGGTTTGTAATTTAATTAAACAATCTCATTTGAATCCGTATGAATGAAACCTTATAATATTAAAAACCAATTGTTCAGAGAACAATTGAAGGTCTTTCCATCAAAACAATGTATTTTGATATGAAAAGTTGTGAAACTAAGTTTTAAATGTCATTTCAATCGTCAAATGATAGCTCCTAGTAAGCTGATTCCAAAAATATATTGTTTCCATACATTTTTTTTTAAATAAGGGAGATAATTTATTACTTCCGGTTTGAAAAATGTTACTTCCGATTATATTTGAATATTTACTTGATACTGATTCCAAAAATATCTGGTTCTATATACTTTTATATTAATAAAGTACAAAAAAATAGCTACTTCCGGTTTACAAAAGGTCACTTCCGGTTGTTTTTTTCAAGGTTAAATGGTTTGATACCTTTTTCTAAAAGTTGTATATCTTTATCATGTATACATATAGAATAAAAGCAAAGGTCAAAATCTAGAACGTCAAATTAAGCTATGACCTTGAGATCAATTTCAAGGTCATAAACCAAGGACCTCAAATCAAAAGACCATAGGTCTTAATTATATTTAGTTAATGAGTTATATCACCAAACGCATATTTTTAAATACAAGAGGGGAGAAAACTCCCTTTTACATTCAACGTACGCTTGCAATCAAAATTTACATCTTACGACATGTCGCAACTAACAATTTAGTAAAAATAATTTGTTGATATATTATACAGTCTTTGGATATAAGTGAAAATAAGCCAAATTCAAATATTAGAATATGACCTTGACCTTTGACCTTGACCTAATTTTCATTTTTTGGGACCAAGGACCTCAAATCAAAAGATCCTAGGTCTCTATCACTTATGATTTATAAGATAGAAATTCATATCACTTATATCAGATGCATAAGGGGAAATAACTCTCATATGGAGCGGTCATATCGCTTCGGTCAAAATAGGACAAATCATGCGAAGGATATAACGAGCAATTTTGTAAAATAAATTTGTCATAATCTTTTACGGTTGCGAAGGAGATGCGCTAACAAGGAAAACAGTGTTTGGGGAGATAACTCCTACAAAGAAAAGTATTCGTTTACGCAGGGTAAATTTCAAAAGCGCATAAACTGTTCGATATCATATACCAAATATCTAAGCGACATATTGCGAAACAAATGTTTATCGCAAGAACAAAATTAGGCGGAAGAAAAAAAAAAAAAAAAAAATAATCAGAAGAAAAACAATAGGTCTTTCCACAGAAAAGTGGAAAGACCTAATAATATTATTTAATGCAACTGTCATATACAAGTGAGAGGTTTAGTTATCTACAAAACTATTCACAAGAAAATGCCTGTACCAAGCAAGGGATATGACAGTTGTTATCCGTTCGTTTGATGACCCTTTGATTATGCCATTTGATAAGGAAATTTCTTTATTGAATTTTTCTCGGAGTTCAGTATTTTTGTGATTTACTTTTTTTAACCGTTAGTTTAAAACACACACGAAGTGCTGATAAATTGTATTTATTCAAAGCTTTGTTAATTTTTTTCTATTTAACTAAATATAGTTTCAAAGTATGAAACAAATATTAAAACTAGAGTAAAATCGGCGTACAAACATTTGACAACTAAATGTATATAGATATATGAATATGTGGTGTGAGTGCCAATGAGACAACTCTCCATCCAAATATCAATTTATAAAAGTTAACCATTACAGGTCATTGTACGGCTTTCAACACGGAGCCTTGGCTCACACCGAACAAAAGATATAAAGGGCCCCAAATTTACTAGTGTAAAACCATTCAAACGGGAAAACAATATATAAAAAAAAAACGTGAAACGAGAAACACTTATAAATGACATAAACGAACGACAACTACTGTACATCACATTACTGACTTAGGACAGGTGCAAATATATGCAGCGGGATTAAAAGTTTTAATGGTACCAAACCTTCTCACTTTTTCTGAAACAATAGCATAACATCACAACATAGAAAACCACACGATAATATATATCAATGGGAAGGCTCAACTCAATCATAAAAGCGTAAATTAACACACTATGAATGAATAAATTTGATCTGCGATCCTACCTGAATGCAAATGCACAGTTAATAAAATAATAGAAACAAACATTCAAGGCCAAAAAGCAAACAAGCAAGTCCAAACAAAGCCATGGAAAGACACCACCGCGCAATATTTAACCCTTCGAAAATAATCACTTTTGAAAAAAAAAAGCTTTTAATAATATCTACACGTAAATGAAAAATAACTTTGTCGTTTTAGGTATACTATATATATAGCTACTTATGTGTATGAAGTTCTTTCAATAATTAGGAATACCAAGAAAGTTCAGTCATATAAATACATAATTTAATACATGATGCAAACTTAGGTGAATATCAACAATAAAACTATACAATAGAGCTAGCTAAAACCTCCCTGTAAAGATTTAAGGAAATAATCTTAATGTTCATACAAATAAAATACGAAGAAGTGAAAATTAGTAGATATTCCAAATAATTAAAGCTGGTATATAGACAAGATCCATATTGATATAAAATAACCAAAAAAACATTATAAAAAGTATCAACAGGTCGGATTAACAGGAAAATACGATTTTAGAGTAATCGCAGTTACTGACAGCTAGTTAAAAGCCAAAAACAATTGATAATGAAAAATCATCTAAAACACATCCCAGGGATCTAGTATTTAAACGTCATGAACAGTCGTACTTTTTAATCAAGTAACAATCAGTTAACAAATGCAAAACGGTTCTATGATTGTCAATTGATATTCAAACTAAAGACTATCAATGGCTATTTGCTTTGTTATAGACTTCCAATCAATTGGGATATCAGGTAGTTGAGTGTTATACATTTTTACTAGATCATGTTGATAATTACATATTACCCACATCCAGTACTTTGTTGAGTGAGTATTAGGAGGGATATCCCAATCGGGGAAATTTTTTTTGAATTCTTTATATGGTCCACTTTTCCCCGGCATTATGTAGCTATAATCACTTGTCACTAAATGGTTACAGAATTCGACCACTAACTTTTGGCTAGACATCCATCTAAAACCACCAATGCCTTGAGGGCGGTGTTGTAAGCATATATGCAGACGTCCTTCCTTAACATGTTCTACGTTTGTGTTCATGCAGGGCTCTTTGCAGAACATACAAATTGCAGGACAACCCCATAGAGTATTCATAATTTCAGAAACGGGACTTTTCTTCCATTGTACAGACTCCCTTGTCGTAATTTCAAATTTTTTGGAAACTTTATTTTTCATTTCAACCAATTCATCTTTCAACATAGATTCAAAATCTCCGAACTTTGTAACCTTTCCATTTCTAACATGCACAAGCAAATCATTTGACAAAGGCATAGTTTTTGAATTGTTATTGTTCTTGATAAATGAGTCTATCCAATCTGATATGCGAGAACTATTGATAGTGTTGCAGTAGCTGGTGGCAGATTCAATGCTGGTTTCAATCTGTTCAAAAATTAGTTTGATACGAGTTTGAGCTAGGTCTGCATAATGAGTTGTTCCATTAGGAGAGCCTTTCTCAAATAACTTTTCATTCATAAAATCCATAATCCAATTTGAAGCATAACTTTTAGGATCCATAATAAAAGATTTATATTTTGTAAAATCATTACTGTTCGCTAAATGAATTAAAATGTTCTTTATCAAGCTATATTTTCCACTAGCAAACCAAGATTGTATACTGTCTTGTGTGTCAATTGGTAAAAAATCCAACACGTGCTCTTCTATAATTTTCATGATTGCCTCCTGAAAAAAACCAACAGCAATTGCATCTTCAGATCTGCTGTTAACTGTATTTTTAAATAGAACCCAAGCTGTACCTCTATATTCTTGCATTTGAGCTTTGGGACTGTGCTTTCTATCGTATTTATCATTCATTTCTGTAAAAAACACGACGGCATAGCCCACAACATGACTGATAATAAGTGCTCTAAAAGGGGGAAGAAGGTTAAATTTATAATCGTTATTTGCATGCTCATTGTGGTCTAAAATGTCAGCTGTTACGATATTAAAAATCTCCGTTACATACGAAAGATCAAATCGAATATCTTGGGCTTTTAGTTCTTTTAACATAGTATCAATTTTTCTAAATATCTTGTTTGCAACATCTACTGCTTGGTGTCTGCAAGTTTCTGGTTTCTCCTCTTTAAATCCTAATCCAAAAAAATTTCTACGTATGCTGAGGTTTTCGTTGCATGATATGTCCCTAGCTGTGATTGCACCCTCAAGGAAGGATTTATGTTTATAAAATGTATCTCGTAGGCCTTTATTCGAACTAATAAATGAAGCATCCGATTGAAACTTTTCACAGATCATGCCTTCAATCTGATCCTTTATAGGTAAGCAATTTCGCATGACTTTTGATTCAAAACTATTAAGCCAATTGGTCCATAGAATGTTGAATGTTTTCTCAAGTTCAATTTCGCTTGGTTGTTTCTTGCCTTTCATTTTGAGAGCTAATTCCCTTGCTTGTTTGTTTATTTCCATTTCATGTTTTGTTTTTTGGCTCAAACGCAGTTTTCTTATTCTTATTTCCTCCTTTGTATTGTTTATGTCTATTTTAGCTTTCATCAAAAGTGTCTCTGCCATAATGGTGAATCTATTTCGCTTACTCTGTGTCCATTGGATCATAACATCTTTTAATGTGTTTTTTTCTATGAAAGAATCCAATTCATTGTAAATTACTTTCACTCTTTCATCAATTTCCCTTGAAAGTGTTGATAATAGAACTGGAACGGTACTTTCTAATTGGTCTATTTTTTCACAATTAAGAAGTCCAGTCTTAGCATCAGATCGTAAAAATTCCAATACAAACTTTTCTAACTTCCATGTTATTTTCTGACATTCTTGTTCCATTCTGTTATACGCCTTTAGTTCTAAACTGTTTCGAAAACTAAATACAAAGTCGTCTTTGAGAATACCATTCCACAAGTCTTCAATTCGAGAAATCGTATCTGAAATAGTTAAATAAGTTTCCCGGGTTAAACACAGTTTGGACAAAATGGCCTCTTTAACTGTATTTACACTTTCACTATATCCAGGGTTAGCAGGCGCCATAGGCGGATCACCTCTCCAAAGGTCCGAAAAATACCAGACATTCCTTTCGCTATCAAAATCTATAACTTGGTTGAATGAATAAATATCAGCAATGTTTTCCTGGTCTGCAGCTTCCTTTGTCATTTCATCAAGTACTTCAACAAATTTCTGTCGGCCGTGTACCATTTTGTCGTTCGCGTCAGATGCTGGAACATTTTGATGTACAAAAACACAACTCTGTTTCAGGTTCAAATTATCGTTTGCTAGTTTTAATCTTAAAAATGCATGCACTGCTATTTGTAGAACATCTTTCATCTCAGCTGTATTTTCACCCTTTATGTTGACAATGGTAACATCGCCGAGTCCAATGACAAAAGTTGCTAATTCGTTGTCTTGACTGTGTTTTTGGTGAGCTAACTCTGGTGCTCTTAGTCCTTCAGTGTCAATTACTAAAACAAAATCAAATTTGGAAGCTTTCAATTCTACTGGTACAAGTTGCATGAAAACACCCCGTGTACAGCGCCCGGCACTCACTGCAAATTGCAGGCCAAACATTGTGTTTAATAGAGTAGACTTTCCGGAACTTTGGATGCCCAATACTGATAACGCTAGTAATTTTTGTTCACCTATTAACTCTTTTAACTGTGTAAGCACAGCTTTAACCCACGTCAAAGGTACATTTGCAGCATCTCCGTCCATAATTTCAAAGGGTTGACCAAGGAGTATCATTTTTGCTGCAATTTTTGGAAGATTGTTTGCTAATAGAACTAGGTCTATTTTTGCTGACTTATACACTTGAAGAGCCTCGTATATTTGGCCCATTTCACGACATAAATGTTCAAAACCAAAAGATGCTTCAGCAAGCTGATATTCACTTTCTTCAAGTCTTACTCTTAATTGTGTAATGGTAACATCATTTTCCTTGTTATCTCGTGCTGCTTTTAATTTTTTCCAACAAAACTGAAAATCTGATAAATAATGTGGGACAACTGTTCTGGATCTTTCATCCAGGAAAAGCTTAAGCCATAAAATGAAAGATAAAAACTTATTGTCTGCATTTAAAATTGGCAACAATGTATTCAAAAAGGGTGTCATAACGGGTCCAAGACCTGCTTCGCAAATTGTTACTTGTTTCTTTCGTTCTTCAACCATCTCTTGTCTGATTTTACCTTCCTCCTGCAAGGTTTTATACTGTGAAGATTTATTTACGGCTTTTAGTTTATTGCTCCAAGAATACCAAGTTTTCCCTTGTAATGGTACAATCTGTTTTTTTGTACTTGAAGACTTTTGAGGAAACGAGTTCAAAATATTCAGTGCGGTATCCATATGTTCCTTTAATAGTTCATTGTCTTCGTCAGTTCTTAAATCATGCTCTTTTAATCTTTTTGACAAAGGTATACCAGGTGTTTGTATAACCCCAGCAATTATGTTTCGCATTTCACCTATTATTGCAGATATACCTCTCATGTGACCATTAATAGACAAAATACAAATATCTATTTGCTGTTTATTCTTTTTAATACTGTCTGTAAACGAGCAAAGCTTGTCCTTCAAAACCGCTTTGGTATGTTGGTAGCAATCAATCGCCAGAACAACGCCAACATTTGACAAATGCAAATTTGCTATGGTATCTTTAAATAGGCTTTCCTCTAAACTATCAACATCAATAAATACAACCATTACGTCTGAAATTTTAGACAATATATTGATTTGTTTCTCATGTACTTTACCATCACCTCTCAAATTTAGAAACATGGTCGTATTACGTAAAACAGTAGATTTACTTGAAGGCAGATACCATGTTGCTTCCACAAGACCTTCACTTATCTTTCTTGTAGACGTACCAAGAGGACAATCCTTGTTGAAGAATGTGTTGTGATATTGGTCGACCAGAATCTCATTGATAAGTTTAGACTTCGATGGCGCTGGACGACCATAACGTACAAAACTGACAACTTCACAAGAACAGTCAACAGACATCTTTTGAGTCGAAGATGTTTCTGTTCTGCTCTCCAAAGTGATTGAACGTAAAGGCCATACAGATATGTGTGTACCCTCTTTTCCAAAAGTAGGGAAAATGAAGGGAATTGCAAGTTTGCACATGAACAGTTTGTTAGAAAGAATCTGTTGAAGCATTGGGTTGCAACATTTAAAAACAGCTACTAAAAGATCCAAGGGGTGAACTTCAAGATTATTTTCATCACCATCTTCATTCAAAAAGTTTTCCCATGCAGATGATGAACTTATCTTCTTTTTACCCTCTGTTCCTTTCTCAATTTTTTCAATTAATTCGAGAAGCATTTGATCTCTACAATTATAATTAATCATAACAAGATTTTTTATGAATACTAAAGCAATATCTTCTTGTTTTAAACTTTCCATGGTATCTTTTATTTTCATTGCATCTATTAATTTCAAAGATTGGGGATAATAACATTCTAGCCCAACCCGCTGCATGAATTCTTTGACTGTGTTCATAGGTGCACTTAGATTTTCATTCTCTGGTCTGTGTCTTGTTTCTTTATCTGTTGTAATGAAATACAAAGAATAAATACCTGTACAGAAAATAAACACTGATGCAAAATACTTTTTCTGGTAAGGACTTTAGGATCAAACGACCGTTATTGAATTAGCCGAAGCAATAACAGCGAAGTTGTACAAAACTGTGTTCATTGAAATACAGTGTTTAAAACTATAAGATTTAGGAATACGACTTTAGCATGTTTAGATCTGTTAACAGCTAAAAGCCATCTCGGATTTTAAAATATCAGTTCACATTTGTTCTAGTTCTTTGTTTCAAGTTGCATACTTTGAGTCTGAACGGGTTACACTATGCTCTTTAGATATAGAAAAATAATTGATTCATTGTTTTACTTGGACTGTTTTTACGAACACCAAATATTTGATTTTGAACTTAGTCATATAAGGCGAAAACTTACCTGTATATTAAAGCAATTTAAAGCTCGATGACATTATTTTTATGTTATTTTCAAAAAGCTTAAACTAATTCGTATCTTACTATATTTTATTTCAAAATTCTGTCTGCCAGATTTCTTTAATTAATCTAAAAATGTATTTCATGAGTAATCTATGCAATATTGGATAATGTAGCTTGAAAACTAATTGACCAATACTTGATATTATATTTTAAAAAAGCATGTTGAAATCGGTAAATGTTTTATCACAAAGATTTCAAATGTTCCTGCTATCTACAAGTCCTACCCTTGAAATAAAAAAAAATCGGCTAGAAAAGACAAATATTTGTTTCCGATACATTGTTGGAATATCGTTCTTCTGCTGGAAAACTAAATTTTGAATACCATATCATAACTTGTATGTCAACTTCTATTGCAATTATAGCACATAAGATGTTCTCGAATGCTATTTTAGAAAAGATTTTAAGAGAATATCTTTTGCGCTGTCAACACATTTCAACAAAAAACTTACCCTTTTAATTATCAAGGATTCGGTTTACCTTTCTTGTGACTTTTATGTCAAGTTAAAATAAAATGTAAAAGACAAATTAAAAGGATAAAATTCATTCTTACCTTCTGTATCACTTGATTTGATTGAAGGAACTGATTTGTACCCCGATGTATCCCATACGTCGCTATGTAACTTTGTTTCATCTTCAGAATCGTCTACCAAAACTTTATTTTCAGCCTAAACATTTCAAAAGTTCAAGATTTGTACTTAGATTAAAAAAACGTCCAATAAAAAAGAATATAATGAGGTTTTGTTGTTAATACAATGCCTCTTAAAAATTTAAACATCATTTGTTAGTTAAGCAATGTATGTCTGTCGACAGACATAATAATATTTAACTACAGTTTGATACTTTTTGTGCAATTTTGAAAAAAAGATAAAGCTGTTATTTCGGTATGTTTATAAATATATGAGTGTCTGGTTTAATATTTGTTCTGAGAAACAATTACTTATTTCGAGATTAAGATAGAACTATAATAAAGGTAGATGTTGGCCTTTGTCAACAAGACACCAGCACGAGGCAACAAAAATCAAAAGAACATGTCAAGGTTCCTAGATTGTTTAGTTACAGTAATAAAAATAATAGTATTAGCATTAACATATTTGAAAGTTTGAAATCTAAATTTTTGGTATAATCTTGATATTTAAACAGTTGTCCGCTTGTTTCTAATAGATAAGTTTATTAAAGAAAAACCTGTATGCATGATTAATCTAAAATACTGTTTTAAATGTGACGTTCCCTTGTCAACAACACATGGAGATTATATCTCAACTTGTACGATTTGCATGTGTATGTAAAAAAAAACTCATCATAGATACCAGGACTAAATTTAATATAAACCCCAGACGCGCGTTTCGACTTCAATAGACTCATCAGCAACGCTCGAATTCAAAAAAGTTTAAAAGGCCAAATAAAGTACGAAGTTGAAGAGTATTGAGGACAAAAATTCCTAAAAGTTTTGCCAAATACAGCTAAGGTTATCTTAACAAAGTATTAGATTTTAGCAAAAGTAATCTGAGTATTAATGAAAAATTATTACACCAGGGTTTTCGATTAACTAATAAACATCATTCGAAAGTATAAATCAACATGCAAATATCTTATTCTTTCAGGTGTTTCACATCAAATATTTTATGGTAATCTCCTCTCAAAGCACAAGAATGTCGTCATTCTACTCAAAAGCTAACAAAACCTTAAACATGTTTAAACAGACTTATCAAGAAACGATATAGGTACGATACTGTTGTCAGGTCATTAAAGATGACATATTTTGACTTAGTATTTATTTACTTTTAAGGTCTTTGCATCATAAATAAACAAATGTGTTATAAAAAACTAGTTGTTGGCATGATAAAGGTTATGTTTTTTGATATATTTTTTGATGGTATGATGCAAAACACCTAACGGGAGGGATTGTGCGTGATATTCATATGATAAAAATATAATTTTTGAATTAGTTTAATCGAGGTCCGGAGCTGGCATGTCAGAAACTGCTTTTAGGCCATTGTAAATTTATGTATCATTGTCATTTTGTTTACTTGTAGTAATCTATTCTTATATCGGACTGAGACTTCTTTTAAACTGAGATTTACTGTGAGTATTGCTGTGTGTTTGTTTTTCTACATTGACTAGAGGTATAGGGGACATTTTAAATCCAGTGACTCATATTATAGTTAGTTATTAATTTGTTTGAACATAACTGGAGTTGGATGGTAAATATAACTTTTTATTCCACCTCACTATCATACTAACAATTAAGCAGTTTGTTAAAATGTTATTCAAGTACTTAAATTGGTAAATTGTTTAGCAATTGCTATTGTGATAAACCTAATCCCACCCAATAAGCACAATGACAGACACATTTCTGATAAAAATAAATAAAAAGCCGAAGTTTAACCTACTATAAATGTGTAAAAGAGAATTGAATACTAACAGCGACGATATCTTATGAGTCTACAGATTATTGAAATATAACACATACAAAATCGTCATAAATTTCAATATTCCAAAAAATAACTTTGTATATTTCCAAACTCCTCGTAACCAGGCACCTGCCGCAAGCATTCTTAGGTAAAAAAATATTCTAATGTACAGAAAATGAAAAATTCCTAGATACCAGTGGGAGGAAGGTTAAAATATTTCATTTAAGAATAACAATCAATTAAAGAAAACAAATGGGTACTGAATTGGAATTACAACCAACTATTTTAAAGACAGGAATAAAACGTATTTCTGGCCTTGCAATGAATCTTCATATCATTTTTTTCAGAGGTAGAATACTTTTGTTTATAGAAATAAAAACAAGAGAGAAAATACTTAAAACATAGACACATCCAAGGAATACAGTTTTACTTAATAGGCAACTGGTACCAATATTTTGTTCTCTGTTACGGTCAATCTAAAGCACATCGAGTGTTTGAAAAAATAATAAACGTAGTAACAGTTCATTAGAAAAATAAAAATATACTTCTAACAACTTGTTTATACGATTGCCTCTGTACACAATCGCAAGACAGTAGTATATTCTACATGGCTTCTTCTTCATTCCAGCGTTTTAGCAGTAAGTGTTTTGTTGATATCATTAGACAATGTTAGCATATGCACTGATATGTCCATTTCCAGAGGCATTACAACACAGGAATCAATTTTGATAGCTCCAATTTTGCAAAGAAGACATTGGTAAACAAAGATACTGCAAAAGTTTGTGGCAAGTCCAAAATAACTGCTACCAAGGCTAAATGAAATCTTCTATATCAAGCAAAAAGCAGCAGTTTACCATCCAAGCTTCATTATGTTAAAGCTGCAAACTTGATTGCTTTCCCCTCAAATATCAGAAATAAGGGATCTGAAGGGATTTTTAAAACTAACCGAACAGATTTCGAGAGCCATAGTGATTTATTTAAAACAGATGAATAAGATGAGAGAGTAAGATTTTTTTCCAACAACTCCACACGATTTTCTATATGGTGAGTGAATATGAACAAAACAGTTTGGAAATTAAATCCCACAGTACGAAAGAAATTAGACGTGCATAGTTTTATTCAATTGTGCTAGCAAGCACAGCATTTTAAATTCACTCGATAGGCCTTCGATTCAACTTCCACCAAGTTTTGTTTTGAGAACTGTAGTTTATTTCTTATGGTGTATATGTAACAGTAAATAGGTGAAATTAGGAATTACATGTATTAACTAAAATTTTGGAATTACAGGTAATTCCCGATGCACTTAGTTAATACAAGTAATTCATAAAACGGTCCAGTTATTACCAGTAATTACTAATTTTAAAATGAATTTTTACACCTATTTACTGACTGCTAAAACAATGTTGTATTATGGTCAGATGATTTGTTAGTACTCTTAATTTTTTTTATACATACACATAATTTTGTGATTAAATGCACTTTGAGTTTTATACGATAACTAGACAATAAAAGTAGTGTGAAGGAAACATTATACGCAAAATGCAGAGCAATAGAAAATTACCTTAAAGGGACACTAGCTACGAGATATCTTAAAAATCTTAAGTAAATTTGTTTTTGTTTTTGTTCAATCAATAATGATAGTGAAATAATAATTCGCTTTAAGCAGCAAAAATGGTTCAATTTTGTCAAGTTAAACCAAGAAACATTGATATTTACTCATTCACTTGCAAGTGAATTAGTCGACCTCATTAAATCAGTATTTATGTGAACTTTAATTTAACCCCTTGCTAACGCATGCATTATACGAGAACAGGTTATTTAAAGAAAAAGAATGTCAACAATGAAAGTGAAACTACGGTAAATCATTTGATTAAAAACAACGATAAATATAAACTGTTAATCTATAAGATAAAGTCAAACAGACCTATAAAAATCCAATTGCACGTGTTGGTTTAATCTATTCATATCGTTATTTATGTTTACATCGCTTAATATATGGTCATCTGAGGTCAAATCAATAGTTAATTGAATGGCGTCTGGGCTAACATACACACGAAACAAACCTACATATTATCTACGCCATGCTATGTATGCTGTTTAGTTTAGACTTTTGGTAGTTTGGATAAATGTTTTATACTGTTATAAATCAAATATGAAACTTTGAGTCAAATCGGTTACCATGAATTTGACAGCTAGTGCCCCTTTAACATAAACTAGAGGCTCTCAAGAGCCTGAATCGCACACCTGATTCTACTTGGGTTTTTGAAATCATATAAAAAAATATAAAATTTGGCTAAAAGTGACAACACAACCTCATAAGGAAAGGAGCATTCAGGCTATGTTTAATTTCATTCAAAAGTCCCTCACTGGCGGCCATCTTGGATAATGGATCAGCAACAAAGTAACAACACTTGGTCAGCACCTCATAAGGAACATTCATGCCATGTTTGGTTTCACTCCATTCAGTGGTTCTCTGAAAGAAGTCATTTGTATGCATTTCCCATAGGGTCCTATGTTAAACGAAGTCTCCTGCTGGCGGCCATCTTGGGTGATGGTTCGGCTACAAAGTAACAACACATGGTCAGCACCTCATAAGGAACATTCATGCCATGTTTTGTTTCATTCCATTCAGTGGTTCTCTAAAAGAAGTCATTTGTATGCATTTCCCGTAGGGTCCTATGTTAAACTAAGTCCCCCGCTGGCGGCCATTTTGGATAATGGATCGGCTACAAAGTAACAACACTTGGTCAGCACCTCATTAGAAACATTCATGCCATGTTTGATTTCTTTCCATTCAGTGGTTCTCTAAAACAAGTCATTTGTATGCATTTCCAATAGGGTCCCATGTTAAACTAAGTGCCCCGCTGGTGGCCATCTTGGATGATGGATCGTCTACCAAGTAACAACACTTGGTCAGCACCACATTAGGAACATTCATGCCATGTTTGATTTCATTCCATTCAGTGGTTTTCTAAAAGAAGTCATTTGTATGCATTTCCCATAGGGTCCAATATTAAACTAAGTCCCCCGCTGGCGGCCATCTTGGATGATGGATCGGCTACAAAGTAACAAAACTTGGTCAGCACCTCATAAGGCACATTCATGCAATGTTTGGTTTTATTCCATTCAGTAGTTCTCTAAAAGAAGTCATGTGTATGCATTTCCCATAGGGTCCTATGTTTAACTAAGTCCTCAGCTGGCGGCCACCTTGGATAATGGATCGGCTACAAAGTAACAACACTTGGTCAGCACCACATTAGGAACATTCATGCCGCGTTTGATTTCATTCCATTCAGTGGTTCTCTAAAAGAAGTCATTTGTATGCATTTCCGATAGGGTCCTATGTTAAACTAAGTCCCCCGCTGGCGGCCATCTTGGATGATGGATCGGCTACAAAGTAACAACACTTGGTCAGCACCTCATAAGGAACATTCATGCCATGTTTGGTTTTATTTCATTCAATGGTTCTCTAGAAGAAGTTCAAAATGTGAAAAGTTAACGACGACGACGACGGACGACGGACGACGGACGCCAAGTGGTGTGAAAAGCTCACTTGGCCCTTCGGGCCAGGTGAGCTAAAAAGGTAAGACTTTGTAATCTATCCATATGTGTAATTCTCAAATGGTAAATACAAAGTAAATGATATGAAATATGTTATGAATCAAGTTTTCTTTTACCACCTGATGACTGTTCACTCTACCTACTCAACATTTAATATAGATAAAATATAATTCATAAAAAAAAAGTTGGTACAATGAATATAGATCTGGTTGAAAGTCTCTATAACATCGTGACTTTTGTATTTTAATATTTCAGTCTTGACTTGAAAGATAAGAAACATCCGTAGTATATTTGACAGGCGGTAAAATTAAACACTTCAATCATAAAATCTGAATTTGAAACAATTAAAGAGTTTTCTATCACTAGCTACTGTACGCATACACACCTTGATAGAATTAGAAGATGAAGTTGGCAAGTCGGATTGTCTAGTAGGTTCCCCATTTGTGCTTTCTGTGTTCTCTAAAATGAAATTAATTGATAGTATAAAATGAAGGAAAACAAATTAAAATGAAATGCAAATACTCTAACAAGGACATTTTCGCGAGTTATTTCATTTTTTTTCGATACAGACATTAAGTTGCGACAGGAAAGAAAATTTTGCACATATGTTCAAAGTTGTTTTGTTTGTTTTGTTTATTAAATGATAACAAATATGTCATGAACTTTATTATCATAGTTGATTTTTTTGTTCAGGGAACGCTGGTGAAAGCTGTCTTTTCAAATGTGCTAATGATATTTTCATATATTTATGTCACCCGATCGACAATGTCGGGTGACATATTGCTTTTTCTCTGTCTTTTTCTGTATTATTATTATTATTCTTCCATCTATTTTGTCCAGCAGTTTTCTCGGAGCCCATGAAACCAATCTTAATGATAGTTAAGTATAATGAGGAACACAAAATTTCGGGTTGCAATTGGTCTAAAGACCATTAAAAATGGCTGACGTTACCATGGAAACGCTACAAATGTGAAAAGTTCCAGTTTTGGGTATTGGTGAATTATTTGGAGATGTTTTGGAACTATGATGTTGCCATGGAAACTACACCAAAAATTTCCAAAATATCAAAATGCTCCAAATTTCATAAAACTTAACAGTAACGATGAGCAACATTGGTAGATGTGCAAGTTAGCGTTGCAATTTCAAAAATGAATGTCTGCTGTTACCATGGGAACAATGTAAAAATGGTCAAAATGCTTCAAAAACCTTAAATGGTATGTTCCCTCCCATTGGCGGCATCTGTCATTAAAGTTTTGGAATGGTCTCCGTTACCATAAAAAACAGCCAAAGTGTCAAAAATTGCAAAATGCTCCATAATTGATTAAACTCAATAGGATTGTTGACTGTCCGGAATGCATGAGACTTTTGAAGTTGGAATTTCCAAAAAAAAGTGATTAGTCGTTATATTATCCCTCGCGCTAACGCTCAGAATAAAATTCGAATGTCACGGCCCAGACCATGTGGAAATTTCCAACAATCAATGGCTTCCATGAATAATTTGTTAATTGATCACTAGTCAACTATAGTTTGATGATAATGTATTAAAATTAACGTTTTCAATCATGTAATACCAAAAATCATTCGATTGTTGGATACATGTCTCCATTTCTAAGAAAATAAACACATCAAAAAGGTGTACGGTTTTGCATACAAATGTTGACCCAGTCTTTTAAATCCAAATGTTTTCAAACTTAAAAATAAAACTGATCTACTGCATATTTAAAATAGAAACTCATGTGCATTGTCCCTAAACCATGGAACGCAAAATAGTGTTAAAAGTTAAATCACAAAAATATCGAACGCCATGGATGATTTAAAACAGAAAGTCCCTAATCAAATGGTATAATCGAAAGCTTCAAATACATCAAACAAAAGGATAACAACTGTCATATTCCTCATTTACAAGATTTAGAAACCGGTGGATAACACCGGGTGTTATAGCTTGTATGACAGTCGCATTCAAGGAAATTGCATATCGTAACTGCTATATTTAAGAGAGTGTTATCTAATATTTTTTTTATTTTGGACGGTTGAACCGACAAATCACTTTTATCCAATAGCAAGTATGTTCATTGGATTTTAATATATAATTATAGGCAAAAATAGTATACCGCTGTTCGAAATTCATTAATCGATTGAGAAAAAAATCAAATCCGGGTTACAAACTTAAACTGAGGGTAACACATCAAATATAAGAGGAGAACTACGACACAACAGAAACACAACATTAAAATGTAACACACACAGAAACGAACTTTAATATAACAATAGACATTTACCTGACATGGTACAGGACATTTTAAGAAGAAAAAATGTAAATTGAACCTGGGGTGGTGTTCTCGAAAGTATCCTAAGATTCGTCCTAAGTCATAGATAAGACCAATTTAAAGACGGACTTAAGATCAACTGAGGACACTCTTAAGTTGTGTCTTGAAGCTATCTCAGACGAATCTTATGTTAGGACGTCCTAAACATATCCCAAGTCGAAATTTTAAATAGTTAAAGATATTTGTTGATAAAACATTTATTTATGACGAAAATATTTAATAAAATTGTTTACGAATTTTATAATAACATGTACAGAATAAATTGCATAATTACCAATGTAATTATATAAAACAAGGTTGTTATTTAAACTGGAAAACAATTTGTTTTGAAAAGGGAATTAAATTTTTAGTATAGTCGTATCGTAAAACACGAAGTTCAAAGTTTAAAATCATGCAACTTTTCTTTAAATACGAGTAAATAACCGATGGTGCGTTTCATTTCATGTTCATTTTCACGTAAAACAATGAGCAAAAAGCGAAATCCAAACTTTAGACACCTTGTTGGGTGTCCTAAAGTTAGGACGAACAATGAGATATATCATAAGTAAAGAGAGCTTCGAGAACACGACTTAGGACGGAGACTTGTCATAAGATAGACTAAGAACACGTCCTAACCCTAAGATAGCTTCGAGAACGCCTCTCCTGGTTTTTTGGCATGCCAAACCTCCAGCTTTTATGACAATGTTGAATATACCATTAAAATGAAGACATTACAATACAGGGGCCTGTTTATCGAAGCTCTCTTAGGATTAGGACGTGTCCTAAGACCAACTTAGGACACATCTTAGTCCTAAATGGGTTTATCAAACATGTCGCAACTTAGGAAAATCCTAGGAATTGTCCTAACTTTAAGGTACCAATTTAGGTGTCTTAAGATGGTCTTAGGATGGTCCTAACTTTAGGATACAGTCGATTTTTGTCTTTAATTCATTTTCACGCGTATTATTTTTAATGCAGTAGTAAAAATAGTTAAAATTCTCCGTGATGATATGAATAATGCACGAGATTTGCATTTGAACAGTTAAAGAATGAAAATGAGACATTTCGCATTCAACACACTGAAAAACATATTATGATTTTTATGTATTATATATCCTGTTTACAGTTAGTTTTTTTAGTTTTTTATTTCTTTGTCATGTTTTTTTTCATACAGTTTAATGTACAATTATTTTACAAAAAAAATGTATTACCTTTAATTTAAACTACATATTATTTATTATATTCTAATTAACCATATTTGAAATAAAATAATTGATAAAATATGATTTTTTTTCATATTCGGTTTGTATTTTCTTTTCCGCTAATACTTAGGACATCAGTTAGGACGTCCTAGCTAAGATACTTCTAAGATAGCTACGATGTGCATGCTGAGACGTGTCGTAAGTCGGTCCTAACTTTATCCTAACTTCTATCCTAATAATTCCTAGGACCGATCTTAGGACAGTTTCGATAAACAGGCCTAAAGGACAGTTTCGATAAACAGGCCTAAGGACTACAATACAAATCAATGGGAGAAATTTTAATTATTTTACTTTTCCCAAAAAAAGCCCTAAAAGGACTTTTACATATTGAAAATCACTGGTAAGGTAAAAAAAAAAAATTTTTTAATATCTAAATATTAACATACTCTTTTTTTTATACCTTCTATCGATTGGAGTGTACACAGTGTATGTAAAGTGCGGATCCTAAAATATCATTTTTACTGTATATGCTATAGATGTCTTATGTAGAATGATAAATAAACAGACGAACTTTTTTTAATTTTTGAAGAAAATGAAGAAAATAAGTTGAAATGTATATGTTCAGAAATACTTAATACTAATAAAACAAAGTAATTGATGCGAGCGGGGTTTTATCGCGACTAAAGCCATCCAGCTGCGAAATATATACCAAAATAGGTGAATATTTAGGACATTTCACGAACAGATCGTGCAGGTGCTTTATAACTAAAAAGTAAGATGTTGTTGCAGTAAAAAATACTCATTTTAATACAATTATTAAAGTTATATAACGTATAATATGTTTTGTCATTCAGTTTTTTCATATTTAACTAAATTCCGCTATGATGATTTCGTAATGCTAGTCATGTTTACTGTCGAATAATGATACTATTCTTTCATTTTTACTGTGGAGCGAATCATTATTATTGTATATGCGGTGCATTTTCACTGTATAATTTTTTATATTTTTTTTTATCTATTACAGCTCATTTCTTTAAGCATGTAGAGCAAGACTTTAGTTGACTTGCTTACTTTTTTTTTTTTGAATAATCATTATGATAACACCCAATTTAATTTAAATATTAAAAATACAGGTTAAACTATGCCTATTTATATTGTTTAAAAATGTCAATCTTATTTACAAAGTTTGTATAAACAATTATACAAACAAAGCAAGTACGCTAACCAGAGTTTTGCTTTACATGCATTAGGAAATTAGCTGTAAAGCCTTAATTTAGCCGACTTGCTCAAACAATAGATAAAGTAAGAGAAAGATTTGATAAAATTTAACTTACGGAGGAAAGTTTGGTTTTAAAACACTCTAATAAATTCAACAGAAATAACATTTATTTCAAATGTATTCCATTTAGTTTCTTATGAAGCGTATAGGGATCTTTATTCTTATTTTTTTTTTATCCATTTCCATGACACTTCACCACTATTTACGTACATCTTGATATAGATAGCACCTTTGTTTTCCCGTTTAAAAGGTTTCACACTGGAGCCCTTTATAACTTACTATTCGGTGTGAGCCAAGACTCCATGTCGAAGACTGTATTTTGACGTATAATGGTCTACTTTTATAAATTGTGACTCGGACGGAGAGTTGTCTCATTGTCACATACGACATCTATATATGGCTCAAACACGAAACGAGACGGGATAAAAAAGGGATAAAAAATCCACGCTACTTTTTTAATATATTTATAATGGGCTTAATATGAGTCAGAATAGAGTAAAATAGTGGGTCGCATTTGGGTATAAGCATGACGCCGGATTGCCGATTTTTTGCAAGCGTGACAGGTGAAAGTCAAATGATTGTGTCGTGAAAAACGGGAAATGAAGTCTAGCGGGACACGGATAATTACAAAAAATTAGAACTGCATAGTATAAGCGGGATATGGGAATCTGACAAAACAATATGCGGAATACGGGAATCTGCCAAAACAATCTGCGGAATACGGGAATCTGCCAAAACAGTAAGCATGATCCGGGATCAGAACCCCCAATGAGACCCCAGAATAAGATATTTTTTGTATATTCATCCTATTGTTACAGTCATACCTTCAATAACAAACGTATCCGATGCATGCATTTTTTTTTTATATTTTTGGTCCCTTTTTCAATTTTGTGGGGTCCAAATTTATAGACAAAAGTCCTTTAATATAGATATTTGGGATTCGTTGACATGCTGAATCTAACCGTGTATCTAGTTTGGGGATTTTTGCCTAGTTGCTGAAATAGCCCACATAGAGTTCCAAAGGGTCTAAAATCATTTGTCATTTGATGAAGAATGAATGAGGAGTTTGTATTTCAATTTGAAAATACATGTAGAATCATATTCAAAACAGTGTGGTCCTGGCCATTGATTGACGACCTAAATTATCCCATTGACTGGGACAGATTAGGTGAACGTTTGTCGGTAACAATCACTGCTCACTTTGTACTTGTTAAAGACACTGAATCTGTGGGGTCACCTAAGGTTCTCAACACCTAAATAAAGCAATTCGAAAAACGAATTCGGAATAATACGATGTGTTGATTTATTTCAATAATATAAATCGAAACATAAAGGTTATCCCTGAATAATTTTTCGAACTATTTTATTATTAAAGGCGTTAAGAACCTTTGGTGACCCACAGTTTAAATTCTATAATAAGTAAGAAGTGAGCAATGGTCGTTACAGACAAACGTTCACCTAATCTGTCCCAGTCAATGGGGTAATTTAGGTCGTCAATCAATGGCCAGGACCACACTGTTTTGAATATGATTCTATCATAAATCCTAAAGTCATCAACTTAGTTTTTTCATTTGTTGCAAGTGCATTTATCACATAATTCTACAATAAAAATTCCTCGCATCTTTGAAAATTCTACATTAATAATGACTGCACTAACAGTGATAATTCATCGCATCTATAGTTATAATGGATCGCTTTCAATAATCGATATGCTATATTATGATGCTTTTATAAGACTTATTTGAACTTTAATGCTATGTTTGTATATTATAAAGACATATCACAATGAAAATATGTTTAAACTTACATTCAAATCACTTAACTTAATATTTTCAAAACGTAAACAAATACAGTTTTCCCATGATCCTTTATTCTACAATAGACATACCCGCATATAACAGTAAAAATGAACTAGCTGGATTCGCACTTTATATACACTGGTACATGTTGTATGCAAAATATGAATATGAAATATCTTAATAAAATGAACTGGGGTGGTGTTATCGAAGCTATCTTAGGATTAGGACGTGTCCTAAGTCTATCTTATGACAAATCTTCGTCCTAAGTCGTGTTCTCGAAGCTCTCTTAACTTATGGTATATCTCATGTTTCGTCCTAACTTTAGGACACATAATAAGATGTCTTAAGAGCATCCTATCTTCATCCTAGTGTAATAAATTTTGGATTTCGCTTTTTGCTCATTGTCATTATTTAACGTGAAAATGAACATGCAATGAAACGCACCATCGGTTATTAACTGGTATATACAGAAATTGTGCATGATTTAAACTTTGAACTTCGTGTTTCACGATACGATTTCACTACAAATTAAATTCTCATTTCAAAACAAATTGTTTTCCAGTTTAAATTACAATCCTTTTTGAAATAATTACATTTGTAATTATGCATTTAATTCTGTACCTGTTATTGTAAAATTCGTAAACAATTTATTATATAATTTCGTCATTAATAAATTTATTATCAAAAAAATACTTTAGCAATTTACAATTTCGACTTTGTCGATATGTTTAGGACGTCTTAACATAAGATTCGTCTGAGATTGCTTCGAGACACAACTTAAGAGTGTCCTAAGTTGATCCTAAGTCCATCCTAAAATTTGTCTAAGATGTGTCTTAGGACGAATCTTATGATACTTTCGAGAACACCACCCCTGCTATTTTTAAATACTAGCATATAATAAGTGTTCTTTGCAATACTTAATTCTGCAATATAAACTTTTAATGTGTGATTTTTAATCCAATAGTTAGTTATTTAGTTACTTATATATTATCATATATTTCACCAATCACCTTATCACAGGCATGGATCGTTGGTCTTTTTAAATAGATATAACTGAAATCACATAATGCTTTACGACAGTTATGTCATCATTGCCTAGAGTTCTATCTGTGTACAGGTTGTTGAGTAAGACTTATAATGTTTCTACGGTTATTTAAGAATTTAATGCTTCTTTTGTAACTTTATTGGGGTGAAAAAGCGTTACATTTTCCCGCGCTTCTTTCTAAAAATGTGCACATGGTCAACGCTTTTTCAACCCTATGAAGTTACAAAGATAAGCATTCAATAATGTTCAGTTACATGTAGTCAATCAGAATAACGTATTATAATGAAACATACATTTAATGTAATCATATAAGTTAATGATATTGATTTGAAACTTAAATGTCAATGTAAATGTATGATAAAGTTTTGATAAAAAGAAGGGAATTGGGGATTATTTAACGCCAAGAACACCCTTATATGGGCGTTTTTCAATAAAAACGTTCTTTCTTGTCCTAGCCAATTTAAAAAAATGTGTTTGATCTTTGCAAGTAATTTTTTGTGCAGTCAGTACGTTGAATTAGATTTAACATTTTTAAGCGAAGAAACAGTTTATTTTTTTTAGAGGGATTGATAAGATATTGATTCCTGAATGGTCCAAAACAACCAAAACGGCATGTCCCTAGACCGCCTGTTCAACATTCACACTAAAAAAATATCGTTAAAAATTGTAGAAATAAATATTATTTTTACTTAATTTAAGTTCTTTAATAATTCAAAAGTATGTTTAGAGCCAACATATTTTAATAAACAGCTTTTAACATGAGATTTTTAATTTCAGAAGGTGTGTCCCTAACAAATGTCCACTACGAAACGAAGTCATTAAAATTTGCTAATAAACAGTTTTATAAAATCAGTGTAATTTTTGTTTGCAGAGATATATACATTAGGGTATTACAAAAGAAGTGATGCTTTTATAACGGCAATTAAATTGTTGGTAAGAAAAATTGAGCACATTAAATGAACCAGAGTGATACCGTATTTTTGTAAATGTCCACTACGAAACGGGCCAAATCTCCTTCAGTATCTGGTTTAAAATTATGAAAAAAATATCAGTGTACAGCTTGATAAATGCTTTGATGAATACAAACAGTCTTGTAACTATTGCAATATAAGGATTGTGGGGAAAAAAATAAAACATGCAAATACGTCCCTTACGAAACGGTCCCCTACAAAACAAGTATGGGAGAAAAACGTTTCGTAATGGACACTACCACTACCATGCAGTCTTTTTAAAATCTTTTTTCAATTATATTCGTGCAAAACAAATAACAAGGGTTAGTTTCATGTAATTTTTATTATGTTTTTATTAATATATAATAGGGTTGATGTCAACTACGAAACTTTTGGTCCACTACGAAACGGTTTTGTCACCTACGAAACGCTTCAAAATGTGCACTACGTAACATGAGTTGTACCTTCATATTTGAAGTACTGTCTAATCTTTATCTATAAAAAGTGGTTCTCCAATTCAGAAACAAAATACATTTTTTTAGTATATAAAGTAAACAAACTGAAATGTCTATAGGAAACATTTGAAATTGCAAAATTTTGTGTGTTTAGAAGAAGTTTCGTAGGGGACTTTTTACGAAACAGTACACAAATCATAAAAATAATATCATTTTAAAGGGTATTTAAGATTGCACTTTTTGTTTACAAACAGGTCTATCATAGAGGTATTCAAAATAACTCTTGAAATTAAATTTTAGACAAGTTGATTTTCGATTTTTTTAAGGTCTGAAAGGAACGTTACGCTTTTATTGAAAAACGCCCATATAAGCTTTTCCAGAAAAGAATTTCATTCTTAACTCAAGACACTGCACTTTTATTTTATAATTTATATTTATTTACTAAAAATCAAGCATATCATATTTATCGTGCCAATATCGGAGCATTTTCTTTTTGATAAAAAAGAAACATGATCTAAGTCTATTAACAATTATGGTAATCATGTTTAGGGATTAGTGCGTTTTGAAAAATCTTCACGGGGTACGTAGGTTGGACATTATTTATTCACAATTCATTATACCAAGTACATATGTGTTATACATGTGGTTTGGAAACGATAATAACATTTATCGGAAAAACTCGATATGAGAAATATGGAAACTTAATGTTACCTTTTGTATAAACTTTCGCCCATATTATATCAAATATATTGCCTATGCTGATTTTACTCATTTACCATATATGATAGAGACATATGTTCCTCTGATTTGAGATCCTTTATCAGTGACCTTGCATTGAAATCAAGATCAAATTCATAGTTAAATTGGATGTTCTAGCTTCATGCGTTACCATTTTCATTAACAATAGTGAATAAAAAGCCTTGGTCACACCTTACCGGATAGCTCGAACAGACGCCTAACGGATAACTTTTTTTTCAATCCGTTCATGTCCGTTAGACGTCTGTTCTGTCCGATGGAAAATTTTGAGCATGTTCAAAACTTTGAATGGACGTCCAACGGATCAAATGTTCGTTAAACGTCCAGTTAGGCGTCCGTTTTGTACCCGTTACGTGTCCGTTATACATTCGTTGGAGGTCTGGAAGATAAATTCACCAACGGACTTCTACCGGACGTTTAACGGATAAAACGGATGTTGAACGGATGAGAAACGGACTTCTGCCGGACGTATAACGGATAAAACGGATGATGAACGGATCTTAAATGGATAAAAGCCAATTGAAAATTTCGCGACAGAAATGCAAATTATTGGTATGTCAGATTTCTCAAGGTTCATGAATTCTTATTATTCATAATCTATTTTAATAGAGTATAGGCACGTCTTCACAATCAGGCAGTTCTTATTCAGGCCAGACACTGCCCTTTGGCGGAATTTTGAAGAACAAACCAAAACCAGTTACGCAGAAACCTTTTGAATATTATGCGATTGACATGTATCATTGTTGTCGTCTTTGATTTTTCGGTAAATCTTGTTCATCCGTTTTATCCGGTACGCTTCCGTTAGGTGTCCCTTTAATGCGGTACTCGTCCGTTAGATGTACGTTTGACATCCGTTCTGTTCGGTACGTGTCCGTTGTTCGTCCGTTGCATATCCGGTGTGTGTCCGTTATGCATCCGTTACACATCCGTTTTATTCGGTCAGTACTTCACCGGACCCTCAACGGATAACAATTTTGTCAACGGACAACTTTTATTAGTCATCCGATCGTGCTATCCGGTAAGGTGTGGCCGAGGCTAAAACCATATGTCTTTCGAATCAGTATATACTCACATGTATCTATCATTTGACACTGACAATGACATGTTAGACTAGATTTTATTTTTTTCGTATCAAATATATCGTTTCCGATGCAAAGACCTCCAATTGTTTTAATATTATTTGTTTTCTTTTTTCTTCAAATCCTTTTCTTGCGGTGAATAGTGGTTTTCTACGATGAGGCATATGATATCTAACAGCTACAGCGCTTTTTTTGCCGAACACTATTTATTATAAGAGTTGTCTCCCCAAACACAGTTTTTCTTATTGACCGCCTCCTTTGCAAATGTAAAAGAAAGCGACATTTTTTTTCAAATTACTCACTAAATCATCCGTATATTTGTTTTAATTCTTACGAAAGCGATACTGAGACTTCACATAAGAGATATTTTCACTTTGTATCTGACATAAGTGATATATGAATTTAACCCATGGACCGACGATATTTTGATTTGAGATCTTTGGTACATCAACATGAAAAAAGGTGTCAAGTTCAAAGGTCAAGGAAATTGCTAATGTTTGCCTTTTATTTGTGCATATGTGCACCTTACCTTATACATGTTACACTTAAAAAGCTACAAATAAGAAAAAAACTGATGCTAAATGTTTGGGTTGTTGAAACGATCTAATGGCACGTAAGTTCCAAAGCAATATGATTATCATCGCTGGGCTTCTAAAATGTCGTATATGACTTTTTTGGTGAAAAATACTTTGTTACACCAATGGTCTGGGCTGGAGGAAATCTTTGGTATTACAAAATAGCATACAGTTAGACAAATCTAAATGTGTGAAATAAGACATATTACAGAATTGCCTATGTCAGTTGTTTGTAAAGTTGGCTTCCAAAATGTTGTATGAAAACTTGAACATCGTTGTAGAATGGCTTGGGGAAAAAATAATTGTACATTTCTTTATTTATGTGAAAATAATTTAATAAGTTCTTGGATAATCCAGAAATTTCAACGTTTTTGTTCCGCTGCTATTTACAAAAATGTTCAAGTTCACATAATACATTTTGGAAGCATGCTTTTTGCCAAAATTTTCAAAGCCTGTTTATGAGATATTTTTTTCTTGAAAAATTTGTAATTTACAACATTTTAGAAGCCCAGTGACGTTATATCTTATAGGAGTTATTGGCATTTGAAAAATGAAATTAGGGGTAAATCGAATATATTAACTTAATTCTGGTACACAATAAATCCATTGTGTCTTTTGTAATAGGTTAATAGGTTAAGGGACACATGAACTAGACAAATAATAGCCTGTTGTGACCATGTGAAAGTAGTAGATATTTTTAAAATAATTCAAGAAATATTATTAATAAACTTCATTTTTAAAATCAGGATAAATTGATCTTTTAAACGGCACCGTAATGCGCCTTCTATAATCCGGATGTAGCTTTTTTATCTCCTTTATTTGAGATAAAAGTACATTATAAACCATATATTTTCGGAATCAGTGCAAAGAAATTGATCATATTTGTCTGGAAATGATAAACCGGAAGTACATTATCAAATTATCTCCAATGTATGCGACAAAAGTAGAGAAAACCATATACTTTAAGAATCAATGCTAAGAAAGCTATAATATTAGTCTGGAAATAACTTTTTTCAATTGGAAGTACATGTAGCAAGTTACTACCATTTTTAAGAAATAAAATAGAACCATGATAGATTTTTAAGGATCATTACAAAGGAACCTATATGCATCCTAGCTATCATTATAGAAATGACTTTTCTTAACCGGACGTAGCTAATTATCTCCCATACTTAGGTCAAAAATATTTTTTTTTAATCAGTATTAGGAACCTATGATTGAACGTCATTAGTAACTTAGTGACCCTTTCTGATCGAAAACTTTTAAATATGAGAGTTATCTTCCCAAACAATATTCTCCTCTGAGTTCAGTATTTTTGTGATTTAATTTTGTTCTTGGGTCTGCGTCCTTCAAAGAATAAGGCAATATTGTTTCACCAATTTGCTCGCTATATTTTCATAATCTAAAGAATCATGTTGACATTATTAAAGCTGAAGTGGTAAAATATCTTCCTTATTTGGTGAAAAAAGTATCTCAAACATTCAATTTGTATCTTCTTAACCAGTGTGTGATAAGCTATCGTTTGAGCTTTTTCTTAAGTGAATTTGAGTAGAAATACCTTCGATTGTTCACTGAAAAATTGGGTTTTTATTCTAAACAAAAAGTGGTTATCACAGTGTCTGTGTTTCACTCGAAATGATAAGCTGATTCTATGCATTTTCTTTGAATAACCATTATTTGTGTTAATAAGATTATTGAAATATAATGTGTTTCATTTGATTTCTGTTTTAAAACTAAATCAGTTCTGTTTAATTATTCAAATAGTTCATATGAAAAAAAAAGTTTATTAAACAGCTGCACACTTTGTGCATTGTCTTATATATTAATAAAGAGTAAACAGTATATAAAAAGCTGCCTACCTTCTGCAATATTCATTGAGCCAGAAATAAGTGATTTATCCTCAGATGTACATGACACGTCACCATTGTACTCTAATTTGTCAGAAGAATGATCCGCCATTATTTTCTTTCCAGCCTAAAAAGATACAAAAAGGTTTAAAATAAATATATTGCGGAGAAAGTAATGAACACATATCAAAGCGAATCTTTATTCAACAAAGGACTGTCAACAGCATGTCAGAAAAAGCAAAAAAGAACGCTCCTTCTATGTTTGATTCATCCTACAATTATTTTTGGTTGGCGTGTTCGATTAAAAAACAATGACTTATAGAGGTCATATGATTTCAAAAAGAAAAAAAAATATAATATAAAATAACATGATCATATCAGACAAACTAGTTTTTATACAGAGAAATTTGCATTTGCAATGCGAACGACTCTGCACTGTTATGTCATGTTAGTCAAGGAGCTATATATTGTCATCATAAATAAGTGTTACAATTGTATACGCTAAACATGGGTTTCGTCTTCGAAAGACTTAATGAGCATTGTTATTAAAAAAACTGAATTCACATTTTGGTAGTTATATGAATGGTTTTCATAATTGACAGGTATCATACGTTTCTTTCTGAAAGCATTAAACTTAATGACAAAAATTAACCAGCACACTTGATTATGTGAATAACGACCCTTACATTATGATCCTTTATCCTACATATTGATCTTTTGATGCTGTCCGTAAAAACGTGAGGTCTTACACTGAATGTATATATTTTGCTCTGAGACTAAGATATTGTCGAAAGAATAATTAAAACAAAACTTGTGTTTCAGATTAAGGAAAGGTCTGGAAAACAGTGCATGATGTTGCCTTTTTTGATTACTTGGAATATAAAAAGAAGATGTTGTGTTCTCGCCAATGAGACAACTCTTCACACCTGGCAAAATGACACAGACATAAACAATTATAGGTCACCGTACGACCTTCCACTATAAAAGGCACATACCGCATAGTCAGCCATAAAAGGCCCCGAAATGACAAATGTAAATCAATTCATACAAGAAAACTAACGGTCTAGTTTATGTACAAAATAAAAAGAACGACAAACAAATATGTAACACAGAAACAAATGACAACCAACGAATTGCAGGCTCTTGATGTGAGACGGGCACATACATACTAATGTGTTGGAGTTTAAAATATTAACGGAATTCCAACCCTCCCCTAACCAGAGACAATGTCGTAACAGTACAGCATAAGAATGGATTAGAAAAATCAGTTTAAAAAGGCTCAACTCATCAGATGGATACAAAAAGTAATACATCTAAGTAAACATAAAACAGAGTTGACGTGGCCGGGTACTTGTAAATCAATAAAAAAAAAAAGACACTAAGTACAGATCTGCGAGTACTTGTAGTTACTGATAGCTAGTTAAAGGCCAATTAAAACTATATTTCTTAGTATAAAATCTTTCCTGTAATCAAATTTACTTTTAATAGGCATGTGTGATATCACCAGACACTAAGGAACAATTATTTATAAACAGGGGTTTCCACAATTTTGGGCACGCATTAAATAACTACATAAATAAGATTTTCATAAAATTAAATTATGTCATTTATGTGTTTACACAGTATTAGCACTTTAGAATACCATCGCACTTTAGAGTGCTACATATGTATCGGCAAAAAATATTGGCAAAGAATACACATGTCGAATCGAACAAAATTTTGTAAAGGCTAGTAACGATTTGATACTTATTCCGATCGCGGAAAAGTATACTCCAATAATCTGATGCTTAGGGATCATGAAAAAACTGAACACGATACTTACTGGCTATGAAACGTGAAATTCTGCTTAGAGCTTATACAAGCAAAGAATTCTAGATGAATGAATCGCTCTTTCTGTCGACTTAGGATAAATCAGATGACTAGTCATTTCTCTGTGATTTTCTGTAATATAATATTAAACCTTTCCAAAAAGTGAAAGATGTGGCAACAATCAACGTGAATCTAATATGCATAAAATTGCTTGTACAAAGCAACGAAAACTTGCAAGTACTGGCAAAGCTACTGTAGATACCATTCAAAGGAGAAGTTGTGATAAGACCACTGTTTGCCCTAATACTTCCCGAATTCTAAAATGATAAAAATAAAATATTATAAATCTGCCAAATAAAACATTTATTCAAGATGTCAATACTAGACTGTCAGTCAGTAGTATGATTCGTGGATTTTGTGTGCGAAATTTGAATTTGAGCTTCAAATGTACAAAACTGCAAATCCTGACATAAAAGTCTCATATAAGATCCACAGATACGACCAAAATGACAGTTTGCTACATGACTAGTTGTACAAAGATGCAAATGTTCGTAATACATAGACAATAATAGTGCATTGACTAGACATATCAACGATAAAAGAATGAGGCTTAGAAACGGAGAAATGCGAGGATGTACCGAGCTATTTACCCGTTTCGGGCCGAATCCTTATATCGTTGATATGGCAAGTCAATGCACTATTATTGTCTTTATACTGCAATCTAAAAAAAAACATTTCCGATTGTTGTTTCATGCGTTAAGGTTATTTATTTGATTTAAATATGTGGAAAACCCCTTTTAAAATTAAAGGACTCATATTATACCCGCGGAGAAATACACAACACAATGAAATGTACATTTACCTGCTGAAACCCACACTCGATGGTGAACGAAATTGTTTGAATATGGACTTAAATATCAGCCATAAGCATAAAACATAATGATTTATAGCATGCAAACAAAAAATATTAAGAAATGAAATATAGTTTTCCAATAATTGCAAAGGAAACAATGCTGAATCGTTCCACGAATCGTTGTATGCATTGGAAACAAGAACAGGTTGAAGAGGTCGTATGAATAATTAAATATTATTTCGTCAACTTCTATTTAAATATTCATGAGTAAAAGTGATATCGGGTCAGTGACTGTATATGACATATAGAATTATAGGTAGTTTCGTTTTTGATACTGACTATATCATGTGGAATATCTAGACGAGTCCGTTAAGGCGAGTTGAGATATTCCACATGATATAGTTAGTATCAAAAACGAAACTACCTATTATTCTGTTTATCGGTAATTATGACGTCAAACAATGTATTGCCTAGTATTTTCAGTGATACAGGCAAGACGTTCATATACGGTGGCAGAATGCGGCCATAAAAGAAAAAAAAACCATGTTGTTCCCTCAAGATACTATGTCGTTTCCACAAGATAGCTATCTCGTTCCTTCAAGATGCTATGTCGTTCCCACAAGATAGTTATCTCATTCCCTCAAGATACTATGTCGATCCCACAAGATAGTTATCTCGTTCCCTCAAGATAATATGTCGTTCCCTCAAGATATTATGTCGTTCCCTCAAGATGCTATGTCGTTCCCTCAAGATGGTATGTTGTTGCCTCAAGATGCTATGTCGTTCCCTCAAGATACTATGTTGTTCCCTCAAGATGTTATGTCGTTCCCTCATGTTATTATGTCGTTTCCTCAAGATACTATGTTGTTCCCTCAACATAGTTTTAAAATTGTATTGATATTGCTATGTTGAGGGAACGAGATAACTATCTTGAGGGAACGACATATCATCTTGAGGGAAAACATAGTATATCGAGGAAACGACATAATATCTTGAGGGAACGACATAATATCTTGAGGGAACGAAATGATATATTGAGGGAACGAAATATCATCTTGAGGGAACGACATATCATCTTGAGGGAACAAGCTAAAAATAAATATCTTGTGGGAACAACATAGTATCTTGAGGGAACAAGATAACTATCTTGAGGGAACGATATAGTATCTTGAGGGAACGACATTGCATCTTTAGGGAACAAGATTACTATCTTGAGGGAACGATATAGTATCTTGAGGGAACGACATTGCATCTTTAGGGAACGAGATAACTATCTTGAGGGAACGACATAGTATCTTGAGGGAACAACATATTTTTTTTCTTTTATGGCCGCATTATGCCACCGTATTGATACTCGAAAATATTAGGCAGTAAAATCAAAGGAAAAATATACAAATAACCGATAAATAGAAATATACAGTATAAATCTCTTTACATTTAGCCTTGGCTCATATGAATATATACATAAATAGTATAGGAAATTAAATGTAAAATGTATGTCATTTTTGAATGTATAAGTCTTCCTAGAGATACCATAAGCTCTCATCTATAATATAGTATCCTGATTAGATCAATCTCTTTACTAGTTTTATTTTGATAGGCTTAACTTATAATTTTAGGATTTTTTGCAATTTCATTTGCCAATTATTGATTCTAACCATACTCCTCCTTACTATTGTGACAATAAATCATTTGTTTTATGCTTAACATATTTATATTAAAGATTCTAAATGTGTTTTTATATAATTTAATAGAATGCTTTATAGTTTTATTCTTTTCTTTTATAAAGAAAACTAATGACTACTATTATGTATTTGCCATTTTTCTAGTGATAATGCAAAATTCTTAAAATCAGTGGTGTACTTCACAAAATATTTTTTTTCGTTATCTTCACTCATAGATCTACGAAAGCCTATTAGAGTCACATTTTTTTTTATCTCGCAATAGGAAGAAAACTATCGCGAAATTACGAGATAATCATTGTTTTATCTCTTAATTACGAGATATTTATCGCGTTATTACGAGAAAACTATCACGTAGTTACGAGATAAAATGTTAATATCGTAATTACGAGATAATCATTGCGTAATAACGAGAAAACTATCTCAATCCATTTGGCCATGTGGATTTAGAGGAGATTTTTTGTAAAAGATTACAAGAATTAACGAGAAATAACTAAAGCTTACTAGGGTCACAATTTTTGTATTTATCTGGTTATAACGGGAAACTATCGCGTAACTACGAGATAACTATCGCGTAATTACGAGAAAACTATCGCGTAAAATTGTACGTGATAATGATTTTTATCTCGTAATTACGAGATAATTAACGATCAACCCAACAATTTTAGATCTGTAAATTTTGTTTCTTCCCTCGCCTGGATTCGTCCGTCGTCGTCTGTTTACTTTAACAAAAATCTTCTCTGAAACCTCTGGGAAAAACTACACCGAACTTGGCGTTCATCATCCTTAAGGTTTCTTGTTTAAAAAATGTATCCAAACATCCCGCCCACCAACCAAGATGGCCAGAATGTCTAAAATAGAACATCAGGGAGCAGGGGGAGGGTTTAAATGAAGTTTATGGTTTATAAATATGACAGGGTTTATTTTTTTAGACGAATCAGACTTCCCGTTGTCAAGTTCAGATGATGTCCCTGAATGGATAATTTTAATGATCTTTTTTCAGTTTTGGGTTATTTTCTTGAATATTAAAAAAGAAAGATATAAACTGTACAAGCAACAATGTACAACCAAGTAAGATCTACAAAAAAGTCAAATTACCAAAATTGTCCTTGAAAAGTTATTGCCCTTTAAAGGAATTAAGTAAATTATCACTATTTTACGTAAAATTTTGTAATCTTTTACAAAAATATCCTTTTAATCTACTTGGCCAAATAAATTTTTATCTCATTTTAACGAGATAGTTTTCTCGTGATTATGCGATAATTATCTCATAATTAGGCGATTTTTTTTTATCGTAATTACGCAATATTATATCGTAATAACGTTATTATAGACGATATACAAATCTCATAATGACGCGTTAATTATATAGTAATTACGATATAAAAAAACTTCTTATCTCGTAATTACGAGATCGTTTTCTCGAAATAACGCGATTCTTGTTACGTAATTTCGAGATGAATTTTTTTCTTATCTAGTAATTACGCGATGATGATCTTGTTATTACGCGATGATTATCTCGTTATTACAAGATGACATCTTATTTCGTAAACCGTTGATAGTTCTCTCGTAATTACGCGATACTTATCTCTGAATTACGAGATATGTTTCTCCATTACGAGATAAAACAATGATTATCTCGTAATAACGAGATCATTATCGCGTAGTAATATCGCGTAATTGCGATAGTTTTCTTGTTATTACGAGATATTCATTTCTTAATTACGAGATATTCATTTCTTAATTACGAGATATTCATTTCTTAATTACGAGATAAATATTTATTTTGTTTGACCTTAATTAGGCTAACGTACACGACGTAAGAAATAGTGAAAATTTACTTTATTTTCAGAGATGACTTTAAAAGGCAATAACTTCTCTAGGGCTTAATTGACAATTTTGGTCATTTGACTTATTTGTAGATCTTACTTGGCTGAACATTTTTGATGGTACAATTTAAATCTCTCTATTATAATATGCAAGAAGATAACTCAAAACTAAAACAAATCATAAAAATTACTAATTCAGGGACAGCATCTCAACAACGGGAAGTCTGATTCGTTTGAAAATTTTCACCTTGTCATATTTGCTCTTAAGGTGGCTCGGGGCTTGATCGAAGTTTCTATCAGAAGTGCCGTATTTTTGGTTATTTTATTCTTTTAAGAAAATGAATCAAATTGGTCGAAAAAAATAGGGGTCACTGACCATTTAAGCTAAAGATTTTACTTTTAAACATAATTTATATTTAAAAGGGACAATTTTTTATTGAAAATTAATGATGGGGAAATCACCAGTGTTGACATATTTTTATCGGAATATAAAAAAAAACTTTCTATATCAATTTGTCCAAAACTGTAAAATAAAAAGCTGGAATATAGCTTCAAAGAATGAGCCAATAAAATAAACATCGGTTACCGATAAGGAAAAAAATTTATTTTGCCTTGAAACCCAAATTAAAAATGGACGAAATGTCATTTTGACACTTTAACAAATACGGATAATAATGAAACTATTCTATTATTCACATAACTACAATGATTTAACATTTCTAATCAATTAAAATATCAAAAAAAAATTACATCGAATTTAATACAAACACTTTTGTAATTCATGCGTGAAATTATGCGCATTCGAATAATCCCGAGCCATCTTAAAATGCTTTTGTTTCAGAGATATAAAACCTCATTTTAACTCCCCCTCCCTGATATTCTATTTTTAGCCATTCTAGTCATCTTGGATGGTGGGCGGGGTCTTCAGATTCATTTTTAAACTACATTTGTAGAAACCCTAAAGATGATTAAGGCCAAGTTTGGTTCAATTTGGCCCAGAGGTTTCAGAGGAGAAGATATTTGTATATTCCATCCATCTTATGGCTCTGAAAGTCTACTTTAATGAACCAAGGCAAATTAATCACTGAACGTCGTTGGTTTATAAAATGGTCCAAAGTTGTTTACTTTCTCGTCCAGCGAATTGTTGTCTCATTGGCAATCAAAAATCAATCGTATTTTATATTCATTGCTTCGCTTATCAGAACAGGTGCGGAAAAGAATAAGCCTGAGTATTAATAATAGTAATCATTATAACGATTGTAATCTGATGTATGGAACACCATCACTGCCTTATAAGAAAAACTACTATGACATGATGCAAATGCTACTTACATGATGTGAATTCTCCTTTATATGATGTGAATTCTTCGTTACATAATGCGAATTCTTCTTTACATGATGTGAACTCTTCTTTACATGATGTGAACTCTTCATTACATGATGTGAATTTTTCATTACATGATGTGAACTCTTCATTACATGATGTGAATTCTTCATTACATGATGTGAATTCTTCATTACATGATGTGAATTCTTCTTTACATGATGCGAACTCTTCATTACATGATGTGAATTCTTCATTACATGATGCGAACTCTTCATTACATGATGTGAAAACTTCATTACATTACATGACGTGGAAACTTCATTACATTATGTGAAAACTTCATTACATGATGTGAAAACGTCTTTACGTGATGTGGTTGTTTCATTACATGATGCGAAACTTTCCTTATGTGATGTTAAAATAAAAACCCTTATACATGATGCGAATACTTTAGTGTATAATGTGAATATTGCAGTACGTGATGCTAGAACTACATTACCTGATGTGAACGTCACCTGATAATTATACGCCATGTTAATTGTTTAATGAGACCCTTTAAGGGTTCAAAACTTGATAGAAGCGTGCTTTGTGTTTTTTTAATAATAGGTTTGGCCGTTTTCGGTATTCTTGTGCTCCATAACTCCTTAACCCAAATATGTGCCCTATATTCACTATAAACGTTTTGTTGTACAGTCCATAGGCTTGTTAAGGATATATAGGATTTAAAGCCATTCAAGGGTTCAAAACTTTATAGAAACGTTCTTGGTGGTGTATTTCTATGGTAGTGTTATTGTAACGGAGGGGATCGGTGACGACACCTCCCGGGACGTGTAGTTGCCAGTATTGTGTCCCTATTCGACCACCTGATGTCAGATTATGGCTGAACAACAGACAATTAATCAAAAGAAACTATGTTTAGTCACAAATGTACAATAATTGCGGACAAACGAGAGTAAAAAAACTTTCTTAAATGAAGTTCAAAAATAGAGTAATTTCAAATGTAAAATGAAAAATAAAGTGTTCCAAGAGTTAGTCTTTAGTAAAGTTAATTGGCTTCACGTTGTGTTTTATGTAGTAGAATTGCACCAAGAAGAGGTGACTAACTCTTGCGAACTGCACCGAAGTGGTGACTATATATAACTCTTAACTCAAGTGGACTGATACAGTCCGGCGAGTATTTGGAGGATTGTACAAGGCCGACTCCGACTGAAAAACAATTAAAATCCTTATATTGTCATTAAACCGGATAACTTTTACATTAAAGGTACTGAATACAAATTGAATAAACTAATATTCATAAAATATTACAGAAACATCAAAAGTTAAATATTAAAACAGTTAAATTAACAATCCTTACTTTTATCTTACTATGGAGTTTAAATCAAATTAAACTTAAAATAAACATTTAATCAACAAATAATTAATCTATCCAAAAGTAAGGGGAATTAACTAGGCACATTTATTACACTATTATAAGGTTTATATTTTAGGAAACATCAGTATTATATACTAAACGTTTATGAGTCACTTACCAACGAAGTTGAAGGGGACTTTCGGTTTGCAATTTGTCTATCGGTCAAAATGTCCGTCCGGAAAATTCGTTTTCCGCATTTTTTAGTTTTAAACATATTTATTTATAGTGGATTCGGTAGCACGTTTTGCAACTTATATAAATCCCTTTCCACTTTGCGAATGCGAGTGCTGCCTTGTAGCGGCATCAGCCTACTCGTTTTCGAAATCTACAAGGATGTCTTTTACGTGCAAGAGATATTGCACTGCTGTTGGCAATGCTTGAAGAAATTGATTTGATATTTAGTATATAATATAACCATGAAAAATTACAGATCAACTTCCAATTTTGTAACGGTTTGAGGATTTTTTTGCAGAGTTATGGCCCTTGGACTTAGGAAATTCACTCAGATAATTGGTTTCCACATTTTGACTTAAAATTTGACATAAAGATTATTTGTAAAACCATGACAAGTTACAGATCAAGTGCGATTTGTGTTTGCAAAGTTATGGTCCTCAAACTTAGAAAAATAATGCAAGAATTTTCGACTATTTTTTTGTCATTAACTTACAGATTTAGATTTGAAATTGTGTTTATAGTTTTACCATTACAAGTTACAGATCAAGTTTAGATTTAGTTTTGATTTGATGATATTTTGAAAATTCATGTGATCCTTAGACTTAGAAAAATCACACAATGTTCTGCACATGTTTTAGTCATGTTTGCCTAACTACCGTTATATTGATTTGATATCTACTTTTAACATTACAATTTGCACATCAATTCTAAATTTTCTGTTTGGGAATAATGAATATTAACTGGTAGGGAACTATGTATTGTCATGCAATACTTTCAGAATGATGGATACTACCAATACTGGTCTCTGTCCACACTTTTTATGTTTGTGTATCATTTCTTAGCCATTTTTTATGGATTTATTTTTTGAAGTTTAAATAAATTAATAGATCAATTGATTTGAAAGTGAAATATGTAACAAAGTAACGTAAGTGAGACAATTGTACATGTACCGTAGAGCTTCTGGATATACATGATATAGGGGAAGTATTTTCGAATATTTTTTGGAAGGGGTTTGCCAACATTGCCTCTAAAAAAAATGAATTATGTTCCTAAATTTATATAAATATATAAAAAAAAAATGACGTATACTTAAAAAGAAAATTTTAAATATGACACCGTCACGGCCATGCTTATAAATGTATAGCATAAGCTCTAAATGTATAGCATCACTGATAATTTACAGAAATTTTATATTCAGCTCCCTTTGAATGCATTTAAAGATGTACTTAGTAGAGCTTTTTAAGAATCCAGTAATTCAAATTGATATTATAAGTCGAAAGAGCATCAGCTAAGGTACAAAACAAGCTGAAAAAAATATTGATAGGTCATGGAGCTCCTTTTTGAGATGTTTCAGTTTTAAAAAATGGCGAGAAAAGGCTGACTTGGACTTTTACCTTGCATTTGCATTGGTATTAATTGGATCTCCAAATTAGCTATTGAAGATTTCTATGAAAATAAAAATTAGTGTTATGGGGCAAAATATTTTACCCTATAGCTTTGGAAAAAATCCAAGGAGTCTGAATAATAATAATAATAACGTCCGAGAGGTCCCGTGTTCTTATAAAGATGTTTTGACATAATGAAGAGTTCACATAACGTCATATGTGTTTCTTACCTCGTAATACCCATTTGACATTACGATGTATATATTTTGGCATAATGTAATAGAAATACGACATAAAGATTTTTAACATAACGTAAAGAAATTTTCGCATCATGTAACAAAACTTTCAGATTAGGTAATGAAACAACTACATCACGTAATGAAGTTTTCACATTATGTAAAGAGGAATCCACACCATATTATGAAGTTTTCACATCATGTAATGAAGTTTTCACATTATGTACAGAAGTTTTCACATCATGTACAGAAGTTTTCACATCATGTAAAGAAGAATTCACATCATGTAATGAAGAATTCACATCATTTAAAGAAGAATTCACATCATGTAATGAAGAATTCACATCATGTAAAGAAGAATTCACATCATGTAAGCAACATTTGCATCATGTCATAGTATTTACTTATTATAAGGCAGTGATGGCGTTCCATACTGATGAGTCAATTAAATATGTTGTTACACTAAAGTATACCGATTGTATATAAATCAGTTAAATATTTGCACCCGTCTTGAACCATTAAATTGGATGTCACATGAAAACAGATTCATTTGATGTGTTGAATTATTGACTTCAATGACAATAATTCATAAGCAAAATTTATGAGCTTATATGAAACGTTTTGAATCGACTTGATTGTGAAATATGAATACTAAGTCAAAACTCCGCTTTTCCAAATAATTATAACAAAAACAATTGTATTTTAATTTCTGGTCTTACACTTCATTTCATTTTGTGATTCTTTATATATTTATGGAAATCATGTAAAAATGCATTTCTAAAATTAGTTGTTCAAGGTAGATGGGGAGTCTCAATTATAATCCATAGAATTGGTTAATAATTTGCAACATGTATGTAATATCATGATTTAAAAATAAAAACAATAAAAATAATTGGTCATATTAGGGCTTTTTTACGCTACAGGTTGTGCAAAATTGACAGATTTTGCATAGATTATGCATGAAAAACCCAATTTTCTGCAATAAAATGAAAACTACACCATAGAATTTTGAGATAAAATATGAGGAGATAGCTCTAACATTATGCTTTCAGGTAAGAAAAAGAAAAAAAATGGGGTCACCGGACTCGTTTCCTTGCTAAATTATATTATATATATAATCATAATAATTAAATGAATGATTTGGAAAATACGTTGAAGGTTTAAAAAGTCAAGAGAATTCTGAATGCAATTAGATTCTATCCGAGCACTCTGGTTCTAAACCTTGGATCCATCTGGTTTTTTTTTTGGTTCTGAACCTTGGTTCTTTGGTTCGAAACCATGGTAACTGGTTCAACATCAGGGTTGTTTAGTTATAGCAACCCAACTTCTTGGTTCCATTTGGGTTCTATTGTAGATCATTCTAATGTTCCCGTTGAACTTGGAGAAGATAACCGCAAGTATCCGAATAAAAAGATAAAGTAGGTCAAAGATGCTTAAATTGTTTTATAACATTAAACATTTCAGCATCGGCGGTAACAGCTGTAATTTATTTCTATTCGGTTATATTTGGGGTTTTCCCTTATCTATTTCTTTCTTTAGCAACTGTGGTTTGTAGAACAAGTTGTAAAACAAGTTTGGAGAACCGGTTGGATAATATCTATATATACAAGTCTTTAGTGAGTACTGCACGAGCATTTCATAGGCGGGAATACGGGTGGGGTATATAAGTCCGATACTTGGATAATTTGTATCGAGGTTCTCACAGTAACTTCAAAGTAACAACACGTTCTGCATAGTATATTATCGAAGCTACTGCGAGCAAACCAAACTTATATTTTGACTTGCCTCTTATTTCGCCATGTAGATGGATTAGAAATGTTTTAAATTCGGACGAATTTATGAGGGAGAATTTAAAGGTATTTATCTTCTCTCTTAATCATTTTCATAAGGAAACTAGATAAAAATAAAGCATCGTATAGATTTTAAAAATAAACCGAAATATACAGTGTATTGGACATCCTTTTATTTTATTCAGTCGTTCTGTTTTCATTTATTTTTCTTTACTCGTCCCTTATTTCCGTCAATATTTCTAGACTATATGTAGCATATTAATCTATTGCAATAAAAATTCATAATTTCAAATAAAATTTGTAGATTTAGCTCACTATGTCCTTATATTTGTATAAAATAACATTCGTTTATTGTGGAACATTGTTTTAACAATGAATTAGATGCAATAATTTTTTTTATTCATAGTCTATTTCAAAAATGATAAAAAGTTCTTTATGTTGGTATGTAAAAATTTTAAACGTTTCAAATTTATGAAATCATATTCGTACATCAATTGTTTTGATACATCAATAACAAAAACTGAAATATATTGCATTGATTCATTTTGTAATTATTCAAAATTATATCAGAAACCTAAACATAATTATAAAAAAATGAACCTGTTAAGGGGAGGCAATTCTCGTATAACTTTTTCGAATTGGCACATAACACCACGGAATGTCACTCATCATACAAATGGCACATCCATATAATTAATTAACTGCGCAATCGCGCTCCATCTTCAATGATGATTCTGAATTATAAATAAAACCAAAAAGTTGTTAATCTATAGATAGTGAAGACTAATGAAAGCTAACCCACTGTAAAAATATTTTTTTGCACTTTTTAAAACTTCCTTGAAGGAAAAATTCTCTAGCCACTTGACTTTCATAGCTCAAAATTAACGTTTTTACAGAATATTTGAATAAAGTAGTTACAGATTATTCGCTTCTCAAAGTGTAAGACGCATTAAAAATCGTATGCTTGCACAATCTTACCGAAATACGGATTTAATTAAGTCCTAAACATTTTGACATTTCTTCGTATATTTATTTTTTTTTTTATCGAAAACCGGTTTAAACAAATCACACGTACGTGTTAAGATCCGACTAAATACCTATTTCCCGATATGGTCAGGTAAAATTGCTACTATATGTTCATCTAGCCACTTGACCAGTTAACGACGTGCCATGATATATATATATATATATATTTGAATGATTGCATATTTATTTTCAAGTTTGAATAAATTTTATTTAATTGGCTTTGTAATAATGCCAGATGCGATAGAAATACATGACTGTGAAGTACATGTATATGTAACAAATCGTTTTGTTCAAAACAAAATGTTAAAAGACATATAAAAAGAAAAAGATGATCAATTAAAGTTTGTAAGATTTAATTAGTTGAAAAATAAGCTATGAAATATTACAAAAATGTATATGACGTACAATAAATTTGTCAAAAAGACTCCTTGTGAATGGGATGCATATAATCATTCGACTCCCCCCCCCCCCCCCCAAAAAAAAAAGAAATCAAAATTAAGATTAAACATTTTTCTAAAAAATATGTGTGTGTTAATGACAGTGCTAGTGGATGAGTATTACCAGCGAAATAGTCGGAGCTTCTGTGTTGGTGCCATAGTGGAGATGCATAAGGTGTTACCCTAGTCCGACCTTCCCGAACATCCCAAAAAATGACTTTAGTTTGTCTCAACCAATATTGGGAAATACTACAAAACTTATACACAATATAAAAAAGAAAATGTGGCATGAGTGTCAATGAGAACTCTCCACAAGAGACCAAATGACTCAAAAATTAACAACTATAGGTCACCATACAGCCTTCAACAATGAGCAAACTCCATACACAATAGTCGGTTTTAAAAGGCTACGAAATGACAATGTAAAACAATTAAAACAAGAGAACTAACGGCCTAATTTATGTACAAATAACAAATATGTAACACATAAACAAACGACAATCACTGAATTACAGGCTATTGATCACTTGGGACAGGCACATACATACCGAATAAGGCGGGGTTAAATTTGTTAACGGGGTCCCCATCCTTTACCTAATATGGCTCGAGTGCCAATGAGAATTCTCCACAAGAGATCAGATGACACAGGAATTAACAACTATAGGTCACACTACTGTCTTCAACAATAAGCAAAGTCACACCTCATAGTCACCTATAAAAGGCACCGAAATGACAATATAAAACAATTCAAACGAGAATAGAAACAGACAAATTTATGAATAAGAAATAAACGAAAAACAAATATGTAACACGTAAATAAACAACAAACACTGAATTACAGGTTCCTGACATGCGACAGGCACATACATACTGAATGAGGCTGGATCTCCACCATCCCCTTAACCTGGGACAATGCTTATTACCACACAACACAAAATAAAATTTGAAATTTGGTAGCGTCACTTTTACCGTTTGTGAGAATTCGTGTCCCTAAAAAAACATAGAAAATGCCGAGTAAATAAGTTTGACTCAATCAAACGTTATAAAACTTATACGCAATGCTTATTACCCCATAACACAGATCTATGAAGTTTGATATTGGGTGGCGTCACTTTTACTGTTCGTGAGTCATTAAATGTAAGAAGATGTGGTACAAGTACCAAATTGAATGATACAAAATATTTTGAAACTTATACATAATGCTTATGGTCACAAAACGGTCAACATAACGTGAATCCTGCATCTATATGTGTAAGTTTACTCATGTTTTTTCACAAGCAGGGGCATATGTGGCCCATTGACATATTTTACATTTATTCAAGTAAACAGCTTATTTTCTTCCATTCAATTCTACTTCTTAAACTAACTTGCATATTTTTTTTCAGGATAACGGTGCAGTTTGGTAACAGACAACGCCATTTCAAGTTACATGTGACCAGCATAGCAAAGTGTTTCACTAGATTGAGCTCTATGTCTAAGTGTACTTTGCATTGAGTTCAGTTTATTGATACATGTATGCGTATACCTTCTGTGTGAATTTTTAAGATGTAAAAACAGACTGTCCATGAAATGAAATGAAATCTAAGGTAAAATTATTAAAACATTTTGCATTATCTATCACAACTGGCAGCACATGGTACTACAAAAGCAGTGAATGTTTTAACTGATGCGGGTCTCGTTGGGGTTCTAATACCGGATCCCGCTTACTGTTTTGTCAGATTCCCGTATCCCACTTACACTATACTTGAACATATCAATTCTCATCTTTTTGTCAATTCCCGTGTCCCGCTAGATTTCAATTCCCGTTTTCACGGCACAATAATTTGACTTTCACGTGTAATGCTTACAAAAAGTCAGCAATCCCGCGACCCTAAACAAAGTGTGTACTAGTTCAAACTCCAAAACATAAAACTGAATTTACAATTAAAGACATACAAGATCAACAAAAACGGAGACTCCTGACTTGTCGTCAAGTTTATCATACCAAGAGAAACACCCAATACGCAGAGGTCAAGAGTCAAAAAGTCATAGTCTGGTCAAGAGTTCCTTATAAAAAGAACACAAAGCAGATTTTGAGGAAAGGGTAATCGTGCTACACAAAACTAACAAATATATCTTTATATCTAAAATAGATAAAATAAGATGTGGATTGAGTGCCAATCAGACAATTCCTCGTTTAATTCAAACAAATATACAAGTTGTACATTGAGGCCAAAGGTCAAGCTCACATAACGTTTATATTGCCACTAGACTCACCACCTTATGACAATACATCTACATGCCACATATTTAGAAGCAAGGTCAATTGGAAATTATATTTTGAGGTCAAGGTAATATACACACTGTATCCCGATGACACACCCAACGTGCATACATGTAGGTCAAGAGTCAAAAAGTCATATTCTGGTCAATTGTTCCATGTAAAAAATATACATAGCAGTCATGCACAAAAGTTCACCATGGCAACAATGTCTTACATGTATGTCATGATGCACGACACATGCCAAATACAGAAAACCAAGACATATAACTAAACTCAATGGAACGGTACTTGTATTGCAGGTCACTACAATTGCCTTCAAAATTGAATGACGTCGCGTACGGTGTTGGTGTTAGTTTTGGTAACGTTATTTTGACGTTATTTTTCATGCATTGTATAAATAACGTCGTACTTTTTTCATTTCGTGCAGCTCAATCATACAGCATAATATATATGAGCGGTTTGCTTGACTTGCTACGTATAGAACCGAAATGCAAAAGCGGCACATATTGTTTTTAAGTACAGTTAAATTAAAACAGAAAAATAATATTCATTTAAATTAGTATCCCCTTGGAGCAAAGATATTTTCTCTTTTTTTGATTGAAACAGGATATTTTAAAACAAGTTTAAACCCCTGTCTTTTCTGCTGCTTTTTCTTTTAGTTTAAACATATTTATTTATAGTGGATTGTGAAACAAGTTATTACAACTTATATTAACCCGTTTCCACTTTGAGGGTGCGAGTGCTTCCTTGTAGCCTTAGCCTGCTCTTTTCGAAATCTAAAAGGGTGACTTTTACGTGCAAGAGATACTGCTCTCTCTTAACACGGGTCAGTCATTTATTGTCCCCTTCCGACGGACTATCATTGTTTTTACAAGACCATCATACTCGCAAATGGTGTCAAGGGCTTATTCTTTTATCCGCTTTTGATAATTTTCGAAGAAAATTTTTATTAATTGAATAGTTTTTTTTTATCGCCTGTATTAAATGTTAAAAGAATCAACAGTTGAAAGCAAATTCAAAATTAACCACAATAAAGTTAATTTAATCAAATTTGTCAATTTCATAATTCATAAACAAAAGGAAATTTAATCTCACCTATATGAACAAGAAAACAGATGGGCGCAGATAATTTTAGCGAAAAACTATAAGGGACATTTTAGCGCAGACATTAGAGCCCATTTTAGCGCAGGATTAATCCATTCAGCTGTATTTTAGATAGCCCATTTTAGCGAAAACTTTCCTAGTTGAATAATACTAAAACCACGAGCATTAATTTATGCTGGCCTAATATTAAAGTTGTATGTATATATATATTTATATATATATATGTTCACTTTGGTTCATCATGGAAATAAAAGTAATTCTATAGTTGTCACTCAGCTATTTACCATTTTCTTGATACTATCATCAAATTGCAAACAACAACATATATAAAAATACAATGTATAGACTAATGTGCACCACAATCTAGACAAGGTAAAGATAAAAATCAGTTCCTATTGCAACTTTATGAACAGTATTGTACAGGAGGTATACCCAGAGCCCATTACTTACGTTCTCTTGAATATAAATTCCAGGCTAGAACGGTCTTTTAAAATTTGATTTAAAAATTTTAGTGTTATATTCTAATGGACATGATATTTTTTAAATTGTGCTGTCTTGCTTCTATTTAAAAAAAAAAATATTGATCATTCATCATTAATCATAAAATGGATTAAAGCATTGCTCTAAAATGGGAATTGATAATTTCCATTTTCGAATGGGTTTTAAAATTTGGGCTAAAATGGGCTTTACTTTGGCGCTAAAACGTTAGATTTTTTTCTCTAAAATGTCCTACCAATGCGCTAAAATGTCCTCCGCCGAAACAGATACAGATATTAATTTTAACTAGATTCGATAAAAATCTGTTAAGATATTGTATCAAAATTATGATAATTTGAAATAAAAATTTATAAATTTGATATATCAGATCCCTTTTGCACTGGTTGTGCATGGGCATATGTTTTATCTTCTAGATCTCGCGCATGGGTCTTTGTTTTTAATAAATTGTGTGCAAACAAAATAAATATTGAAACAAACATATGAAAATATATGCAAGGATGAACTTAAGGATGTTTCATTAATCCTTGTATGTGCCCATCGAAATTGACAAAAAAGCATGCCAGGATTTTGAGGAAGGGTGAAGCATTTTTTATCCTTGCATGTTCCCATGTCCCTAGAAACACACTATCCATTTTTTCTGATTTGAAAATGTGCAATATAAATTGATCCTTTTTCTATTATAATCGTTCGTTCTAAGACACCAGGTCCCATGTACTGAACAGAGAACGTTCAAACTAGGCCCCCAAACTGCCTCAATAATAGATAAAAGGGGAGGGCTCTAGGGTTTCAGAAACATTAAACCTGTTAAGAAAGTTTTGAATAAGCATTCAATGACATATTTGTCGCTGGACGTCAGATAAACAATGAATCAATACACAAAAAAATGCGCCAATTTGGGTTACGCAATGTTTCAATCAATCTCATTATTATACATGTAATTAAATCATACTATTGGTAGAGAAATTCACAATTTGTTATATCAAATTGACAATTTGTTATTTCTAATTGATAATTTATTATATCAAATTGATAATCTGTTATATCAAATTGATAATTTGTTATACCAAATTGATTATCTGTTATATCAAATTGATAATTTGTTATACCAAATTGATTATCTGTTATTTCAAATTGATAATTTGTTATACCAAATTGATTATCTGTTATATCAAATTGATAATTTGTTATATTAAATTCATATTTTATTATATTAAATTCATATTTTGTTATATCAAATTCATAATTCGTCATATCAAATTGGAAAAAGTTAATTAGCATGGTACGTAAAGGCTTCCGTAATTTGCGACGTTAGGCACTCACTACATGTCAAGTTTTACAGAACGTAACGTCAAAACAAGTAAAAAAGCATGGTGTGACATTATGACTAGACAAAAGTAGTCGCTGACTGTGTTGTTAATTCTTCCGACATGTGATCGAAAATGGGTTAAAAAAAAATCCCTGAACAGTAGATTTTAATGTTATATAGTATTGTTGTGCTATTATAATTTCAAATGTTCCCCCCTCCAAAACTGTATAATATGACTTATCATACTTGTAACAAAAATGTAGAAAACGGCGTTTTGTGACATTTTGACTAGACAAAAACAAAAAGATCGCGTTTATTATTTTTTCAATATTTTCTCTTAAAACTTCGGCACAATTTTTTTTCATACACTTAAAAAAATAGTTTTCACGTTTGAATAAAATTTCATATCGTAGAAAAGACTGCAACTGCCTATTACTTTTCATAAGACACTTAACAAATACGCCAAAACGTCAGAAAACGGCGAGTGTGACATTTCAACGGATTTAATAAAATGAACAATTGAGGACATAATTTAAACATTACTTACTAATTGAAGACATAGAAAGTTGTATATTTATTGTATAATTTTGACACAAGAAGGGTGGATATGTAAATTGTGGTTTGGATCTGCAGCATTCGTTCGAGATTTGGGTTTTGTGACAGAAATACAAATTTCAAAAAATCATGAATTCTGGCACGATCTTTTGAAATGTTGTAACAAAACTTATTATTTTTTTTCCTTATTATATACGGAATAAAAAGATATATCATTTTCGGAATAATCTATTTGAATTACCTCTTAAAATCACTCTTAACTTCACCCCTATCCATATTTTTTTTCTATTTTCGGCTTGACCACAAAACAAAGTGAACTTTTCGTCCTTGTCAGACGCTTCCAGTTAACGATGACGTCATAAATAAAACATACATCATTAACACCAAAGACTACTCTTACTAGGAGTACAACTTTTTTTTAATAAGTTTAAAAAATGACAAGAATAACTTCAAAGCAACGCTGATCATATATCGCGGTGTTACGTGTCTACACGCTCAAAATCAGTGTTATGAGGGATCAATCGAGTAACAAAATGAATAAAAGTATTGATTTTAAGGCATATTCCATTTCTACTTTTAATTACGCACATTTTGATATATACATTTATATAGTTATCAATTCCGAAACTTCTAACAAATGCAATAAAGGCGAACTGGAAAGCAAAACCCGTATTATCACCAACACCGTACGCGACGTCAATATAAACTCTCACAACACTGCAAAGACAAAACCGTCTTTCATACTTTTCTACCTCAGGCATAGATTACCTTAGCTGTATTTGGCAAAACTTTTATGAATTTTGGTCCTAAATGCTCTTCAACTTCGTACTTTATTTGGCCTTTTAATTTTTTAGTATTTTGTAGACGAAACACGCGTCTGGCGTATATGCAAAATATAGTCCTGGTATATTTGATGAGTTTATTCACAAAAGTTTAGCAGGATTCTTTGCAATGATTATCTTACAACTACTGTAAACAGGGAAATGGAGCGCGGTAAGTGGTATCAATTGAGAATCGAGTCGTGCAACGTCTAGTATGTTAATAAATTAAAACGGTAAGCACAGAAAACTAGGGTTTACCATTAATTTCAAACCTAACCATGGATAGTTCTATGGTAAACTGATGGAAACAGTCATGGAGTTTAATATTTGCAATAGTACGACCAGAACAATACAAGACATAGTTGTAAACAAATAAAAGTAATGATAAATACGAATTTTTAATCACAATGCACAAATAAGTAACCGTTGTTTTCATTCAATTTATTTGTCTAAAATGTACGCTCGTGTTAAACAATGGAAAGTAACACTGTATATTTATATAAACGATCAATCTTGTAACAAAATAGGTAAATTCTTAACATAACTTTATCTGAATTATCTGCCCTCACATTTGAGTTGGCTCCCCTTATGTGGCAAAGTTGGAAAAAATTGAATCAAACAAAAGTATTCTGATTTTAGTGAAATCCAACCATACATTTGATAAAACATGTCATTTCTTATATTGAATTGAAAATTCTTTCACATGAATTACCTACTACTCTCAAATTTGTACAGTTTATCAAAGATCTTAATCGATTGTTTCCTGATATTTCAAAATCAAAGACAGAGGAAGACATCATCACTTCCTTAATTGTCATTAAAAGACGAAGATTTTGTTTGTGTTTTCGTTATTAAAGTTCATACTGCTCAGATCTAGATTCTAAAGTCAATGTTATAAATTTTCTATTTTTGCAAAATGTCTTTACTTTTTTCTTTACCTTACCTTCTAACATCATATTGCCATACGTAACCGAAAGATTATTGATATCGAAAGATTCTTTTTAAATACGACTTATCAGTGACGTTCGACGATACCATTGGTTATTAATCGTGCTAATGATTCGGTTTGCGAGGGTCTTGATGGGATCTTTATTTTCATATTCTTTAACTTTTTATTTTTTTTTCCTCATTTCTTTAGGCAGCAACCATTTGATTTTCTGGGGGGAGGCTATGGATTTTTTGGAAAAAAAAACAGTTTGTTTCCAGTTTTTGGAGAAAAAAATAATTTGTCTTTGACCCTGAGAAAAAAAAATGTTTGTTTCACCCTCAGCTGCCACTATATGTTATGCTAAAATTGAAAGAAAAAAAATGTTTTCGACTTGTCGCTAAAAAAATAGATCGTCTTTCGCCAAGTCGAAAAAAAGAAAAAAAATCCATAGCATGCTTCCATCCCCCCCCCCCCCCCCCCCCCCCCCCAGAAAATCAAATGTTTGCTGCCTTATACATTTTGCAACTTATTCTATATTTTATATATTCTAGCGACCGATGAATCTCTTTACTTTCATTTTTAGCCTTTTTTTTTCTCGAGTACCCCATAACTTCTTGCACGGAAAGCGTGATTTGCATATTTTCCCTATTTACCCATGTTACCATGTGCACTTTATATTCCTATTATAGTGCCAATGAACCCATTACTGAAATACCCCAATGCGATAAGTATTCAACCGATTTGTAACAAAGACCATTAAAATACTTCAGATTTATTCGTTATTGTGTAATGTTAGACTAAGAAAGTAACGGAAAGATGTAAAGACTAAGGGTAATAACCAATGCAAAATCCATGAGTATAACCCATTCTCAATTTCAATCATGCGTTTATTTCCTTTAAACCATAAAACAGGAATGGCCATAAAACTGAACATTCGGGACCAGTAACTCAATAACATTATGATCAAGACAAAGCGGTCGAGTTCTACCAAAAAATATCGTGTCCAATATTAAGTGCAAAATGATGCTTAATGTAACATATATTTAACAATTTAAATATTTATCTAAAGTAGATAAAGTTCAATTTTAAGTATAATATCAGATGGCCAAAGATACACATAATTTGAATTCAAAGTTCAAAGTATGCTTTTTATCATTAACGACATTTCCATAGGTATATAAGCACGTCATAATTTTATCAGGTTGATAAAGCACAAGTTTAATTAAGTACACTTTGTATCAAAAAGTCATAAACTATATACAAATCAAGGACGGATCACTTGCTTATTCAGCGAAGTTTGACATTTATAATTGTCGCATTCGGAAAACTGAAAATTGTAATGCATTAGTTTGAAGTAACACGTAGAAAACTATACTAAATAGAAAAATTCAATCTCATCTAAATTGGAACATAAAGCCTTTTGTTCTTTCCGTGAACGTTACCTCAATATTTTTCAAACTGATTTTTTTGTAATTAATTGCTTTTGACCTTTTTAAGGTTTCGAACAAAAATTTAAACAAATAAATTAAAGTCAATAAGAAAACAAATCGCTAGGAATGTTCTTTGAAGTCATTAAATTCACTTATTAATGGTGCACTAAAGTTCATTAACCAGTTTCTGATTCATCAATGTTATATTCTGGTTTGTTTAGGCGGCTCGGTCTTCGTGGTGTCAATAATTCATATACCCAAGCTTTCATGTGTGGCTGAAGACGGGAAAGACCACGTGGTATCCTATCATATAAACATTATTTCACTAATTGATTATTAAAATGTATAAAATTTAAGGCACATATTGTAGGATATTGATTTGAATATGTTGAAAGAAATATTGATTCTTGAATTTTTCTGTCGTTGGGGCCGTCATTTTTTTTTTAAAATAAGTACGTACGTTCCAACTATAAAGTTTACTTTAATCACTTGTGGTAGTAAAAGTCAATTGAAATGTTAAGTTATTGCATTCGAGCCCCGTTTTCAATTGCAGATATTTCTGTTTTTATGGTTTCACAAAGATAAAAGATTTAAATAGTTTCATTTCGGTTTGGGGGGGGGGGGGGGGAGGGGTCTGTCTGGCAACTCCAGTGCAACAAAATTGCCGTATTTTCAAGGGAAGATAAACTTCTTTCGATACCTTGCGTATGTAAATACATGTATCATTTATCTTCATATTATCCATTTGGAAACTATTTTCTTTTAAATGTATAGTACTTGGATCCTTTTATATAAAATATTGCAGAAGAATCTTGGTCTTTATAAAATCTTTGTAATAGACATACAGACTTATTTTAACAAATGCACAATTTCATTGAATTCTCAAATTTTCTTAATCACAAACAAACTTACATTTATATATACAATGGAAACACATTTATTTTCTCTTTGACGTCTTTCAACTTCTAAGAAATGATTACTTAATATAGCATTTCGAGCTCATATTTTGTTTTGATTCGGCTGTTCAAGAACATTTTATTTTTTTCATCAGTTAATGTTAACTTACTTTCAATGTTGTTTTTTTAGTCTTTTATTGGTTCTAACATTGGTTAGAGGTATAGGGGGAGGGTTGAGATCTCACAAACATTTTTGCGCCTGTCCAAAGTCTGGAGCCTCTGGCCTTTGTTAGTCTTGCATTATTTTAATTTTAGTTTCTTGTGTACAATTTGTAAATAAGTATGGACGTTCATTGTCACTGGACTAGTAAAAATTTGTTTAGGGGCCAGCTGAAGGACGCCTCTGGTGCGGGAATTTCTCGCTACATTGAAGACCTGTTGGTGACCTTCTGCTGTTGTTTTTTATTTGGTTGGGTTGTTGTCTTTTTGACACATTCCCAATTTCCATTCTCAATTTTATTTTATACTTTCAGAATGAACTTTTCTCTTGTTAAAAATTTGTTCCCTGTATTTTATTTATAGATATAGGAAGCTGTGGTGTGAGTGCCAATGAGACACATCTCCATCTAAATAACATTTTATAAAGGTAAACCATTATAAATAGGTCAATGTACGGCCTTCAACACAGAGCCTTGGCTTTATATCTGTTTTATTTTGTATTTTTTGTATGAGAACCATGAACATGCTACAATTTTATGCTGAGCCATTTAGATTAACTAATTAAGTAAGCATTGCAATTGTAATAAAACATATACAAATTGGATATTATTATAATTGTTGTATATATTAAAAAAAATGTGTTATATTTGTGTGTGCTTTGTATTATGAAAAGACTTTATAATATTCTAACGAGGAAATGTAAACCTAAATGACCTATCTGAAATCTCGTATTTCCAAAAAATCAATTCCAACTGATCATTTCAGCTTATCAGGTCAATTTATTATTTCAACAAAGAGATGACCGGATATCGTTGCCTTTACCAATTATCACACTCAATTTACTATGATTTTAACAAATATTGTATACTGAAGCGACGGTTGATAATGTGCACAATATGTGGTTTCTTTATAGTAAAAGTAATAGGTCATTGGATCAAAATCAAAACAAATATACAACAAAACAAACGATTTACGTCTTCGGTAGACAAATCTTCAAACTATACTGATTAAAGAAGTTATTTTCTTTAAAAAAAAAAAAGGAAAAAAAAGAGTAAAACAACACGTGAACCTGATGCCTCTTTGCAAATTCATTAATTTAATCTTTATTGCAAAATTACACCCACATGGCCCATAAGGGTCAAGCAATAAACACAAACAATGATTCAATTAGATAAAATACAATGCAATGATATGATATGCAATACAATAAAACATATTCTAAGAAAGAGTTCAATTTACAAATATATAGCCGACACAAAAATTATGTGAAATTACACATTTTTTTTATGAAATGTAGTAAACTGATATGAATTATATATAAATACAATTGGCTTAGATGCTGAGAGGACAAACGCGTATTGCCAATCCAGGAAAAGTGAATTATCGTCCCCTAAAAGCGGTCAGTTTGAAAACAGTTTATCTTATATTTTTGTTCTTTAATCCATTAAACAGTGTTATACAAACTAGTCTAATGGAAGCAGGTCACGGGTATGATTGCAAATGAGACAACAATAAGCAAAATGCACAGCGTGAGATTATATACATCATAAATGTTAAACAATTCAATGAGAAAGTGAGCGTTCCGATTTATGGAAACGTAGGAAAGGGTAAACTATTATGACAGAAAGCGTTCAAAGCTAGCCAATAAATTATAAACTGCTGACATAGGATATAGAGATGTTTTGAAGGGCGTATGACATTTGCGCCGATTTTGAAAATATTCATTCTTTCATTTGCGCCGATTTCATTTTTTCATTTGCGCCGATTTTATATTTGCTCCTAATTAGATTTACAGGTAAGATAATACTTGTACATGTACTATGTACTGTACTATACTATTGGTAAAGTCTGGTTATAAATGCTGTTCATTTATGTTAATTTTGATTCATATTGTTCTGAAACTTCATAGTAAGATGATAGACATATTGCACACTGAAACGAGTCGAGGAGTCAATTCTTTAATCATCGAGGGCCATACATATCGGAAGATAAGTGTCCTGAAACACATTTTACTAATGTACCATAAAATCGTGTACAGCCAGAGTCACCACGGATTCTATTGTCAAAACACAGAACAAGCATAACCATGTGGTAGATGTCCGAAAGACAGCGGGTACAGTCAATGTAAATTCTGGAGATGTATCTTGTAGGACTTCTTCCACTCAGTACCCGTGGTGAGCAGGGGACAACAGTTATATACAAGTTATGATTGATAATTCATTAAATTTGTACAAGTGGCTAACTGAGGAGGTCTATAATTGTAAATGAAAAAGAACATGACTTAAATTGGATTGAGAGTTCATTCATTGGCACTCATACAACTTCTTCTAATATCTATTCACCTGTAATTTACCTGTAAAAAAAATCGGCGCAAATGAAAAAAAAAATCGGCGCAAATGAAAGAAAAAATCGGCGCAAATGAAATGCAGATCGGCGCAAATGCAAAACGCCGGTTTTGAATGGTTGGATTTACTGTGTTTGCAAGCTTTAAATCCCTTCGAGAGAGTTGCTGTATTTATACCACATGTCTAGTTAGACAGTCTGCATGTTAAAGATTTCTCAAATAAAAACTATAAAATGTGTAAAGATAGTAAACATGATGCTAACATGGCAAAACTTGGACTTTTTCACCATATTTTATTTTATTTTCCGTTGTGTCGTTTCAATTTTGAAGCTCCTGGTTCTCATCGAAAAGGGTAGGGTTTGTTATATACACAGTGACATACGACAACCACTGATAGAAAAGATACTGACTTTAGACAGGGACGTACACAATTTAACGGAATACATAGTATATACATGTATGAGTTTGCTGGAACCAATCCCATCCCCTTATTGTTCGTCATAGGACATGTATTTGTGATAATCATTTATTGGCGGTTTGATATAACTTTTATATTTTGTAAACGGGATGATAATTGGAAAACGATGGTAGAGGGCATTATGTTTTCTGGTCTGTGCGTTCGTTCGTTCGTTCATTATTCCGTCTGTCCTGCTTCAGGTTAAAGTTTTTGGTAGAGGTAAATTATGATGAAGTTCAAGTCCAATCAATTTGAAACTTAGTACATTATGTTCCTTATGATATGCTCCTTCTAATTTTAATGCCAAATTTGAGTTCTGACTCCAATTTTATTGTCCTATCAACATAGAAAAACAAAAGTGGGAGTGGGGAATCCGTGTACTAGGGACACATTCTTGTTGGACATATATTATAAGTTTTATATTCACATTCACCCTTTAAAATTGAACACATCAGTTTATTTAAAATTACAGATAAGTTTTCATCTTATAACCCAACCCCTTTTTTCTCTTTTATAGCTTGTATTGTAAAGAAAAGATCTGATTCAGAATTAACATCTAGTTTTATCTCATGTTCATTGAATGAAGCTGTGTACCTAGCTGCATGGGGTTAATCTAAATGACATGTTAATTTGAAGTTATGTATTTAACTGATAAAAATAAGACTAGAGCGTTGTAAATGTGCCCAACTTTTGTTAATTTTTTTATTATAAAATGTACAAGTCAATAGCAAAGACGTTACGCACGGATTCGTTCCATTTAGCGTTACACGACATTCCTAATAAAACGTCGATTTTTGACGTTGTTCCACGAAAAGTTTCAAACGTTGACCTTATATTCCACTCGTGTCAAATTGCCGTTTAAAGTACAGAGCACAAGAGACTAAATTGACACAGAAATAAACAACTATAGATCACTGTATGGTCTTCATCAATGAGCAAAGCCCATACCGCATATTCTGCGATAAAAGGCCCCGAAATGACAATGTAAAACAAATCAGACGAAAAAACTAAATGCCTAGTACAATTTATGTTACAAAATGAAACAAAAGTTTGTTTGTATATATTTTGGCGTTTTTTTTTCTTCGAAATGTTTTTAAACTTTAAAATTTAGTTTGATACTATGAGTGAAAGAAATGTAGGACAAATCTGAGGCTTACCTCTTTACTCTTAAGACGAGCGTGCTTACAAGTTAACATATCACATTGGCTGTCTTTGCTTATAACCTTAAAATTAAGCAATCTAAAAAAGAAGATGTGGTATGATTGCCAATGAGACAACTATCCACAAAAAATACCAAAATGACACAGACATTAACAACTATAGGTTCCCGTAGTGTTCTCTCTGCCAGAGGACGTCTCCTATCTTTGCTAGTAAAAATGTAAATATTTCGTGTCTTGTTTCTGTCTCTTTTCCCCAATTACACGTAAATATATATATATGTTTGTTGTAATTTGGTAATTTCGCTCCCTCAATTTTCGTTAATGCTCAAATGCTTCTTGATTTGTCTTTGATTATGTGAAAGATGAAGGTAGTATATCGCCAGCTATTTTTCTTTTCATAATCTTTTTTTATAAGCACTTTAATACTGGGACTATTATTCTAACTCAATATATTAGTCCAAGAATTTGATTTTATTTAATTTTTCTTAAACAGTGACTTATACTTACATTATAATTCATATCATTTATTTTAACGTATTAAAGTAAGTCCACAATCTTAACATCAATCCCGATTTTATGGAAAAGTTAAAAAATAGCATATTTTCAAAAATCTCTAACAAAAAACTTTATAAAAAGTGCATCAAGTTTGAAAAAGAAATATGTGCTCTTATGCTGCCGTTACCATTTTTCAACTATTAAAATTGGTTGGGATCCAAATTATTTTTTAAAAAGAAAATGCCTTTCATTGATTATAATTTTTAAATCAGGATTGTTTTATACAAGGCCAATAATTAAGAAAATTCATGTTATGAAGGGATTTTTACATTTTGTTCATAAATCAGACCGTTTGTTTTCTCGTTTGAATTGTTTTACATTAGTCATTTTGGGGTCTTTTATAGCTGACTATTAAGTAAAGGTTTTGCTCAGTGTTAATTGTAATAGAAATTATTAGTTGGTCTCAAACGGCCGCATCTTATACTTTTTTATGAAAATGAGAACGGTGATTAAATCATTATGATAGGTATAGGTCTCCATTTTGGTATATAAATGTCTGGAAATATACATGGGTATAAATCTAGTTAACACAAAAAAGAATGTATCTATATACAATATACATGTATGTTTCTGTACGGCTTCGTTATTGCCCGATTATCCATCCGTAACATACCACATCGTCATAGTTGTATGCATATTTGTGTAAAATATGTTTGTACTTTAACCCGTCTGGGTAATGCACCCTCATAACTAGACCTTACGAACAAACGAAAATCGCCCTAACTTGACGTAACTTGCCGTAACGAAAAAAGAGGGAGCGCTTATTAATTTATTCAGTAATTTTGGACTAACGACTGTGAAATTCCGTTAGAAATGTCTTCCGCATAATCAAAACAAAACCAAACAAAAACATACATGCAGGTCTTTTTTAAAACCATTCTGAGTTTTAGAAATATTCTTTTGACTGCAAATAGTCTCAGATCTGTACTTGAGTGTATTTTTGTTGGGATGGGAGAGGCAATAAATATTTTGAAACTTATTTAAGCTCAAATTCAAGGTGAAAATTCCAGGGCAAAAAAGGGTAAAACAGATCTTTAACTGTACGCCTCTCCGGTTCTTAATTTAAAAAAAAAAACATCCTCGCATCCGAGATAACTTTGTTGCCCCAAAGTTAACCTCTTAAATCCAAATTTGCACTTCTTCGCCTTAAATGATTTATTTTCAAGCTACATTTGCAAGAAAATTAATATAGGAAAATGTTGAAATAAATGTTTGAATAAACAAAGCCAGTTGACTTGCAAATGATGTTTAGTAATGTATATTGTTTTGCCTTTGGCTTGTTTTGATTTCATGGCCATTCTTATTTCTCTTTTTGTATGATTTTATTAAAGTAAAGGCGTATGTATACACTTAGTATTAATATATTTCTATTGTTTTTCATTTATTTTTTTCCGTTGAGCTTTTATGACATGTTTTTAAAATTTATTTCTGTTTTTATGTTCTACTTGTTTCTATATATATACATTTTTTTGTATTTTAGGCAGGTATTTTTTTTTTTTAAATGTAAACGATTATAATAATAACTATAATTATAACTTTTAGTTTTGTTAGTGCTGTATCACTCATATTTTCAATTCGAATACACACAAATATTTTAAAATTTACGATTTATCGAGTGCAACTTTATTTGATAATTACTGAGACCCCCCCCCCCCCCCCCAAAAAAATCCTTTTAAAACAAATAAATATATATAGCGGTGTTAAAACCTTTTTCATCTATTCCTGCATACACTGTAATGGACATTTCTAGCGCTGGAGAGTACATCTACAGTGGTAGACGTCAGATCTACAGAGATTGACCTTAGATCTACTGCGCGAGACTTTTAAATTCCATTTTAAATATTACTAAAGTAATACGATATTTACGAAATACTTGAGACAGTACACTGTTGCGGGAAAAATAGTATATATATGATTATTATAAATATTATGATATCAATTGTAATTAAAATGACTTGTCATAAATGTCAAAATATATTTAGTTTATTACAAGGGGGATAATCAAAACTGCTTGTTTTAAAAAAAAAAGTTCTATTTGTGTATTGTATTGTACATATGTAATTCAATAAATTTATTTGTTGAAACTTATCAGAACTGAATAATTTCTAAAAAAAAAAACACGATAAAAACAAACGATGAAATCAAGCAAATATTTAAGCTCTTGTCATTTGCTTTGTCAGTTTTGTATTTTCTGTTATAGAGAAAAATAACCAGAAATATCTATGGAAATCCGAGAACGACCTTTACCTTGGTTTAACTATACCCCTCATTGGTTGTCATTGTGAAAAGGTTTGGGATATCAAAATTTGAATATTTCCTTACGTAAGTTGTTGATATATTTGCAACACAACTTTCTATTTTTTTCTGTTTGGACAATTTTAATAAGCCGGATTGTAATGTTGTCTTTTTCTTCTTCTTAATAACGCTCGGTTTTACTTTGAACACCATGTATTCGTCAGTATTAAAGCCTTGTTGGCACAAAGAAGAAGAAGGAGAAGTAGTCCTGTGTAATAAAACAAGATATAAACACGCTACGAAAACTGGCATTAAATTTCAAATTTATTGAAAAAAATACATTCGTATAATCTTGTTACTTAATCCAATTTAAATTCAATTAAATTGTCTTATATTAGTACTTTTGTTAAAATATAAACCTATCTGTAAACTAAAAGTTTAATGAGGGTAAACTAGATTTAAATCTTTTAAGTAACAAATTTAAACTTGTATTATTTTTCAAATAATTAACAAATTTAAAAACCCATAAATCGGAATTAAACTCAAGAAAATTTGAAATTTAACAAAAGCATTAAATTTTCATAAACTACTTAAATAATTCTTCGTAAATCAGAAGTTAAATTTAAAACTAGAAATTTAATAGGAGAATAAATTTTGTAGACGTATTATTTCATGCAGTGTTACTTATAGCAGGCACATCTGGTTCAGGGTTGTGGTGGTCTGACTGGTATAACTCTAGTCATAGTCGGTGTGTCATTCAATACATCTGATTGTACTTGTTGTTGATAAATGCATAGGCATCTTGGGTACTTTTGGTAGTGTTGTCTTCGATGGAGTTGGAAAGAAAAGGTTACTTCCTGATGTTGAACTGTAGTGGCTGTCACCAAAATACCTTATGTTTAGGCGATTTGAGTGAACCCTAGAAGATGCTCGCGGTTGCAGATAATAACTCGCCCTGTGCCATCTACACGTATAGCATACTGGTGTTTTTGCCGTACTTCAACAACTGTTCCTGTGCGTTGCCATCTCCTGGGATGGTTGCATAGCAAGTTTTGCTTGTACACATCATCTACAAACAGCAGCGACTGTGGATGTGCCATTAGCTGTATCATTATCCTCTGTTTGTAAACATATACTGGTGTGTGTATCATGATATTTATCAGTCATGTTAAGGAGGGAATTAAGCTCAGGTGATTCACCCTGTAAGTTGAGACGACCTTGTAGTCCATCAGGATACCTTGAAGCTGCCTTCGGTCGACTGTTTTCTTCCTGGTATATGAATAATTGTGATATGTACCCTAAAGTTTCCTTATTATGTTTGAGGAGTCGTCTGATTTCAATGTCTGTGAGTGATCGATCATTCAGAATCTAGAGTAAAGGCTTGTGGTCAGTTGCAACTTGAAGGTCATTGCAACCAAGAACATAATACCGTATTTGGTGAAGCGATACACAACAGGCAAGACCTCACCTTTAAGCTGGATGCATTAATCTGCTGCCAACCAGACATAATTTTCATCCATCATCACAGAAGGTCGGGGTTAAACTGGAACACTGACATCAAGAAGAACCAAATGACGTCAACAGACCTGTCGGTAGCAAGGCATGTCATACGAGCATGGTAAAAACACGAACACAGTCCTTCATCTCATGTATACTGATCTCTTTAGATTTTTGAAATACTGCATCTAGTTGATTTGTCAAGCAGAATACTGTGGATTGTTTCAATAAGGCTAAGGCAAATGCAAATTTTCCTTGGTTTATAAGCCCGATCCAAGATCTCGTACCAGGTATGTCAGTTGGTGTTGGGAAGTTGTTAAGTACAGCTCTTTGTAAGAACCAGGCAGGGTACCATATACATGTGATTTATGAGGGTTTCAGATTTTTTTCTATAAATGGCCTAGAGGAAGCAGTAACTGAATACTGCTCAAAAAATAAATATGAGTGGGAAACTATGAGTGGTTGCCATGGTAACGGACACTCTACTTTTTGGTTGTGAAGCATAGTAAAATCTTTCTAAAATCAGCTAAATCACTACAATTCGGAGCCTGATTAGGAAAAGAATCAAGCATTTTTCATTAATTTTCATATGTAACATTGATACAACTAGGTTTTAGCATCATTTTAGTTAAGATTGCATGTAAACCAAATTTGTAGATTTTTTGAAAATTTTTGCCAAAAACTGCATATTTTCAACTTTTCTGAATTTGAGTTTTTGGCGATATTATCAAATTTTCTATGGTGTTTTTCAGAAAAGAGCAACTGTGTATAGCATAGTTAGCACTTTAGTTACGAAGTTTGGATACTACTTTACCAAATAAAATAGAAAAAAGCTTGGGACTTTCTTTAGTTTTATCACCATAGCAACCGATTTTTTCCTTAGAAACGGAGTTATTATTTGCAGAATATTGCAGTTTTAGAGCTTAAATGTACTAAATTGTTTCATAACTGATAACAAAATTACATTTAAGCATGACCTTACTCTTAAAATTGCATCTAGGAACTTGGCACTTGGTCATATGTTTGTTTGGGCCAATGCAAACATCCCTCTCCAAATAGGCATACACCTTATCATATAGCTTCTAATGGATAGGAACAAGTGCTTGTTTATGGACGGCTACTGACGTGGCATTAGGTTCTTTTCAACAGTGGTTAGAGCAGCGGTAAATGCTTCATCCAGGTCCTGAGATTTTCAATCACAGCACTATAAAACTTGCATATTGATAAATCAATTTCATTTCAGCAGTTAGTTGAGTATCAGCCATGAATGAGAGTCAACATCTTTCTATAGGTTTATATCTTTATTTATAAGATAACAGACACCTGACATGTATATATACACAGTACTTTAGTAAATGATTATTTAGTGGATACATTTTTTTTTTAATGTTTTTTTGTATCTATATTTTACATGTATACCAGCTTTTATAAGTGTTTGGTGTGACTATAAATTTTAACGTTGTTCTATGAACAACTAAATAATTTATTTTTTTAAAGCATATTTCCGTTCTCAATTACTGATTACCTGAAACCAAAATTATTTTCTTTTACATGTGTACCTCATTTTATTTAGCGGCATTTTGTTCAAAGTTATGGTTGTCTTTCTGAAATTGTTCAACATATCACCTGTTATTTTATTGATTTTGATTTTAACATTATGCCAAAGATCAAATGTATTCCTTCAGGGTTCACTTATGTTAATATGTTTGTTTCATTGAGTTAATTCATTTCAATTGATATTTGTCTTTCGATAATTAACACACTATTGTTTCAGATGAGAGTTAAGATTGGTACTTAATAAAACGTTTAAACCCGCTGCATTTGTTTGTACCTGTCGAAAACCAGCTGGTTGTACGTGTATGTCGTTTCTTGTTTTTAACAAAGATTAGACCGTTGGTTTTCCCGATTAAATGATTTTACACTAGTAATTATAAAACTCTTTAGAGCTTGCTGTTTTGTGTGACTCAAGGCTCCGTGTTGATGACCTTAATATGTTGACCTATAATAGTTTGCTTTTACAAATTGTAACTTAGATGGAGTTGTCTCATTTGCACTTATACCACATCTTCTTAAAGTATGAAGAAACGGCAGATCAACTTCTTTACTAGTTAGAACCGTTATGTTGCCTAGTACAGTTACATTTAACAATATTCAACCTATGCTAATCTCTAAACCAGTGTTCAGTAAAAAATACATTCCTATATTGCATTGAGACAATACCATTGCTTATCATAGTATGTCAATAAATAAACTCATCATAGATACCAGGACTAATATAAATATATAAATATATAAACGCCAGACGCGCGTTTCGTCTACATAAGACTCCTCAATTTTAAACACCCATTCTTTTTTTAATAAACATCTTCAACAATATTCTTTTACGAATCTTTTATAGCCGCTACATATGTTCTCACTTGCAAAGAACGTCCAAAAAGCTGTGACACCAATTGCAAGAGTGTTGAACAGCCGGAAGAGTGCCACCGACATGGGTATTATCACTCAAGGTATTAAAGACATGTATTTCTTCAAACTATTCTTCTCTTGTATTATCCCCTATTGTATGGTTCATTTTTTGATAATTGTATGATGGTCTTTGATACCGCGAGTGATAATAACAAATATTTCAATTATTCACTGTTGTATATGCAAAATAAATAATGTGAGCATCAACAAGTCTTTTTTTATCGTTAATTACATGACAATGCATGATGAGATGGTAAAATTTACATTGCTGAGGTAAATGTTTTAAATTTGGCATAGCATAATTGCTACACCTTACGTATTGGTTCGTTCATTATGTGCTGCATGGTTGGTATTCATACTCTACATATCCTCCTTTTCTAATGAATATAAGAGTAACCGATTATTTTCATACTGTAATTATAAGAAAAGAAATAACCCTATTGTCTGACAACATACATGTCGACAAGGAAAACTGCTGTCGTTCATTCAGTGCAATTCATGGAAAACATAAGTTATCTTGGTGTAATCAAGGAAGGCAAAGACCGGTGTAAAATTTAAACACATCAAGGCGAACCGAAGGGTTTATGCATTTTCAACATAAGGGTAAAATTACGTCACCATTCATTACACCACTATATAATGATCAATTCTGTAAAATACACTTTTATTTTAATATTGGAAATACCACTAAGCTTTTAAGTTTTGTGTGTCAAACACACCATCTCTGTAGTAATGACTCCTTACTAAGATATTTCACTTCATTAATTTTTTTTCTGCATTTTTTTATATTGTAAATTCATAGAATTATTATATTATAATGTAGCCTTAATTTATATTTAAAAAAAACTGAATCTAAAGCCAGATACATGTATTTCAAACATTTTTGTTTCCATCTATCCGTTTTCAGGACTTTAACAATCAACAATAACACGCCTGGAAAATGCGTACTCGGCTGTCTGTAATCGACCATTTTTAGACACCACAGGCTCCTAAAAAAAACAAGCCGGGGTGGGGGTTCAAAGATGCAAATTAAGTACTTATATCATTATTTTATCTTTTCATGTACGGTTTATGATTCCTCCAGTGGCCTGTCAATTCCGAAATGTGCAAACTGCAATAGTATCAAAACAGCACAGACAATGAATAATAGAAATATAATTTTGTACATATATCGAGGGGAAACTTCTTGCAAAGCATTATTATTTATGGTTCATTATTGTATTTAGTAGAAAAAGAGAATTTAGTGAAAATAGAATCACTATTTTTGTAGAGAATTCACAGACCTTTGTACAGGGATGTTTGTCTTGTTTAGCATGGGATCAACACAATGGTTCATTACCGAGTAAAAAAAATCAGAATGTCTATCTACCTTGCACATTTTAGAAAATTCAGATCAGATAACGAAACTGGGTCCAGCAACATTTATAAGCAATTTAAGATTGTGACCCTCACAGTTTCCATTCACCACAAATATTCTCGTTACAACGAATCATTTTAAATACAAAAATACGTGTTGCAGCCTTTCGTTTATCTATTAATATATGTATACGGATAAAGTTATGAAAGGCAGCAGAGTAATCAGGGTGAGGAGTCCATGTCATCTGAAATAAATGCTAAGCATAGATCTAGAAAGCGACAGATAATCATGACACTAAAAAAAGTCTCTTCTTTTCGACTTTTTTTCGAACAAATCGACACATAAAATGAATTATATAGTATTGTGGAATTTTTAACTTATTTCAGATATTATATATTGTTATCTGATATTGGACGAAAGATGTTGCCCTTTTATGTTATTATGTAATACAAGTTCAGATCATTTGAAAACACATATTAAACAGCCAAATGGATGCACAAGACATAAAATAGGAGTTATAGATCCTGTTGGCAACAATTATCTGGCTAACTTTATTGATTTTGTAACATTTGTTTCAAATATGACCAACTTCTTATCCAAAATCACCTGCACCGTATCAGGACCCACCAGCACAATGACAGGACCCACCAGCACAATGACAGGACCCACCAGCACAGTATCAGGACATGAATGAATTGAGAAAATGCTAAATTTTAATAAATTGCAATGTTTTTTCACAAAATTGTTTTGTCGTGTGGATTGCGGTATAGAAAGCGGACTCAATGAGCGTTTTTTTTTATTTTTTCAGTTCGAGATTTTCTGAAAATGAGCATTTTTGTGTTACGCTTACTGAAACAGTTTAGAGGGTCAATTTTTTAATGGTTCATATATGAACCCATAAGAAACGAAATTATAAAATCTCAACTGTTTTCTTCCATTTTTTATGAGTGAAAACGTCAAAAATCATCATTTTCGTCTTTGTTTACATTTTTTCATTGATCACCAGCACCCGTCAGGACCAAATCACCAGCACAGTACGTTCTCTCGCAGGACAACCATACGCACCGTGAAATTGGTCAACAAAGTAGACCACACGAAAAAAAAATTAACGCAAACTCGTTTGAAAAAAATAAACATACAGAGATTAACATCAAACAACAGCACATAGCGTATAGCGGGTTATTTTCGCGGGATGTACATTTTCACTTATTTTCGAGGATTGAACAAAATCGCCAAAATAAATTCCTCCAATTTAAAAAGGGACATGCAGAGGTATTGATAAAAGTTCTGAATCCGCCAAAATATTTCGTATTCCTTATTGAATGAAAACCGCGAAATTTTACACCCGCGAAAATAACCCGCTACACAGGTAATTGGTTACAATTTGGTTAAGGAAATTGTATTCCTAACCACCCTGAGCATTTAAGATCAACCCCGGTTTCTGGTGGGGATCGTGTTGTTCAGTCTTTAGGTATCTATATATGTTGTGTTTTAAAAAACAGTTAAATGTTTAATCGTTTGCCATTTTTTTTTGTATCTTTCGCCTATGTTTTATCCAGGATTCATGGGTCGTAATATACCACTTCCTAGAAAGAATGATGAGTTACACATTGCAAACTATACACTATCACATGTAATTTAACCTGCACGTATAATCAATAAAAATATGTTGTAAAAAAATAATAAAAAAATACATGTATATTTACCATGTTCATTTGAAGGACAAAGAGAACAGACTGCAAAGAAGCAGCTTGTACAATATGTATTGCTTTAGTCCTACATAATATGACTCTTGTTACCTGTAATTCAGCGGTTTTCGATGGTTGATGTGTTACATTTTTGTTTTTCGTTAATGTTTTGTACATCAATTAGGCCGTTAGTTTCTCTCGTTTGACTTGTTTTTCATTTGACATTTTGGTGCTTTTTATTGCGATTTTGGCTTTGTTGAAGGCCATACGGTGACCTATAGATATCTATTTTTGTATCATTTGGTCTCTTGTGGAGACGTGTCACATATTGGTAATCATATCCCATCTTCTTGTTTTTGTATTTTCTAACGTTGCAATAAGTAAGTTTTGTTTTCAAATTATAATCATTATAGTTTAAAAGAGTAAAGACAAGAAGGTCTGGCAAGAAAAAAAAAACATGTCTTAACAGTAAGATCTGAGTTCGTTTTCATCCAAATAAGACAGGGCAAGGAATAGTAATAACAATGTTGATTATTGATTAAACCCTCAAAACCACCTTTCATATTAACCAACTTTATAAAAAATATTTACCTTTGAATTTTAAGCTAATTGTAAAATAGGTACATTTTACGGAGGCCGTCACCAGTTGGTTGGCCGTTATGGAATAACCGTTTAACAAATGATATCGGATATGTTCCTTACGTCGTAACTACAATCCCTTTCCCTTTCATGAATGTGACCTTCCGAATTAGACTTTTTACCGAATTTGTTATCACATAAGCAATACGACGGGTGCCACCTGTGGAGCTGGATCTGCTTACCCTTCCTGAGCACCTGAGATCACCCCTAGTTTTTGATGGGGTTCGTTTTGCTTATTCTTAAGTTTTCTATGTTGTGTCATGTTTACTATTGTTTGTTTGTCTTTTTCATTTTTAGCCATGATATTTTCAGTTTATTTTCTATTTATGAGTTTGGCTGTGCCTCTGGTATCTTTCGTCCCTCTTTCAGTAATTGTATTATGCTAAGAACTATGGGAAAATGTTTGACCTGAGAGATCTTTATAGTTTCAATGTACAAAAAGCTTCATATGCAATTATCTTTGTAAATAATGAACATAAAACATCATATTAAAAAAAGACACTACATAACAAAAGGATTCGTTAAAATATACGATTGCTTCTTTAGAATTAACTTTTATAGAATGTGGTGACTGGAATTATTCTACTATTCATTTTTTGACTTTTATAACAAGAGTTTATTTATTATCATTCTCGTTCATTAGTTTAGATACTTAGTTAGTTGATGCATTTGCGTTGATTCATGTCTGACAAAATTAAATTGTAACATATTTCAATGCATATAGAATAAAAACTTCATGAATTTTTTACATTGTTGAAGGTCGTACGCATTCGAGATCATATCGCATCTCATTATCTTTAATAAAAAAATGATCTTACCAAAGCTATATTTAAATATATCAAAACACAAAGAATCCTTTTAACTTTAATATCCTATTGCAATTCCATCACATCTTGGATCAGTTCAAGCCCAATACACATTACTTTTGGAGTCAGAGTTCGGTAAAGTACCCCGTGCTATAACCTGACCTCTGCCAAAGGACGCTCGATCATAACCTATAACTGGACCAGTCATGGTATGTCCATAACTACGTAACTCTTCAATAACTTCTTCAGAAATTCCCTCTTCCGCTGATATTGAGTTGCTGTTAAACCTGCAAAGGTTTTTGATGATGGATATGAAACTACATACAATTCGTTATTATTTGATCAATATTCACAAATACGACAATCTTAAAGAGAAATGGTAAAGAGTTAGACGTTTTTGTAAATAGTGTTAAACACTATATAAAGAATAATTTGAAAATTTAGCATTCCATGGAAGACGCCGATTCCGTATATCTAAAAAAAAATAGCGTCCGTTTTTTATTATTCTTAGGAGATAAAGTTACAGTTCTTTGTACGCATAGATTTAAAGAGTTAAACAAAATATTTTATTGTTGCCAGTCTCTTTTAAAAGTTTATTTTTAATTTACAAATGATACCTTCTAATACTGCCATAAAAGAACTTCAGCTTAATAACTGGCGATATAAGTCAATCTTAATTTTACAGAATTCTTTTTGTGTTCAAATGACATACTTTAATTGACATTATATGTGTTTTCGAATGGACGTTTCTACTTAAAAAATGTTATCATCAGTATTTCCTGTTCTTATATGGAATTATGATTTATCAAAATATTAAGGTATTGCAATTGGTTTTAGTTTTAAACATATTTATTTATAGTGGATTGGGAAACAAGTTTTGCAACTTATATTAATCCCTTTCCACTTTGCGGGTGCGAGTGCTGCCTTGTAGCGGCATTAGCCTACTCTTTTTCGAAATCTACAAGGGTGTCTTTAACGTGCAAGAGATATGGCTCTCTCTTAACACGGGTCAGCCATTTATCGTCCCCTTCCGACGGACTATCCTCGTTTCCTCAAGACCATACTCGCCAATTGGTTGCTATATAAGTTTTTTCGTAATTACAGAATGAACACTAACAATAGCAGCAAGATTTTAGTATGAAACGGTCATTTTGGTCTGATCAAGTCTGACTCAAATGAATTTACTGAGAGATAAAAACGTCAAACTTTTCTAAGACAATCATACACCGTTCTGATCGATTGAACAATCAGGTAAATAAATTCAATCCGTTAAAGTATGTCAAGATAAGCAAGACGGAATGATCTAGCGAGCGCTAAAGTCCTGTTAATACGATTTCAGGAGGAATCAGAACAAACCTAAAATAATAGCTTTGAAAGGAGAACGTCCGGTAAGGGCCGATTTTGGCCTCAAATTTCAGGTTCATCTGACGAAAGATTTGGACAATTTTTAAACACTAAAGTGTCTATTTCAGTTGATTCAATTAATTTATGTGAAAGATTTTGAATTACTTAGTAATAAAAAAACACTCCGATTCAACTTATAAATGAAAAATCTATCAAATATGCCAAAAATGTAACTTTTCAGATGTTTTTTTGTCAAAAAAGTTACCGTATCCGTGCTCATCTTTGACCTTTATTTATGTTATTATTATTATTATTATTATTATTATTGTGATAATCAAATACAACTTACATTTCAATATTAAAAATGAACACAAATGCGGAAATCGTATAAAAAGTAATTAAAATGCTAAAACTGTGAAGATTTCAGTAATTTAGCAGTACTTAATGATGCTAGTACCCGATATATGAGCATTGTATTGTAAAAAACAGCCCAAATTTATTTTAGCAGAAGCATTGTACTTTCAAATAAATAAATAAAAGTTTACATTATAACAATTTTGAAAAACTGCTATATTTTTGGGCCAAAAAGGGGCGTTACTGGACCTATTCCTTTGTCAGACCGTGTTTAGATCCGGTAGTTGTGCAAGTTTAATAGTACGAGTTACGCACCTTCTGATTGGTGATAAATTTGTAATTAAAAAAAATATATGCCAGAATAAAACACGTTACTTTTGCATAATTAAAGAAAAAACACCTCTGATTCTGTTATGTTGAGGAATTTATGAATAATTCAGCTATAAATGTTCTTGGTTTATAGTTCATGATACACTTTTAAATCATTGATCCAAATAAACATGTGTTTGTATGATACATGAACATAATTATGCTATCAATTTTGCCAAAGTTTTTTTTAAAGGGTCCTGTATATCAGAAAGAAAAAAATGTTCTTGGTTTATAGTTTATGATACACTATTAAATAATTGACCCAAATAAACATGTGTTTGTTTGATACATGTACATATGCTATCAATTTTGCAAAAGTTTTTTTTAAAGGTCCTGTTGATCAGAAAGAAAAAAATGATATAAAAGAATTAAACAAACTTGTATTTAGAAGCCGGATATCGGTCATCGCGAAATCTGAATACTATCGATCATAAAACATAAGTGGTTTGTTAAGAAATTAAAATTCCGTATGTCTTCCTGCCGACTATTACATTGCGATCAAGCACGTGTTCGTTAATAATACGCATTGAAGTTCTGTACCAGTAAAAAAAAGAGTTCAATGCATATCAAGTAAAATTGTTAAAATTATTGTCCTGATCAAGTATGACATGTGTCACTGTGCGAAATAATTATCTGTCCTTTTATTTAAAGTATTATTGGTAAATTAAAAAGATGTGAACTTACTTATATCCTCCACCAACAAGAATTCTAGGTTGATCTAAAGCTGCTTGTGGGTCCATTCCAAACTCTACCATATTAAGAAGTACCTGAACATGCCCTTGTGGTTGCATATATCCACCCATTACACCATAACTCATAGCAAAATCTCCTAAACAATGAATTATAAATAAGTATTTTATTAAAAGTTTCAGAGAAATAATATAACAGAGCACAACTCTTTGTAATTATATTCCATTGAATCTAATAATGTTCAAAGTATTAAAATTTTAGATGCATCAATGTAGTTAACAGATGACATATATAGTTCTTCGAAACCTGAGAACTGCATTTCATTCATACATTATACAAAATATGAAGAAATATAAACTTATTGAGCCCAAAAGCTACACAATGAAGAACAGTTGTTTATAGAACTTTTATTACAAAAAAATCTAAATTCAATGAGAATGGTTATGTTTAAATGCACTTGAATCTTCACCTATAATTGTTAAAAAAACAATCATTTTCTTTTTTCAATGTTTGATTGGAATTGATGTTTGTTTACAATTATATCCCTATTGCATATATGAGGGGGAGGACAGGGGTAAGGGAGACAGGGAGAAAGGGGATAGGAGAAAGGAGAAAGTGGGTGGAGAAAGGGAATAGGAGAAAAGAGAGGAAAGCTGGGAGAAAAAGTTGGAGAAAAAATAAAATATGAAAAAATTAAATATCTCTCTTTTTTCCGGTAAATTAAAAAAAATAAAATAAGGAGAAGAGGGGTATGAGAACGGAGAAGAGGGGTGGGAGAAGGGAGAAGGGTACCCCCTGTCCTCCCCTCATATATGTATAAGTTGACAGGCGACAAGTGAAAGCAATAACACATACAAAATCATCAAAAAATGAAGTAAACTTTTGTGTAGAAAAATTTAATTTAAAAAATAAATATGTTTACCTCCATCATCATACGTTACCATGGCAGGGATTATCGTATGGAATGGTCTTTTGTTGGGTGCTAAAACATTTGGATGACTCTTGTTTAAACTAAATCCATAACCTCGATTCTAAAACACAAAAAGTAGATATAAGTAAGTAAAATATAGAACAGAAAGGTTGGTTATGTTTTTTTCTACAAGGGACGGCTTTGTCTTATCCAAAAATGACAAAATGAACGTAAACAGGCCCAAGCATCCTATGTCAAAGTCTTTCACAAATCATGTTTTATAATAATTATAAATAAACTCACTTCTTGAAACATTTTACACTTACATTCAAACTTTGTAACTTAGGTAGTTAATCGTTAATGCAATTAATACAAAATACAAATGTTTTTTAAACAACAAGGCTGCACTATTCATTAGCCATGTTAATACTTACTTAACTTTATTTGGTAAAAATTACTGGATTAAAATGTTTTTAAATTAACACGTGTAATAATCCAGAGTCCGAATCGATTTTCTGGATTAACCTTCACCAGTTAATGCCTAAATCCTAATATTTGAAAGCCGCAAATGTTCAAGAACCCAAACAAGAGCAATATGACAATTATTTAATACCCAAAAGATAGTCAACTACATCTATACTAGTTTGACTCTGCCAATGGAAGCTCAGTCTTTATTTGTTAGTTCCTGTGAAATTGTAAGGACAAATAGTAATAAAACTATACTTCACCTGCAGTGTAAACCCACAACCTTCAGGTACAATTCCTGTTCCGAATCCCATAAAGTTGCTGTTAATAAAGGAACAAGCATTTCCATCTTTGTCAGCAGTAGTAAAGTATACAGTATCTTTGCCTTTAAACGGATTTCCTTTCTGTAGATTTTTCAATGCTCTAAAATATTTAAAAAAAAAAACCAAACACTATCAGTCCATATGAAACTTTTTAAATGAAAAATAAGGATGATGAAAAAAGGGTAGGCTATTTTTAAGACTAAAAAATAGGGAAGGTAGGGTAACTGGAACCACACATATTTTTTATTTGGCCTTATCAAATATAAAATCAAAAGCTCAAACACATCAAATTAATGGATAACAGGAATTACTCTACATGTACATGTATGTATAATATATATGTAATAAATATACAAAGTCCTTAAAAGAACAAGATTGCTTTCTTATTACATTGTAAACGTAACATTTAACATTGAATTGTACATTTTATTGCATTTAAAAAGCTTTGGAACACATTCAGGCATATAATGTATTTTGATTTGGAAAAAAAAAAAAAAAAAAAGGATGATGAAAAAGTAATAAAGAATAGTGTTATCACGAATCCTTACTGAAAAAAAGGAAAATGATTTTTATTGTAATAGTAAATTTACTATGGGGAAGAAATTACACATTTGATTAAACTCATCAAAGATATCAAGATTTAAATTTGATATTTACCTCAGACGCGCGTTTCCCTACAAAAGACTTATCAGTGACGCCTGAATAAATAGATGGTAAAAGGGCAAAATAAAGTACGATTTTAAAAAGCATTAAGGACCAAAAGTTCCTAAAAGTTTTGCCAAATATAGCTAAGGTAATCTAATCCCGAGGAAGAAAAGCCTTAGTATTTAGAAAATTATAAATTTTGTTAACATTTAATAAATAATTACGAACAAATTAATGATAACTCAAGTCAATACGGAAGATCTGGCTACTGGGCAGGTGATACCCTCGGGAAATTAAAACTCCACCAGCAGTGGTTGTCAATAAACTCATCATAGAAACCAGGATTGAAATTTAATATTTAAGCCAGACGCGTTTTAAAATGCCAAATACAGTTAATACCAACTTTAATAAAAAAAAAAGTAAAAAACGAAGTTAAAGACCATTAAGTGATTGATAAATGGATATGGTCTATAATGTTAATAAGATACTGACATTTCTTTTAAACGTCTAGAGAAATTAAGTCAAAATCTAATGTATGACAGTATTTGGGAATGAAAATGTTGTCTACTAAACAAACATTGTGACTTTTCCGGGACAACTACATTTATCCTGAATATTAATTTAATATATTACAAGTAATTTGCAGTTAATACCAACTTCCATAAAAAAGTAAAAAAAAACGAAGTTAAAGAGCATTAAGTGATGGATAAATAAATAGAATGGCTGATTCGTATTATATGAATGACACGCCACAAGAACCGAGTATAATTTGTTTCATGGCAACACTTTTCTGTAAATGATAAACTGAATATGTGCTTATTGAAACTTTATTAAATCGATTTTTTCCGATTATCAAATTACCTTAGCCTTCTGAAAGTGATAATTTCAAATGCTTAAATTGATGAATTGATGAGACTGTCATACAAGTGAGAGGTTCAACTAGCTATAAAACCAGGTTTCAGCAACCATTTTTAACATAAGAACATGCTTGTACCAAGTCGGGAATATGACATTTGTTTGATGTGTTTGAGCTTTTTACTTTACCGTTTGATGAGGGACTGTCATTTTTTAAATTTTCCTCGGAGTACATTATTTTTGTGATTTTACTAGACGTTTAGTTCAAACCAAGACCATTTTAGTGATGACATTCAATAACTCATTATTAAATTTTGTTCAGCAAAGAATTCCAATCGAAGGAATTCATTCAATTCTACATGTAATTGCATTACAATATGTTGGCAGTACACAAACAAAGTGCTATCTGTAAACCAAATAAGTACATTTTTACTTATTTAACTTGTAATTAACGAAATGCTCAGGCTTATTTACCACTATTTAAAGGTTGTGTTAGTCGAATTTGGCACAACTTTTCGTGTTTATTTTAAATATTCTGATGTCACTTTTGTTCTCATATTGCATTGTATTCTATAGAAAATATTGACAGAAAATGTGAAATGATTGTCAATAAGACAACTATTCACCATGGATTTAAAATCTATAGTCTATAATGTTAATAAGATACTGACATTTCTTTTAAACGTCTAGAGAAAATAAGTCAAAATCTATTGTATGACATCATTTGGGAATAAAAATGTCGTCTAGTAAACAATCATTGTGACTTTTCAGGGACACCTACATTTAGCCTGTATATTAACTTAATATATTACACGTATTTTGCAGTTAATACCAACTTTCATAAAACAAAATGTATAACAGAACAGATATCAAAATAAAATAGAAATCAGCCATGCATATAATGTGTTGGTTTTACTGTTCACTAAATAAAACATATTAAGTTGCACACCTACACTACGGTTGAATATTTTCATCATTCTTTTTCTGAAATTGACATTTTAATATGACAAATACATAAGAGGTGAATAAGTAAAGTATAGACTAACAAGACTAGCAAGATATCCAACCAGCCCTGATATAAAGGGACACTTCAAATAGGTTTTACGAATAAAGCAGGTCTAAAGTACTACGGCAATTAAGTTATTCTGATTTGGTGTCCATTGGTAAATAAAACTCTTCAGTGATTATTCTGATATTTTCTTGTATTTAAATAGATGTTGATTATACGATTAGCGGTTAGCATCCCAACTCAAGTGTAGAAACGACACAGAAAATTATAAATCTAGGTTATATTTGGAAGTAGAGATATGGTAATAGCTTACACTGGCGTAATGTGGCATGCAAGTCACGTCGCAAATTTAAATTTAATGTAGATGTAAGATTTCCCACAAATAAAAGCATCAGACGAGAATAACAATTATTTTTCTTTAAATCCCTACACGGACCCATAGTGCAAATTTACATGAACGCAATGATTTAGCTATTTTTTTTAACGAGAAAAATATTCTTTTAATTTGACACAAACAGGCTTAACGTAAGCGCCTTGTGGAATTAAGTCAGATAAAACTCCATTGCAAAGAATAATTTCAGTTAATTGCACCAATTGGGAATACAAATTTCGTCTATACTAAAAACACGTTCTCATCTAAAATTAGAAATTCTCATATGCCACTTAACTCATTTTTGTGTGAAAAGGCTACAACATTTGGGATTATTGATATATTTCGCGTTAAAAAATCACTGTATAGCATTAACAATATTTGTTTGTCATCTTTTGGCAAGACTTGTGATCTTTCTTTGTAAATGCGAACCAAAATTTCATCATTTTATCATAAACCTTTTTCATAGGATGCTAGAATGAACTATTTTAACACCAAGGAAATAGTTCAAGTAAATAAACCTTAAAAAGATACTCATTCTGCATTTGTGTTATACTTTTATGTCATTTTTGAAATATATACATAACATAGCATTTACCCATCTTTATTTCAGATGTTTCAATGAAAAGAATGCTAAATTAAGTCTTTTTTCTCTTACTTGTATTTGTCAGGTCTGTATGCCTGCATACCACCCTGGTGTATGCTAACACCTCACTGTATGTGTATACTAGAATTTGTCAGGTCTGTATGCCAGCATACCGACCTGGTTAATGCTAAACTCTCACTCTATGCATATACAAGTATTTTTCAGGTCTGTATGCTAGCATACCGACCTGGTTAATGCTAAACTCTCACTCTATGCATATATACTAGCATTTTTCATGTCTGTATGCTAGCATACCGACCTGGTTAATTCTTAACTCTCACTCTATGCACATCCTAGTATTTGTCAGGTCTGTATGCTAGCATACCGACCTGGTGTATGTTAAACTCTCACTCTATGCATATACTAGTATTTTTCAGGTCTGTATGCTAGCATACTGACCTGGTTAATGCTAAACTTTCACTCTATGCATATACTAGCATTTTTCAGGTCTGTATGCTAGCATACCGACCTGGTTAATGCAAAATTCTCACTCTATGCACATCCTAGTATTTGTCAGGTCTGTATGCTATCATACCGACCTGGTGTATGTTAAACTCTCACTCTGTGCATATATACTAGTATTTGTCAGGTCTGTATGCTAGCATACTGACCTGGTGTATGTTAAAAACTCACTCTATGTACATACAAGTATTTGTCAGGTCTGTATGCTAGCATACCGACCTGGTGTATGTTAAACTCTCACTTTCTGCGTATATAAGTATTTGTCAGGTCTGTATTCCTGCATACAAATCTGGTGTATTTAGAACCTTTAATATATTTATTTTGGCATAGTTAAGGTCTGTATGCCTGTATACGAACCTGGGATATGTAAACCGATTTTTTTTTAAATTTATTTTGGCTTTTTTTCTGCTAGGTACTTGTATGCCTGCATGGATTCTAAAATTTTATTCTGGATTCATGTTTGTATTGGCAAGTCTGTATGCCTGAATGCTAAGTATTTACTGAGTAGTAACATTTCTTATTTAATTATGTTTGCATACCTCCCTTAGAAAATAAGGAGATGTGTATGATTGTGAAATGAAAAGGTTGAATTACATGGATGTAAGGAATAACTTATGTATAGCCTTCAACTTCATTTTAATTTGAAAGAAAGCTCTCAATTCTTAACTGCAACACTCAGGGGTTAATTCCCGTATACTAACCCGCTTTTCAATAAACCCTTGTAAAACAATGGAATTCATGGGTTTGATTGTCGGTATACCAACGTATAATCCTATACCCTTTGGAACATAAAAGTTTGCATATTTGTTTGACATTTTCAGTTCATGGTATTCTTGCATGCAACACTGGTGTACGGTGAAAGCTTATTTTTCTTGCATGGATACATACAAGCTTTAATTGCTTGTATACCAATCTATGTTTTATTGAATTACAGTTTTACATACATTTTAGTATTGTCAAACCAAGCTGGTGCTTAGTAAGCTTGTGCTATTGTGTATGGTTTGCCCCAGTCTTAAATGTCTGCATATTTGGTGGCACTTATTAGATATTAAGCAAGCTGAATGGTTTGCATTCTAACCAGCCTTATATTGCATTCATATTTTGAATTGCAAAACTATCATTTTTCCTCATTCTCTAAGTTATAGACTTCAAGAGGGGCGAAAGATACCAGAGGAACAGGCAAACTCATAAATCGAATTTAAACTGATAACACCATGACATGAAATATACAAATTAAAGTACACAAGAAACAGCATAGAAAACAAACACAGTCTGAGCAATTAACACGAACCCTAACCAAAAACTGGGGATTATCTCAGGTGCTCCAGAAGGGTAAGCAGATACTGCTCCAAATGTCCAACAGTGGCACCGTCGGGTTGCTCATGTTTTTACAAACCCGATTTAACTAGCTTTATACAGTAAGTCAAATTCATGAAAAGGGAAGAGGATTGTAGTTATGACGTGAGAAACATATCCCATATCATCTGTGAAACGGTTATTCCATAACGGTCAACCAACTATATACTATGGTAACAATTGTGTATACACTGGAGTTGTAAAAACAAATCCTTCAACCAGGAAAGCCAAAGAATTGATGCCTTTTCTAGTGAAGCCATGCATACATTATTAGCAGGAACAGCAAAAAGACTGGTGCTGTTCATTGGTGTCATAGTTTTCTAGGAAGGCATTGGTTTAACCTAACCAGTCACTAAGAAGTGTTACAATTAAATTCATAAGCAACACATAAATAGTTACATGAAAGGTATAGCCAATGTTTGAAAAATAAAATGCTGAAACGAGAAATGGAAACTTCATATTATATACATATACATATGCGAGTAAATATTTTACACTTCACAAATTTAACATTGATGTGGCGTGGTCAACTACATCAAAGATTTGATGGTCAATTATACTTAATTTGTTGAATGATCTTTCATCTTGATTATTAAATGTGACAGTTTGCATGTACGGTACATTAGTTGCACAGTAGAATTGTAATAACATTTGGACGTTTATCAAAGCAAGGTTTAATGTAATTTAAGGACAGCGGTTCATAGCACGATTTTGTAAGAAACTTTGCATTGATCACTTATATTGGTGTAGTAGCTTGAAGTAACAATTAAGTTGCGATATAGATTATAATGAAGTAACATGTTGTTTTATAGAGTTGGAACTAAGTAACGTTTTGTATTGGAATTTATAACTGTGAACCTGGGCTGTGAACCTTTTAAATATATCATATATACATGTACTTTTATATGATTAAACATGTGAACATTAAACAGACTTCGTTACTAGTATATAGACGGGTCCTACTAAAATGCGCCAGGGAGCGCCCGGGTAAAGAAAAAGCGCCCGGGGAAAAGAAAAAGCGCCCGGAGAAGAAAATATAGCGCCCGGGGAACAAAAAAAGCGCCCGGGGAAAATATAGATATTTTATTGGCATGAGTCAACTTGGTTAAGTTATGGACATTGATTTTTTTTTAAATTTTAGACAAGTAATTTGTAAATTCAGATAATAGACATTTGTAATAAAGCACAAAAACAAGTATGAATATTTCAATTTTAAAAAGACATGTTTTTCAAAAACGATATTTCAATCAAAATTAAAAAAGGTACATATAATAAATCAGCAAAAAAAGCAGTACTATACATGTACCGTAGTTAAAACAAGGGGGTAAAAAGCAGGTGTTTGGTATAAATTTAAGTCTAAGCATTAAAACCCTGATAACCATAGCCATGAAGCAGTTTTAGTTTTATAAAAAGATATAACAAATCTATCTCAGCATCTGTATAAAAAGTGTCCACCATGCAGTTGTAAAAATATAAGACCTCAGGCACCGATTATTTTTAGTTACAAAATATTCATTTTGATCGAGGACAATGTCTTTCATGATTCTTCTATATACTCTTATTTATATTTATTTACTTACTTATATACACTTTTGAAATCTAAAATGTAAAAGTACAACAACACTTTAGATGTAGCATCGTACATATCCCCATCTATATTAAAGACAAAACAAGCAATGATTAGTTATTTTTTATGGAAAATAAATATTGTTATAAAATATTATTATTTTGTTCTCCCGGGCGCTAATTTTCTTCTCCGGGCGCTAATTTTCCTTCTCCGGGCGCTAATTTTCCTTCTCCGGGCGCTAATTTTCCTTCTCCGGGCGCTAATTTTCCTTCTCCGGGCGCTTTTTCTTTTCCCGGGCGCTTTTTAGTAGGACCGATATAGACGGTAGTGAGTCTATATATATATGGTGAAATATTTAATAGCTATTTCCTTTTGTAAACGGGCAAGAAGGATTAGATCCCAGATACATATATCCAAAGTAATGACTGTCCAAAATACACAGAACAAAGACCCGTTTAATGTGATTGATTGAAGATCAATGAAATATGTCATTTCCTTAGTACTAGTAACATTCATTTTTCCAATTTGAACACTCTTGACAAATAGACAAGATGCAAATTATTGCAAGAACATAGTGATTTATTTAAGTACTTCATCTTGACAGTCGCTGCATGATTTTCAAAAAAAAAATAACTTACAAGGCCAAGACGACCCCCTACTGACGAAGTGGTTATCTTAAAAGTTTACATTACAGCAATTTTGCGCCTGTCCTAACTTGTAGCAAGGAACCTCTGGCCTTTTATTTTTCTTATAATGAATTTTGCGCAATAATTGCATGCTTTGTAAATGACACAAAAATGGAAACAAACTACAAAACCTGCAAGACACAGACATTAATATACTTGATTTTTTTCAAATTGTCGAGTAAAAAATGCTGCTTTTCAGAAACGATTTTTAGTTGCAGGAAACGACTAGAATGCAGGATTTTAACGCTATGAACCCCAGAGCTTCTGGGGGCCTTGAGCGGCTCCCATACCCTCTGCAGTAAGACGCTGGCGGAACACTTCCGTGTCCCATATGTCTAATTTGCCAAAAAACGTACCATTATTTATGGGCCTGCTACGCCTATGTATTAGTGAAATAAAAGTATCTGAAGTATCTTAAAAAAAGATCTTCATAAATTACCCTGTTACAGTATTTATTTAAACAGTCTAGTGGCGGATTAAGATATTTTCATAAAGGGGGAGGGGGTTCCAGCCAAGTTTCAGTAATTCCTATATAATCAACCGAATTTTTCCCACAAAAGGGGGACAGGTACCTTTTGTATCCGCCTATGGGACCCAACATGAAAAATAAGAAATAATAATGTATAGCAAAACAATTTACGAAAAAGAAAAACCGGAAAAATATGAACCAATGACAACTTCAACAGTCAGGCTCCTGACTTGGGAAAGGCATATAAAGACTATATGGTGTGGCCGATTTTAACATGTGAGCGCTCAGCTTCCCCCTTTTTTTACCTGGGAAAGTTGTTTCCCTAAAAGTTGTAAGAATAAGACATGAATATCCAAAAGTTTCAATAGGGAGGGCACTGCATGACTTCTTTAGAGATGGACGCTTCAGTACTGTTTCCCTCAATAAATCAACTAAAGTTTTCCCACAAAGCACTGGCATAGCACCCCCTATATAGATTCTATATCTTGCTACATATGTACATGTTCAAGTCGACCTCCAAAAAAGAGGGTGTTAAATGAAGTCGTGAAAAATGTACAAAAACAGCTAGGTTTACTTACCATAAATATATCCGACATTCTGTTTTGCATCTGGTTTATTCAAATCAAGGTAATAGAGCGTATTTTTGTCCATTTTCTTCTCCGTGAGGGGAACTCCTTCATTGATCATTCAAATTGTTTACATTTATAAATGACGTCATCTAGATGGAGTGCGTGACTCCGCAGATAAATAGTCCTTTTTTCTTTGACTTTTTAATAATTACCAATACCAAGTATAAACAAAACAGGTTGTTTTGTAATCAATTTCTATTATTCTAATTAAGTGTGCTGGTAAGTAACTTGTGTAAGTCAAGGCTATCCGTCTATATCCCTCCGCCTTACGTCAGAAGGTCTCTGACGTCATATAAATTTTTGTCAACAACTTTGAACTTGGAACCTTGTACAAATTATGATCGCCTCATTTTTCCGTAATTTTAATTTGCAAACAAAACAGATAACTGCTAGGTCAATAAAGCAATCATAGTCATGGAACTTGAGAATTGGTTTTCATTTATAGATTTACAACAGTGAACGCTTTACCGGTTTGCCTTGCAAATTAACCGGCGCTTTTCTGTTTACCAACGGGAGAAAATGAAAAGGTCAGTGGTAGGCTTTTAGCTTTAAAAAAAACTTGAAATCGGCAATAAAGTAAAACCACAACTATACTGACGTAAAGGATTTTTTTAAACACCCAGGTTCGTATGCTATCATACAGACCTGTGAAATACAACATCTGATTCAATATTTGCTGTTCTGCATACACCAGGTGCGTATGCTAGCATACATACCTGAGAAATACAATGTATTAATTAAATGTAGACATTAGCATACACCAGGTACGTATGCTAGCATACAGGCCTGAGAAATGCTAGTTAATTTATTACAATTAAGTTCAGCATACACCAGGTGTTAAATATGCCAGATTCACGATTTCCAAGTGCTTGATAAAATAAAAATGTGTTTTTTCCTTTATTTTTCTCTTTTCTGTATAAGATTGTCTTATGAGCATTAATTCGACCTATTTGAGTACGAATTATGACAAATTACCGTTAATGAGAATTTCTAATTTTAGATGAGAACGTGTTTAAATTAACTTTCGTAATTTTCAGAGACAACAATTAACACATATATTGATTCTCTCACGTTCCATTATCAAAATTGCACCAAGTATCCAAATCGCACTTATTTAGCACAAAAAGCAGCAGAATCCTAATTATATATATTTTTTTATTTTTTTTTAGTAAACAAAAAGTAAAATCACAAAAATACTGAACTCAGAGAAAATCAATTTGGAAAGTCCATAATCACATGGCAAAATCAAATAACAAAACGCATAAAAACGAATGGGCAAGAACTGTCATATTCCTGACTTGGTACAGGCATTTTCAAATGTAGAAAATGGTGGATTAAACCTGCTTCTATAGCGCTAACCCTCTCACTTTAATAATAGTCTCATAAAATTCCGCTACATTTACTTGATGCGTTAAATAAACAGTCACAATTAATAAAATAGTCAAATTTGTATCTTTTTGATGACATTAAATATATTCAAATATATATACAAACAGTTCAAAGTATACATGATCACTATTATGAGCTATTCACTCCATTCTGCACATCTGTCCAAAAAATTACGATGTGTGTTCCCTCACGTTAGGTTTTTATATAAATTAATGGAGTTTTGATAATAAAATATATAAATGGACAAACAGTGCATTAATATAGAAGTCGAATCTGTACGGATTATGATCTATATAAAATAATCTCATCATAGATACAAGGACTGAAATTTTGCATTTACGCCATACGCGTTTTTGTCTTAAATAAGACTCATTAATGACATTCGAATAAAAAAAGTTAAAATGACAAATAGTGTAAGCTGTTGAGGAGCATTTAACATTTGTTGAAGACCACGATACCCGATTGTCCCATAATGACTGAGTGTGGATTTGCAAAGCAGAAGATAATATCATAGTAGGAGACTCGCTCTTTTCAAGTGGTTATTCCTTTTTCCTCATTAAATCAGTTTTAGACAGTAACAGTGTATCCTACACGGCTGTTCGCTAAATAAAAACAAGTTAAGCATATACAAAAAGTGATATTCATCACGCGGATTAGATAAGTTGTTCACAGTTTTCTTTACATTTTCGGTTTTATTGATTAATGTCTATATCTGATTTTGCTGATTATATTCGCATTTTACAGTTTCGTAATTGTCAATTTAGTTTTTAACATACAAATTAAGAGCAAGAACAAGAACAAAAACAAAAACAATAACATCTTCATTTGAGGGCAAGTTAATATACCAGAATTACAAGACGGAATCTATTAGCAATTTTGGTAATATTTGTAGAATTAACCTGCTCATTTCACTGATACAGTTTCCTTTGTTTTAACATATTACTTAAGCAAAAGAAAAGAAACAAGAATGTGTCAATAGTACACGGATGCCCCACTGGCACTATCATTTTCTGTGTTTAGTGGACCGTGAAATTGGGGTAAAATCTCTAATTTGGCATTACAATTAAAAAGACCATATTACAGGGAACATGTATACTAAGTTTCAAGTTGATTGGATTTCAACTTCATTAAAAACTACATAGACCAAAAACTTTAACCTGAAATTTGCACTTTCATTTTCTATGTTCAGTGAACCATAAAATATTGGTCAAAACTCTAATGTTGCATTAAAATTAGAAATATCATAGCATATGGCACATATGTACTGGGTTAGTGTTAGGGTTAAAACTATATACCCTCTCGTCGAACATTGCATACAACTTTGAACGTTGATAACTCAAATTGTTTCCGATATATGTTGGATATGTTTTTTCCTAAAGCGTGATAAAACTGATTACACAAACTTATTATTCTTATATGTTTGCTGCAAGCTTATTTTTGCCTGTGTGGTCTTCAATTCCATCAAATAAATTGTTTGTACATTGTTTATTTCAAACTTGGACAACACTCCTTCTAGTTATATAAAATTCCAGAAATAATAAGAATACAATTATCAAAGTAACGTTTTTTTATTAGAAGCCAGACAGTTCTCTTTATTATTTAAGCCTTGAATTATTTTATAATTTGGGAATTTTATTACAAAATTATAAATAATATGTTTATATTTTTTACATTTTACTTGTAAGAAGTTATTATGTATGTCATATGTACACTATAATATGTAAAATGTAAAAGCACAAAAATATCAAACTCCGAGGAAAATTCTAAACGGAAAGTTCATAATCAAAATTGAAAAACCTCAAAGCCGCAAACACACCAAACAAATGGATAACAACTGTCAAATTCCTGGCTTTTTTCGGGGATTTTTTTTCATGTCGAATTTGGTGGATTTAACCTAGCTAACTAGTATGGCAGTTATATTGTCAACGATGAGTGAACACAACTAAGAAGGTTTGGATCCATTAAAACGTTTAATCCCGCTGCAAATGTTTGCACCTGTCCTAAGTCAGGAATCTGATGTACAGTAGTTGTTGTTTGTGTATGTTTATGTTTGTTTATGTAATATATACGTGTTTCTCGTTTCTCGTTTTGAGGTTTTTCAACTTTGTATTTGTTTGGCTTTTTAATTATTTTGATCTGAGCGTCACTGATGAGTCTTATGTAGACGAAACGCGCGTCTGGCGTATAAAATTATAATCCTGGTACTTTTGATAACTATTTGTTTATATAGATTAGACCGTTGGTTTTCCCGTTTGAATGGTTTTACACTAGTAATTTTGAGGCCCTTTATAGCTTGTTGTTTAGTGTGAGCCAAGGCTCCGTGTTGAAGGCCTTACTTTAACCTATAATGGTTTACTTTTTAAATTGTTATTTGGATGGAGAGTTGTCTCATTGGCACTCACACCACATCTTCCTATATCCATAACAGACATAAAAGGTGAAAATGTCACAAATTGGGGTACGGCAGTCATTATTGTGTTATAGTTTTAATCACTTTAAAACAAACAAATATGTAAGAAAGAAGCATAAAAAAGCATCACTGATCTAGTACATATTTGTTTAGGGGCCAGCTGAAGGACGCCTCCGGGTGCGGGAATTTCTCGCTACATTGAAGACCTGTTGGCGACCTTCTGTTGTTTTTGTTATGGTCGGGTTGTTGTCTCTTTGACACATTTCCCATTTCCATTCTCAATTTTATATTAGCAAACATGACAGACAATTGTACAACAATACAACAGTTTACAATTGCACAATAACAAAATGACGGGATGTTTAAGTACAGACCCAAGTCACATGCATTCAACATGTTAAAGAAACACAAACATACATACAGACAAAGCACATTAGCAAAAATAAAAACACGAATACAAAATTAGCATATGACAAAAACACAATGTCTGTAAGTATAAGTACAGGGCCATGGCATATGTTTCAAAGAAACTCAAAAGGCGTAAGTGTTTTATATATTATATCTACTAAAATATGACGATTATTACATTTTAACCCATTTCTCTGACGTCAGACTACTGTTCTAACAGTGGATTATTTTTCAAGAATCCACTGACCACCATGTTAACTTAAGATAACTTACATCATAACTTTTAACTTTTAACTTACGATATGTTATCCTCTCAAAAACGAGTGACTTATGAAAGGTTCGAACTCGCGCGTATTTTCGTCAGTAAAGCTAGTAGTCTATGCACGATACCACTAGACCACGAGTGCTGATAATAATTATTATTTAAATATCACTCTTATAGCGTATATCTGTCAATAAACTGTAATTTCTGTCTTTTTGCTATCTAATATATATAACAAACACTATAACATCAAGAAATTGTAAATATTACTTATTAGTACAATTACTTGATAAAATAAACATCCATGTACACATTACACTTATCACTTTTAACGTACAAGGCCTTTCTCTTTTCATCATAGCAAATGCTTATTTTTGTTTTTATAATGATATCATACAAGGCTCACTTAATTTTTCTTTTTTTGATTATAAATGGTCCAAATTTACATCTACATTCAACTGACTCTTATGGGAAGAAAGTGTGATTAGCTACGACTGTAAAACTACTTCTTTGACGGTACCACTAGAAACAAAATTGTCAACTTTATAGTAAAAATGAAATATAGATACCTCTAAGATTAAAATTAATTTTTAGGTAGAGAAAAACATTACAAAAAAAATCATTCCGGGTACTAGGCTTGAACTTGGCAAAGTTAATATCACAGATATTTCTTTCGGTACCAACTACTAGACGATCACGGCTATGAACAGCTTACATGATACATTGCAAAATTGACATAATTATATATTGTACATTTGTAACAAAAGCAATTCTGCTAGGGTTTCAGATTGCGTACCACAAATAATACTAGTTCATTAACTTATTGTCGATGGATACCAAATGCAATAACGTTAAAATAATCAAAACATAATAAAGAGTAACCAGTTTACACAAAATTTATGTAAACTTTTTCAATTAAGACCAATAATTGTATCTATTTTAACACCATCTGGTGTCTAGTGAAGTGGTGTTATTGTGAAATTTACAATTTAATATGGTTTAATCATTTATTAAGTGTGTTGTAAATTCAACCAAATGGTAGATATAAACGACATTAACTTTCAGATTAAGTTGCTAAATACTATATATGTATATATTGAAGGTTTCAAAAAGTTGGTAATTATTTTTTTTTAACTTTTCAAAAAAAGATTAAAAACATTCCATATATTAATTATATGTCTTTTTGAATGAAATTATGAATACTAAATTCTACTCAATATCAATTATTTGTAATGATTAAACATTGAAAGAAATAATTCTTTACAGATACAAAATCTGGTAATAAAAAGGGGAGATAACAACACATTTAAGTTAAATTGAACTTACTTTAAGTTAAATATAAATGTGAACCGTGTGGATCTAGTCATTTCCAGCCATTAGCGGAGAAAAAAAGACAAACTACCTAATTATTTGCATGAAAGTCCGTTGATTCATTGTCAGATAATGAAACAGATAGTCGTTTTACTAGAAATGGGTTAAGCTAGAGAATTGATAAGAAGTAGTGAATTCGTAAAACGATAATCAACTCGCGACTAAAGTCGCTCGTTGATTATCGTTTACGAATCCACTACTTCTTATCAATTCTCTACTACTGCGCTCATGAAACAAAATCAAACAAAACATCACATAAAATCTTGAAATTAAAAGATAAAAAAAGAAAGAATCTTTGAACAGCGGTATACTACTGTTGCCTTTATTTGTTCGCATCTAAAATGCCACACGAAAGCCAGATCGATTACACCAAAATCATATATTTCTTTTATTCAGAAACCGATAATACTATTTAAATATTTGCGTAAAAGTACAACACTTGCAATGACGTACATGTATCTTTAATGCTATGTTTATTGGATTTCTCTTCTTTCATCATGACAAAACTATTGCCATTTGACAGCATTATATATCATATTCAATGTTATATTGGATATTTTAATTTAAGCCAATTACAGAAAATAATTTCGTTTATAAAATTGTAGGTTCATGTTGCTGATTCTTTCAAGTCCCGTTTGATTACGCTCCATGTTATAACGCAAATGTGAAATTTAAAGCTTTAAGTAAAAAAATATTTCGATGTAGATAACTAAAACACCCATCTTAAACTCGACGAAATCGATTTAGCAACCTCTATTTAGTAGCCCAAGGTTTTTACCAATGCCTACGCAAATCTCATGATTCCATTCAGAAAATAAAATGCAATGAACTTCAATGTAAAAGTTTTGCTTGAATAAAATGTTCACATTTAAATCAGCCTCCTACATGTAGCATCGAATTAAGTAAAATGTAACTCCATATTTTGCATCTATCAAAAGCATGAGGTCACGCAGTATAATAGGACGATTTATACGACTTTTACGAAAGAATACAAACCGTACAGATTCACATTGAATTCTTACATTAGTCTGCATTTCTTATCCATCCTGGAGTTAATTCTACGGAATCCAACGTTTTATAAACAAAAGATAATTTTACCCTAGTTTTAATCCATTTAACAAATATAACTAATAAAAACAAAATCGACGAAACAGTGGAAAACATGTCTTCCGTATTATCCAGATTCTTTACACGAAGTCTTTGTTAGCGTACAGTTTATTTACCAAAAAAATTCCCTTCAAAATTTTCAGTTGATAAAAATTCTATTATCAGCTTTAAGCATGTATATATCATTTTTTATATTACGATTTAAACATTTTTAGTATGTTGTTTATCGCTCTATTTATAATATTATCTTTCTGGATGATGTCAAAGTATGTCCACAACTCTAACATATGAATCAGTGAATCAGTGGGTATGAATTTTAAAATTGTAACTTTGTCGTATTAACTTGTAAAACGACTACCAATAAATTAAGTAAACATTCAGTATGATCGTTCAAATAAGACATAGATGAGAGGTTGATATAGAACATACTATTTTATTCTGGTGGTGATAATATTTGCTGTTAACAATGTTGATTCGGGAAATCAAATCTGACAGAAATGAAATACAGTAAAGAGTAACATATTTTTTTAACAACAAAAGCATTGTCAACCTTTGCCTTTGTTTTCAATGTTTTTATCAGGGTATTGACCTCGCAGCTATTAGTGATTATTGATATTGACAAATGTTACCGTATCTTTCATATTTTGTTGAAAAAAAGGTCTGAACACGGAAAAGATAGTCATTAAAACATTAGAGAAAGAACACAAACATTCATCCTCATTTGTCGATCATTACTTGTCACGTAGACGGTATATATGCATGACTGGAAAGTAACATAACTAACATTTAAGTGTGTCTTTTGTCTAAGGAAAACATGGTATCATGTCATATTATCCAGCAACGTTACAACCTTGTATTACAATAATACAATTACGTTTATGTTATTAGCAAAATACATGTATACGGAAAAAATGAATTGGAAATATCAACTTTTCAAATATATCAAATCTACAATAATTTAATTCAATAAGAGATACAAATGTGTAAAAAAAACAAACACTTAAATATACCACAATTCATTTTCGTGTTTACAGGCACTGTGACAAATTAAAAAATGCTGACTTTCGTATCTATAATAGACCTTTTTTAAATCAAGTGATGGTTAAAAAATCCTAAGGTATGACCAAATGTATTTGATTATGCCACTTGATAAGGAATTTTCTGTTTTGAATTTTCCGTAGAGATCAGTATTCTTGTGATTGTTTTGTTTATTTTGTATTTATTTCGATTCAGTTGATAGGTAAATAGAAAAAAGAAACTGTTTAAAACATATTTTAAGTTGAATGTTGAATAATCTAAATGATATACGTAAACGACATGTTAACACAATATTATCAATCAAAATAAATCAAAATGTTATTGAATTCTCCACATGGATGTTTCAAAAATCTTTCGATTTTCAGAATTTAAGAATTTTAACTTCTGCCGTATAAATATGATTGCCAAAGAGATAACTTTACATACAGACCTAATGACAAAATTGTGAACAATAACATTTTATCGTACTGTCTACAACTGTAAACGAAATCCATATATGTATCTTATAGTACGTTATAAGGACCTTGATATGGTAAAGCGTAAATATATATATTCACTAGAAAAAAAATATTGGCCTTATTTATACGACAACGAAAACAGAAAACACATAAAGCAGACAGTAACTTTCGACAGCCCATATATTACAGCTTCAAACTGACCTGGGACAGACATATAAGGAATGTAGCACTTATCTCACCCTTTGCCTACCTATTTATATATTTCGTTCTCAAAAAAAAAAGATGTACCTTTTTTTAATAAATACAAATATATTTTTTATTTTTTTTATTTCAGACATTAAAGATGTTGTTTGCTGTTGTTATAACCTATGCATTGACATGGCTACCTCTTCATTTGCTGACAATTAGCGGTGACGTCAACCCAGAATTGTACAATCATATGTACGCACATATTTTGTGGCTTTTATTCCATTTCGTGGCCTTTAGTAATTGTGGTTCAAACCCAGTTATTTATTTTTATATGAACAAAACTTTCCGAAGTGGATTCAACGTCTTATTCGACAAAATGTTTTGTGTAAATCGGTATTCACAATCTGTAAGACGCTTTACAATGTCCGTGCCATCAACAGGAGCTCAGCGAAGTTTTAATGGTTCATTTTCCTTCCATCGACGATCAAGAAAACTACAGAAGCCAACCGGATCTTGCCAAGGGAGTACAGAATTAAAAACATTATAAACTATATATTCACTTATAAGTATATCGTCCCATCTCTTTGTATGAACCTTTGTTGAAATATGAGTAAGAATAAGGACATTAAATCACGCTTCATTTTCATCGTAATCATACTATCATATGTGTAAATGCATCATTGTGCACGTCAAATATATGGTTCATTCATACATATCATCATCAATTGTGAACATATGCTCAAAAAGATTTAAGTTGCCATAACAGATTATTGTCTTTAATTGTTTGATAAAAATTTAAGAAAAAGTATTTTATATTTATGTATGTTTTGTATGTTCTGGATAACACTTTGTGTGGTATACTTGTGAGATTATTTTAATGTTTAAAATAAAAAGGATATAGTGAATAGATATTAAACTAGGTGAGCAAAAGATTTCAAATAGCATCAGCCTATCAATTGTGATCTGTGCTTAATAACGATAGCCATAACAAGAGCTGTGTACAAAAGGTATTTAACATAACTAAAGGATATGTTGTATAAAATTGAGAATGGAAATGGGGAATGTGTCAAGGAGACAACAACCCGACCATAGAAAAAAACAACAGCAGAAGGTCACTAACAGGTCTTCAATGTATCGAGAAATTCCCGCACCCGAAGGCGTCCTTCAGCTGGCCTCTAAACAAATATATACTAGTTCAGTGACAATGAACGCCATACTATATTCCAAATTGTACACAAGAAACTAAAATTAAAAAATACAAGACTAACAAAGGCCAGAGGCTCCTGACTTGGGACAGGCGCAAAAATGCGGCGGGGTTAAACATGTTTATGAGATCTCAACCACCCCCTATACCTCTAGCCAATGTAGAAAAGTAATTGCATAACATTATGATTACCAATGAGACAGTGATAGCCATCATACGACCTTCACAAATTAGCAAAACTCAGATAGTATGGGAAAAAACGGTAAAACCCATGTGAAGACGTTATTGTCGTCTCCATATCATTTTTCTTTGAAATCGATGACTCCCAAAATGTGGGAAACATAAAATTAGTTTATATTTCAAGTAATTTGTCGTAACAAAATCCGGCTGATTTAATAATTTACTAGTTTTACACATTGGAATCTGAAAAGTAAAATACATAAAGACCTAGCTCCAAGAAAAATCTAAAATGGGAAGACCCTTATCAAATGGCAAAATCAATAGCTACAACACATTGTAAAAATTGCCTCCTCCAAAAATGTTTAAACCCGAGATAAAAATGAACAGAAATTTTCAACATCAATTTTGAAAGAAAAACATCAATTAGCAATGAGTAAGCTACGGCAACTGATGAAAAAAAATGGTACAATGATTTAAAGTATTTGACCGAAAACAGAATGATTCTGCCATTATTATTCATATCATCAACACTTTTGAAGTGACTATGCTAGTTTATAGGTTGAATATGACACACTGTGGGGTCCCGCTCAAGATGTTTGTGTTCCAACGTTCTCTAGTAACTACGTCAAGAATATGAAAATCGTTATCCGTTCGTTTGATGTGTTTGAGCTTTGTTTTACAATTGCTAAGGGACTATAGATTTAGAATTTCTTTCGGAATTCAGTAATTTTTTGTGTTGTATTAACAGCCTTTAGAACCTTGTCAAAAGAGGGACGAAAGTTACCAGAGGGACAGTCACACTCATAAATCGAAAATAAACTGACAACGTCATGGCTAAAAATGAAAAAGACAAACAGACAAACAATAGTACACATGACATAACATAGAAAACTAAAGAATAAACAACACGAAACCCACCAAAAGCTAGGAGTGATCTCAGGTGCTCCGGAAGGGTAAGCAGATCCTGCTCCCGTGATGTTGCATATGTGATAACAAATCCGGTAAATAATCTTTATTCGGTAGGTAACATTAATGAAAGGGAAGGGGATTGTAGTCACGACGTACGTAAAGAACATATCCGATATCATTTTTGAAACGATTATTCCATAACAGTCAACCAACTCTGGATGGCGTCCTTAAAATTTACGAAATGATTATTTCAACTTGACCATGTGGAACTCTTGGTTTAAAAGCTTCCTTGTGAGCAGCAACCCTCTATCAAGAAAAACATGATAGGAAATGCAAGCACGGGAATATCGTATCAATTGGGAGATATATACACCGTATGCAAGTGCTGCTTGAATGTTGCTACTTAGGAATGGAATGGAAAGTTCACATTTGGAAAGCTGAACTCATCTCTTTTATCGTAAAGTTTTGTTTTCAACCGACCCTCATTGGTGATTTCTATATGTTAGGCAAGATATGAGGCCGACTTAACTGTAGTATCCGTCATCTCTAGTTCGATGAGTGCCGTATTGGTTCCAGTTTGAAAGATTTAAACGTGATATCTTAATAAAGGAATCGATCTCAATCTCATATGCCAGTCATTTGTATTCAATATTAACTCTTAATCTGGTTATACTTTAAAAGCTTGTCTGTTGTAAATCTAGGTTCAAGTGCACCGTTATCTCTATCAGTACATAATTAAAAACTAACACACTCAATTTAACTCTTAAATTGTTATAAATACTGTTACATTCATGTTATTTTTCCATAACACTGCAACTGAATAACATATATTTATGTTTGATTGCAAAAATTCAATCGAGTGCCTACGTAACTAATCTTTTTATGAATTTCCAATGTTCTACAATTGGTTTGGAAAACTGAATCGTCAATTTTTGGAAAATTTCTTTAGAACTAAATACTGAAACGTGATATGAAAATTAACCAACGACATAGATTATTGAAAATTTGATCTGTAAATGTGATTCCTTGCTGTTTATCAATTGGAAATTAATGCATTAATGACCTTTAATGTTAAGTTGTTTGATCAAAACAAATCACTACTTTCAAAATGCATTCGATTTTGCTGTTATTCCGATGCGATTTTAACAGTCAAGATAAATACTACGTGACTAATTGATTAATTACAGGAACTTATGCACTTTTAGCATTATATACAATTTATTGTAATATATTGTCTTCTTGAAAATAACCATTTGTACATTGAAGCGTATGCAGGATTATTATACTAGGTGAACAACAATGAATAGTATTAAATCATCGACCAATCTGTCTTGTAACTAAATAACCACAACACAACGATGGGTTTTACTTATTTGTGTCTGTTTTATTATATACTTAAAGTTCGAGTCAGTCGTGGTGCATATTAACTGAGTCTGTCTCGTGTGAAAAAAAATTGATACACCAACTGGCAATCTAAAAGTATCAAAAAGGCATAAACTTTTTATGCCTTAAGTGATGGATAAAAATAGTATACGTGTCAAATAAAGGCAACAGTAGTATACCACTGTCCAAAAGTCATAAATCGAATGAGAGAAAACAAATTCTGGTAACAAACTAAAATGTATTAATAAAAAAAAAAACGGAAAAAAACTTCGGGGAAAATTTTTACGGAGGGATACTTATAAACTATTTAATGGAAAATAACGGAATAACAAAAATTGACTGAAAAGATACAGATCACCTTAACAAAACAGTGTACAGTGTAGGAGTTTTCCATATTTCTTTATTGTCTAACAAGTAAAATATTCAAATTTGTCAATTATGGATTGACAAGTGTGTCCCACATAGTATTTCATTAAACCGCAGTTATCATTTCCTCAATAAAATAAGTACACAATATTTTGACTATTTTCTAAATTGCAAGCGTTGAACTATTTGACCGGTCAATAGTTTTAAACCTTAATGACGCTTGCGGTGAAATAGTTGTTTCATCGAGGGTCAACAGTTTGAAGCGTCATTATAGTCGCAGAATTGCAAATATAAAAAATAAAGATGTGGTATGATTGTCATTGAGACAACTCTGGATCTCCACAAAAGACCAAATGGTACAGAAATTAACAACTATAGGTCACCGTACTTTTTGCATATTTATATTTCGATATTGATTTTTCCCTTACATTTATTGTCTATGTTTCTCTCTCTCGATATAATTAAACAGTTACTGACTGAATATTTGTGGAATCCAAAACTTTTATAAAAGACGAATAGCTATAATCCAAAAGGTCCAAAAAGTAAAGCCAAATCCGTGAAAGGAATCAGAGCTTTGCATGAGGGAGATTCATTCCTTAATTTATAATAATTTCTAATATTTTGTATCAGCAAATTTTAATAACACAAAACATCCGTATTTTCATGCCGGTACCGAAGTACTGGCTACTGGGCTGGTGATACCCTCGGGGACTAATAGTCCACCAGCAGAGGCATCGACCAGTGGTAGTAATACAATTAACGGTACCAATTGTCTTGCACCAGATGCGCATTTCAACAATACATGTCTCTTCAGTGATGCTACTGGCCAAACAATTTGAAATCCAAAACTTATATAAAAGATGAAGAGCTATCATCCAAAAGGTCCAAAAAGTATAGCCAAATCCGTGAAAGGAATCAGAGCTTTGCATGAGTGAGATTCATTCCTTAATTTATATGCCTGCATATAATTTAAATGTCTGCAATATTATCTAGTTCTTAACGTGCATAAACATTTCGTTTTACCCGGAACTTTTCTAGCGCGTATCAACCTTTTTTAAATCATACAATTAGCATGTCTAAATATCGACAAATATGATATCTATATTTAACAAAAAAAAAAAATACAAATGATAGTCGATACTGTATTAAGTTGTAAATAAACTCATCATAGATACTAAATTTAGAATTTTCGTCTACAAAAGACACATTAGTGACGCTCGAATTCAAAAAAAGTTAAAAAGGCAAAAAAAGTACGAAGTTGAAGAGCATTGAGAATCAAAAATACTTCAAAAACACAACTGCGAGACACTGACTATGAATGTTCTCATGATAACTCTGGTCTAGGCTTTCATCCTTTTGACGCATTAGTTCCATGTGCATGACGGAAAACCGAAATTACAAATTTCATATAATTATTCATAAAGGAGACATATAGTAAGTTGTAATCAGAGTGAAACCAAATGGTACAACCAGCCAAACGACCAACGGTTTGATCAAAACATTCTGCATTCGAAAGGATGTTACTACAGTGAAACCGTATTCGCCAACTGAGTATTTAAGCATTCTACTTCAACCGACACATTTTCATGGTTCCATAACATGCTACTCCTTGCAGAATTTTATGACACACTGCTTAATCCGACATTTGTCTGGTCTCTCAGAGTGTCGGATTACACAGGTTACACTGTACAACGAGAAAACTTAGATTAGCTACACATCGGTAGTAATCTTCAAAAGTATTGCTTTTATTATTATTATCTTTTAATGCGCGAGAAGAAGGACGTAGATACTCTTTCCGAATGGATTAAGGCAGTGTACAAATCAGAATTAAGAAAGTGCATGGGTCTATCGATGCCCAAGCTACGTCAATCTTTAAAGACCCAAATGTTGCAAAACACTTATCCTACCTCCATGACAAATATGTTGTTGTCCCTGCAGATAAAGCCCCGAACAAAATCGTTTTTGTGTGTAAAACTCATTACATTAACTGCTTGATAAACGAATTAGGTATTGACAATTCACTTGGAAACTCAACATATCCCCTAACAACACTTACTAAAGAGGAAATCCTTGAAAATCATACGTCTGTTCTATGTTCCTTTGGAAGTTCAACCAAACATGAAGAACTGGATTTTCCATCACTGTATTGGATACCTAAACTACATACGTGTCCTTACAAACAACGGTGTATTGCTGGGTCTTCCAAGTGCTCCACGAAACATCTTTCTAAATTATTAACGTTTACTTTATCAGCAATAAAAGACGGGCTTCAAAGTTATTGTGAAATCAGATGTGGATACTTAAAAAGTTCATAAGATCTTTTAGAGTACATACAATCTAACTCTCTTTCATCTTGTATTAGTATTAAAACATTTGACTTTTCTACTCTTAACACAAGTATTCCACATTCCAAACTAAAAAAACAAATTGAAAGAGTTGGTATTGCTTTGCTTCATAAAAAACATTTGCCAACGTAGATACAAGTATCTTGTCTTAGGGAGGGATACATCCTACTTTGTAAAGGATCACTCTGATTCAAACAAAAAAAATCTCTGAAACTGATATTATCAAGATGCTTGATTTATTGATTGATTATTACGTTCGAAGGACGTTTTTTTTAACAGACTGTTGGCATTCCAATGGGAACAAATAATGTCCCTCTACTTGCCGACTTTCTTTATTAATACGAGGCTGACTTCATGCAGGATCTTCTTAGGAAGAAAGATAAGATGTAAGCGATATCCTTTAACTCTTTTTTCCGCTATACACATGATTTTCTTTCACTAAATAATTCAAAATTTGGTGACTATGTGGAACGCATCTATCCCATCGAACTAGAGATAAAGGATACTACATATACAGTTAAGTCAGTCTCATATCTTGACTTACATCTAGAAATTAACAATGAGTGTCGGTTGAAAACAAAACTTAACGACCAAACAGATAATTTCAGCCTTCCAATTGTGAACTTTCCATACCTAAGTAGCAACCTTCCAGCAGCACCTGCATACGGGGTATATATCTCCCAATTGATACGATATTCCCGTACTTGCATTTCCTATCATGTTTTTTTATAAAGGGTTGCTGCTCACAAGGAAGCTATTAAACCAAGAGTTCCAAATGGTGAAGTTGAAATCATTCCTTCGTAAATTTTACGGACGAGTTGGTTGACCGTTATGGAATAACCGTTTCATAAATGATATCGGATATATTTCTTACGTCATAACTACAATCCCTTCCCTATAATTAATGTGACCTACCGAATAAGACTATTTACCAGATTTGTTATCACATAAGCAACACGACGGGTGTCACATGTGGAGCAGGATCTGCCCACCCCTCCGGAGCACCGGAGATCACTTCTATGTCATTTGTACTATTGTTCGTCTGTTTGTCTTTTTCATTTTTAGCCATGGCGTTGTCAGTTTATTTTCGTTTTTGAGTTTGACTGTCCCTTTTGTATCTTTCGTCCCTCTTTTAATGCTTACCATTAATTGACTATCTGACACAAACACAAACGATGTGGTATAATTACAAATCAGACAACTTATTTTCAACAAGCAAGTCTCGTGGAGATAGACAACTATGTATTTTAAGCAACTTAAACTAAAAGTTGGGCGCATACTATTTCACTCTTGTCCGTCCGTCCATTAGTCTTTTAAATTCTGTCCGTTCACCACGATGTGAGTATATAAGAGTGTTTTCTAACATAAAAGGCGTATAGAGTTTCTGGATAATTACAATTTAAATGCTAGAAAGTTCCCTTTGCTGGCTGTGTGTACTTATATTGAAATTGTATTAAAGTCATGTTTTTGATTTTTAATAATATCTGTTCTTTTGGGAGACAGTTGAACTTTGTGTCAATTTTTGCATGAGAAGTGTATGGCGTTTCCGGATAAATATTTCTACAGTGAACTATATAAACTATATGCTCCTATTCTCATCATTATGTATTTTAAAAGAACACTTTGCACCTACAAGGACATATTTTTTGTCTACCAGATACAGTTATATCTTTATGAATGTCCTACATTTACTTTGTTGTAATATAGTTATATCAAAGTGGATTGCGGGGTCAACGCTTTGTCTAGTTTTCTAGTTCTGTTTAGTAAAGCATCTGTTCCGGGTATGCTGTCGTAAACGAAGCTAATATTCAACCTGCTATTAGTAATGCTATTTCAATGTCCTGTTTTATGATATAAACATTCATTTTATTACTATACCATCATACTTATCGGAATTTAAAGCCTATTCACAGGAACTAAGGTGCAGATTAATTAAAAATATATAGTATTAAATCCTATCGAAACGGATAATTAAACATTACTAATGATTCAGATTCAATAGTTATCAAAGTATCACCGCATACAACAAACATTTAAGCAAGATTTATGCAGCATTTATTGCTAATGTATACATGAACCAGCCAAACGAATTCGAATTATGTAATTATATATATGTGTGTGAAGCATTCTTTAAAGTATTATAATGTACTATGTAAGGTACATTCATGCTTCAACATCAAACTAGAGTCATATGAATATATAAAAAGTTCAATAATTATACAGAAGGTATTTTCGTTTAATTGAAAAGACACAACATACACAAAAAATGAACAGTCATGTTCTTCACAAGTGTTTATAGTCTCAATATTTTACTAATTCCATAAGATTAAACGTTTAGACAATTATTTTATGTAAAACATCTCGTTACATGTAAAGTTGCAGTCATATAAAATTGGCACTGTGTTTTTTTTTTTTTTATATACCAGCCGCTTCCAATCGAGATGACGTTTTTAAACTAGCAGAATCAAAATCTACCCAAACATTGGATAATGTGAAGTTCGAGATTATACAGTGCTGCAATCACAACAAAAGTTTAGACAGTGCTGTTTTTGATGGAATATTGAGAAAATATTTGTAATTCCGCAAATTGAAAAACATTATCTCGAATGAATGGGGTTTGTAGTTTAAAATTTTTCGACCAAAACACGCTGTCAATTTTACCTTATGTCGATTATAACTTGGTTAAAGTATTTAAGTAAATAATCTTAGTCTTATATTACAATATCTTTCAAACTCAAAGATCTAAAAATATCTCTATTACTATACTGAACGACTTTAAAAACGCATTTTTTCGTGTCAAGTAGTTTTGTTTAAGCGGATGAATATTTGATGGGAAGGTATAGAACAGAAGGAGATATTGAATTTCTTTTCTGATTTGGGTATAACTCGAATAATTTAAGCTCTTTCCGTCTCCGTTTCCTTCCGCCTTTCGAGTTAATGTAGTGATCGATAGTGACCTAGTATAACGACGTGTTATTCGGATTAATCGTGTTATAACTGGTATAACACCAAACTGTTCGAAGAAGAACATTTTGCTAAATATACTGCAGAATAATTTAAGAAGTAGTAGTGCATCAGACCGAAACTAACAGTATATATCAAGAATCAAACAGTAACTTGGAGCCACAATGTCTAATAACTGAAACTTGTTTTTAAATTTTACGAAAAACCATTATATTTTTCGTAAATTGTAGGTCACGGTAGGTATAATGTCCGCCTATGATCGTGGTTTTTCGAGTGATTTGATCGGGCTTTTTCGAGTGAATCAATCAAACATTTAAACAAACAGACTTCTTTTCTAACAAGATGTGATATAGAAGCTTGAGTTTGATAAACAAGGTTATACTTTATATGTATGTTAGTATTTGAGATATAAAGATAGCATCATTCTGACATTGCTTTTCGTTTAAAAACTTTTATTCCAAAATATACCGAATATAGCCATTTTCTTACACATACCAATGCAAACGCGACGGAAATGCATACATGGAATCAATATATCCATAGATATTCATACACTTAACAAAACCATTGTTATTGCATTGAAAACGACATTTTGAAACTAAATTCAGTTTTTTATGTACGAACTTTTTCGAGAGCAGTCCGGTTTTTTCGAGTGAAATTGGTCATACAGCAACTAAACACCATGATAACTTCCTTTAAATAAAAGAAAAGTGTCTAAAAAGTGAAAGATACGAATATAAATCAAGTCATTACAATTTGTTCCTGTTGTTGTTCGAAGCAATGAACAATTTATCTGGTTATATAATATGCACATTTAATATTTGTGAAGATATCATTGCTCGAGGATCATATCTGAAATCTTATTCAAATTTTGTGTTCAATGGCCAAAAAAATGTGGTGGATGAAGTCTGTGTGTTTTTATGTTATTTTTTATTAATACATTTCTTTTATTACTCTCCGGAGTTCACCACAAGAAATATTATTAGCTGTAAAAACAAAAGTAGCATGAAATGAAGTTAAAATGAATATGAGTTCCCTGCATAATGTGGTAGACACCGTTTTGTTTAGGATCAAGTTATTTCTAAATGAACACTGGAAAGTAGTTAAATAACGCTCTACAAACAGAATATTTGCATTAAAGTGTTTTTGATGATTTATTGTGAATATATGATATTGTCCGTCACTTAATTACAGTTAAAAACTAGAAAAAAGGCATTTTGTAAAGTCTAGAATACCTTCATATTTTCTGTAAAAAAAACCAGACAATTTCACAGTTGCTCTCGAAAAAACCCGGACAATAACAAACACTTAATTATTTTGTTAAATACAAGGACATTGAGCTTCTTTGTTGATCAAAACTTATATATAGTATTCAATATAAAATGGGTAGTAATGTTAAAAACTGTTATAATTACGAAATATCCGTTAATTGAACATATCGCATATTTTATCACTCGAACAAGCCCGAACTACACTCGAAAAAAATGGATTAAATCACTCGAAAAACCACGATCCTAGCCGGACACGATACCAACCGTTGTAGGTTACCTTTCAAAAAGGACATCAGCATCAAAAGCATTAGATCTGTAACAATAGAAGCATTTCAACGACCAAATCAAAGGGGAACCCTAATTGCTCACCAGAAACGTTAATGCCGCGTCTGATGTCCTTATGTCTGTAGTAACAACAGACAAAATACGTATACATGACGAGTTTCAGAAGCCTGTATTTCATTATTTAATATTAAAAGAAATGTTGATCATTTGTTTTTTTAATCTTTTTCCTTTGGTCCTAGTTCATATCGAATCCTCTTATTGTGATATGCAGAGTCATGAAGTAATTACTTAGCTTTGTGCATTGATATAATTAAAGAAGAAGAAATTTAAAGATACATTTACAAAAATCATCAATTGCTGCAATGACAGAAAGGTTTTTCTTCCAACTGAAATGTAATGCTAAGTTTGATGTTACTAATCAAAAGTTCAATTTAGCAAAGTTGTATTAGAGATGAAATGAAAGCGTTAAATTCCTATGGTATAATTGATTGTATAAGTCAGCAAAGCTCATCCTAATCGGGCTAATTATATATCGCTGTAGAATTCTACTTTTGAATACGGAAATAAGTATCACACAGGTTTATTTGATACAAACTAACGGTAAGATAACTGTTTCCTTATATATTTTATAAAGTCAGCTGAATATACTTGTTGGCATATCAGTTACATTTTGACTATTGGTGATTATTTTCAATACTTTTTGTTGTAAATTGATTAGTAGTTACATTGTACAAGTTTTTTGGTGATTGTACCAATCTAATCTTCATTTCGTTTTGTTTTTGTTTTTTAGTTTTGTTTTAATAGACGTTGCGATTTAAATTATAAAAGTTACGAATCAAATGTACAATTTGTGCATGTTAGTTGGATAGTTTTTGTTTGACAATACGTTGGTTTCTATGTTGGGGACCGCCAAACTCCAAACATTGTTTGATTTCGTTCCGTAACTTTTTGCATTTCTTACTTCATATTAGTTAAGAATAGGATACGAGCAGATTTTTCAGATGGTTTCACGATATTTTTTTTTATCGTAGCTGTTATTTGCATTAACTCTATTTCTTCCTTTTTCTTGAACTTTTGTTATGCATGGCTTCTTGTTAATCTAGATGTCGTTGTATTGTATGTCTTTTTTCTATTCTTCATAACATTAAAGCTTTAATTAACCTCTTACTAATTTCTTATTTCATGCCTAATGTTTACCGACATACAAAGCTCACAGAATATTTTTTATCTTTACTATATTCACATCAAATATTTCTAAACTGACATGCAATTGTAACGAATCAAGTACACATTGTACAACTAACTTTATACTTAAGTTTATCTATTGAACACAATATACGGTTCATCATTCACTTCTGATAATTGATAAACGTTGAGTAATGTCATTATGTCGGCGTTAACATACCAGTGACACATAATGTATCGTAGAGCCAAAATATAAATTTCAATTTACATTACCGTACGCTCCGTAGTTGTTTCTTTTATCTGGCCTTTCGTGTACATCATTTATATAATTAAAGAGAAGAAGAAATTCGAAGATTTGTTTATTAAAAGCCACAATTACCACTGACAGATAGGTTTACTTCCGACTGAAATGTAACACTGGCTTTAATGTTACTAATCTAACGTCCAAAGTAGCCAAGTTGTTTCAAAGATGAAATGAAAGTGTCATATTTTAATGTTCTAATTGATTGGAATATGCCAAAATAAATTTTCCTAAAAGAGCTAATTATAATATATTAAAATAATGATTCGTGCTGTTAAAGAAGGAAAAAGGAAATAACTATTAAAGAGACTTTTAGAAACATACAACTGAGGAAATTATAAGATTTCTCTTTCGAAATTTCTAAATTCAGTTGCATTCACTTGTTAGCATATCGTTAACAGTTTGACTATAAAGGCTACATGTCCATACCTTTCTAATCAACTCATCATAGATATACCAGCAATAAAATTTAATATTTACGCCAGACTCGCGTTTCGTCTACAAAAGACTCATCATAACGATTAAAGAGTTTACATTAAACAATATATACACAGGGAAAAAAGTATTGCAACACCAAATTGAAATTGAATTTTAAAAAACACTCTTTATTTTTTTGTGATATAATTTGGTAAAACAGATCTAGTAAAACATTATTTAAGTATCACCTGAGTTTTATCAATAACTATCGACTCAATAAGCTTTTATCTGCACATGCAACTACTGTACCCTTAAACAGCAAAACAGATGTTTTATCCTCATAGTTTTCAACACTTTAAAAAACCAAGTTTCTAAAGTTATGTGATTGACACCTTGTAATGGGTCCTCGACAACTCTTAACTGCAGCAATATGGCAAATTATCAACATGTCGCTGTAACAACTGCACGTATTGTTGGTCATCACAATTCCACTATAAGTCGTTTTGATAATAAAAATCAGGCAATGAACGATGTCAAAAATCTTCCGAGATAACGAAGACCCCTACACCATTTGCTAGGTAAAAATCAAACAAAATGAAGTTTGATCAGGAGGAAACCCAATGCATACAATACAATCCTAAAAAGAGATTGATGGACATACAGGAGCCTTTTAACAAGAACTGTTCGAGATCGACTCATCGCTACTGGTTATCATGTGATAAGACCATTTCGGAGACCTTTGCTCACGAACAGGCACACAGTTTGCCGTATCCAATGTAGTTCAGAGCTCGCAAAAGTTGGAAATTAGCTTCGTGGAGGAAGATCCATTGTTCCAATGGAATTCAATTCATCTTCCTTGGCCCGATCGTAGCCCGGATTTGAACCATATCGAGCATATATGGGACACTATTTGGCGGAAAGTGCGCGAAAGGACACCCCAGTTCAAACACATCATGAAATAACAATGCCCTTCATCAGAAATGGTTGCAGCTACCTTAGCAACACATTAGTCTATTTATCGCAGTAATCAGAAGATGTTAAGATGCGGTTATCCGTTTGAATGGAGGCTGCGCACAAAGTACAAATTCTTTGGCGTATAACGATCAACAATTACGTGAACAGTCATCTGAAGATCTTTTTGAAATGTCTGACATTGTAAAGTTTGACTGCAGTAAAAGTTGTAAAATGCATTTTTTTTTTTAAATCCACTTTATTTTGTTATTAAAATTGGTTATATAAATCATTTTTTTCAAACATTTTTTGTTCGTTTCAATGTCAATGTTATCATAAACTATGTTTCAAAAATATTGTACAAATATTTTATTATATTCAATTAAAAAAAAAGAGACTTATTTTTCAAGTTTTAAAAAATCAAGGCGATGCAATACTTTTTTTCAATGTGTGTATATATATATACTAGAGCACATCCGTGAAATCACAGGTCCGTGACTGAATTAAAGTAGATAACTATGCGTAAGCATTATTTTAGTATTGGTATTGTCATCTGATTTATGCCGATTATAAGGTACACAATTTTCTCTGCTTTAAAACTCTTTCTGTGTGAAACCGTTGACCTGGAACTTATCAATCATTGGTAATATTAACTATTTGGATAACAAAAGGTCATCGAATAGATTTTTTTTTTATGCCCGCGTCACACTGTCCCGATTTTTATATACGATGGACACCCGAATACGATAATTGTAAGTTCGTACGAAGTTGGTCCCGATCTCGTTAAAATACCAAAAAGTGACCGAAGAAAATACGATGAATAACGAAGTCTATACGATGGTGCCGAAATTATATACGAAAGCAAAAGATGGACATACGAAAGTTAACCGAAGAAGGGTATTTAAGCGTCATAACTCAGCCGAAGACGATACAATGGATCACGAAGGCTACACGATGGATAACGATGATGGCGCGATGACCATACGATGTATAAAAGACGTCGTGTACAGCTTACGATAAGTATACAAACGATCTAAAATGCGTTCTTCCTGTTTTGAACTTTTTTATGATACGAACAGAATTTCGACAACATATTGTTTCTGTACAAGTCTGCCGTGCATGGCGGGAAATCGATTCTTATTAAACTTAGTGTATTATCCCCTCGCCTACTACATGTAAGTTGCGTGTAGATAGAATTGTTATGGACACTCTAGAAACAAAATGCTCAAAACTTGGCATGGTGTTACTCGTTAAGAATATCTTAAGCGCTATTAACTTTAAAGTTCAAAGGTCAAGGTCACAGTGGCAGTTGTCATACAAGGCACTATCACCCTTGTGGACACTCTAAAACCAATATGCTTCAAAAGATTTTAACCACATTTTGTATATTGTTCATCCTTGTAATGATCTGACATTTTTTACGTTCAAGGCCAAAGGTCAAGGTTATGCATATGGACTTGTTTTTTCTCTTTGAAATAGCATACTAGTAATACACAGGAAATTGGTTGCTCATTTTTTTACCTGCTGGTTCTAAAGACAATATTAAAGGTATTTCAAGTTACTGAATGTTTTGGTTGATTTCTAAAAGAATAGTTTATGTATCAAAGATGCATATTCATTTTACCATTTTCTGCATGTGTCATATACAAATATAGTGTCCATATTTGTCCCCAATATGTTACAAACAAGGGGATGCCACGCACGGCATTGCCTTGTTTGAACTGTAAAATGGGTGCACTAGTCTGAATAATCACCCATTTTTATGCCCATGTTTACTGATCTATCTTAAAGGTAAGGTAATGGGTTCGTTGATCCCTTTTATTCAAAAAGAGCTCTTTCCAGAAGAATATCATAATAATATAGACAAAAGGAAGGATGTAGGGAAAGCAACAAATACGGCAAAATATGACATATAGAAAACAAAATGATTATGGAGTAAACATTTGTGTGACAACAACTAAGGCGATGCATAAAAAATCAGAATAATGAAGAAAAAGTTGGTTTCCCTATATACGTGAACATGCAGTGTTGCCACTTGGTGTATGAGTCGCGTTTTATGATTTTCATTATGTTACTTGATATGAAAAATTAACAAAAGATAATATTTTGCTTGTAAAAGTAAATACTGAGCCTGTAATAGCTGCTCTTTCTTCCATTTGAATTAATAGAAACAACGCTGTCGCCTTTTTTGCTCTCATAGGATCATATGATATGAGCTCCATGTTTTGTGAACGTCTTTCTTAACTGTCGTATTAGACTGACCAGTGCATATCGCGCATGGCACTTTTAATGTATTTTAGCGCGAAAATCAACTTACATTTAGCTGGATTTATTGCCGTCGTAGTTCCGTCTTGTCGCCTTCGTACTTTTATTCGATGGCAACACGACGGGAATACGAGGTCTTCACGAAGTCGTGCTTCCATCGTAAGACCCTATGGTAGCTTCGTGATTCATTCGTATAGACATCGTAATGTCAAAACTGCCGATGGAAACGATGGAAACACGAGTGCAATACGATGTTCAAAGACGCATTCCCGGTGACATTACGATGGTGAGGATGGTGATACGAACTCAATACGAACCCTCAACATCGGACGCACCTTCGGGGATTTTTCAACATGTTAAAAAGTTTAGAACCCTTCCCGAAGTTGTCCCCGAAGGCTAGAAAAAGTGGCCGATGGTTCTACGATGGTTAAAGATGGCATTACGAATAGCCCGATCTGATACGATCAGTCCCGATTTTGAAAATTTCCATAATCGTGTTGCTATCGGCGTAAAAATCGGGACAGTGTGACGCGGGCATTAATCAACAGCATTGTCCTATACTTGTTATAAATAAAGTTGAATTATTTGATTCGGTGTTTTACGTCATGCCCGCTAACAAATTGAAAACTGTACCTATACGCATTATTTTAAGTCCAGATTTTTAGTATTCGTATTGTTATCTTTGAAAGTCTTATTAATTAAAATACTACAATAGGGAACAATTTGACATGATTGAATTCAGTAGTGTCAACCCTGTGATTATGATCCGTGTATATGTTGTGTACAAGTTATCATTTTGTACAAATTACAATTTGTACAAAAATATTGTACAAATTATAATTTGTATTTTGACTTTGTACAAATTGTAATTTGTACAAAAAGTGCTTGTACAAATTACAATTTGTACAAAAATGGACAAAAATTCACTTATAACTTGTACAAGTATTTATCATATATAGATTTTGGTGAAAAAAGCATTGATACACATTATCGAATTGCTATTAAATGACCACACAGTACACCTAAGTTACAAAATCAAAAATTAGTTCTTTATCATTCGTTTGAGCAGTTGATCTAGTGATTTATTGAATCAGGTATTACAAATTATCTTTTGACTCTCAAATCGATGACGACCTGTTTTACTGGCATTTTAACTGCTTCACATAGCGAACGTTGAAGCTCAGGAACCGTTGCTGTGAATAAACGTGTGTATTTCACTGCTTCAGTTAGACTTTAAGACAAATAAATATCCCAGAAAGAAAGCGAGATTAAACACCCCATTTGGTTAAGGAATATGACTATGCTTAAGTCAGGAATGTGTCAGTTGTTTTTCTGCCGTTTTTTAATCAATGTTTTTTTTCAACAAGGATCTTTGTTTTATAAATATCAAACTTAACGGAAATCAGTTGAGAAACAACATAAAACGTATGCAAAACAGACAGACAGACTTCTATTTTATAGTTGGTGTAGTATTATAAAACCATCAGACCCAATAGCATTGAACCATCAATCTTTTCACAAACAAAAGTGAAGCTGAATAAGTCATGTAAATCCAATCTTTTGATGTACCAATTACAAATATAAACTATTACTTGTTTAAAGAAAGATTTTATTGTTTTCATGGACTTTTTGAAATAACGAATAAGTGGCAACATATCTTTTGACGGATCCTTTTCACGATCATCAAAATGCTGTACACGATAAAAATCCTATTTGTTCACTTTTTTTCTCTCAACAATTTCTAAGATCAATTTGCCTTTTGTGGTTGTGTAAAAACGGTGTATTTTGTTAATTAGGTTTAGTGTGTGGTCAGTTAATTACAATTCTATCGTGTGAATCAATGCATTTTTCACCAAAATTCATATTTAAAACTGTTATAAGTGAATTTTGGTCAAATTTTGTACAAATTGTAATTTGTACAGGCACGGTTTGTACAAATTATAATTTGTACAAAGTCAAAATACAAATTATAATTTGTACAATATTTTTGTACAAATAATAATTTGTACAAAATGATAACTTGTACACAACATATATAGCAAAATCCTAAATATAACGTTTGGTGGTTCACCTGTCAGATGCGGAACGTACATATAAGATGATAGGTAACAGTGGAATATACTATTGGTGTCGGTATCGGAATCGACCCGGAACTTGTTAATTAATGGCAATATTAATTATGTGGAAGACAAAAGGGTCTGGAGTTGTGTAACTTTTTATCTTCACCATTGTCCTATGATAGCTATATATAAAGTTGAATTCTTTGATTTGTCGTTTTTACACGATGACGGCTGACAAACTGGACCTCGTTATTTTATTATTATAGATATGGTTGCCTGTTCTTCGTACATTTATCGATTCCGTTCCGAAACTGATTTCCTTTAGTACAACAAATTGGTGAAGCGTAGCATACAGAATTTTAAGCTTGTTTAAAGAGAATAAATATGAAACACTTTTTGATCATTGATTTGAGCCATTCAACACGGTGGTACCTTCTGCAATCGTGACACACTCTAAGTACGTTAAATACAAATTCAATAACTATTTGGTGGACGAAGAAAGTTTTCTTTACAACTAACATGTCCTTAAATATAAATTGGTGTATAAGATACATTCAGTTACACCAGTGGTAAGTACCTTTTGAATGCATACAAATCAAATACAAATGTCGTTCAGCGCTTTACAATTGATTTGTATAAATCAAAGCAAAACAGTCCACTGCAGACTAACAGGAATAATCAGGGCCATTATAAAAAAAATAGCCTAAAGTTTATGAAAAAAAGGGCCGTTATAAAATATAAAAAAGAACCATTATGTAAAGGATAGTGCTATTTGAAAGGAGCAGTGCTATTACTAATTTTGTTGATTTCAATTCAAATACATTTGTTTGGCAAAAAACATCAAGAACCATGACTTATCTTACTAGTATTTGACAAGTTAATACATCCCATGATGTCTATCACTTTAATCAGTTTTGTGTTATAACATTTAGAATGTAATCTTGTATTTTTTTATTTTGTATACCATATATTGTATTGATTAGGACAACGTGAACTATCTTTACATTTACATGTCACTCAATCTCATTTTTTTAAAAGTTTCTTTTATAATATTGTATTTGGTATAACTGTAATTATGGTCTTATAGGCTGTAATGTACCTCGGCATTGCCTCGTGCCATAACAGGTATCCTCGACTTTTATGACAGACCTTGGACATATAACCGGGTCAATGTGAGAATACCCATTATAGATACCACAATAATGTAACAGTTAAAATTTATGAGAGAATTAAATTTTGCTGAATAAATATTTTAAAGTTCAATAATTTTATCCATATATAAAAAAGAAGATGTGGTTTGATTACCAATGCGACAACTGTTCGAAAGGGATAAAAATAAAACAGTCATTAACAACTATAGGACACCGTACAGCCTTCAACAATGAGCGAAGCCTATACCGCATAGTCAGCTATAAAAGGCCCCGATATGACAATGTAAAACATTTCAAACGGGAAAACTAACGGCCTTATTCAAATAGAAAAAAATGATCGAATAACAAATATGTAACACATAAACAAACGACAACCACTGAATTGCAGGCTCCATAGTCAACTAAAATATTTTTTCTATACAAACACATACATTGAACAAGAATTGACGACTTCGTCGCTACTGTAAATTAAACATAACTCTATGTATAAATGTATCATTACTCTTCAAACAAGAAAACTGTTACTGTAAATAAACTCATCATAGATACCAGAACTAAATTTTATATATACGCCAGACGCGCGTTTCGTCTACAAAAGACTCATCAGTGACGCTTGATTCCAAAAAAGTTTAAATGGCCAAATAAAGTACGAAGTTGAAGAGCATTGAGGACTTAAATTCAAACATCATCAAAGATACTATACTTACAAGAATTGTACGACAGACATAAACCTCATCAGTGTCACTAGAATCAATTTGTTTACTGTTTCTGACTAGTACATGATTGTATATATTAACAATAGATCGGACGGTTGGAAGAAAAGGAAAAACTTTGTAATAATGTCTTTATGGTATTGAAAAACGAACGAAATAACTAACAGTTCTCTATATATTTGACAATATTTATACTGGTAAATGTACACGTGTCTACACATGTGTAGCTTATTCTATGCATGAAATTAATCTATAAACATACATACATTGAACAAGAATTGACGGCCACGTCCACTTGTATTTTTTGTCTATCTGATGAGTTAGGCCTTTTTCAACTAACTTTTATAGTTCGTTCTAAGGTTGTACTGTTATACCACTGTCCCAGGTTAGGGGGAGGGTTGGGATCCCGCTAACATGTTTAACCCCGCCATATTATTTATGTATGTGTCTGTCCCAAGTCAGGAGCCTGTAATTCAGTGGTTGTCGTTTGTTTATGTGTTACACATTTGTTTTTCGTTCATTTTTTTACATAAATAAGGCCGTTAGTTTTCTCGCTTGAATTGTTTTAAATTGTCCTATCGAGGCCTTTTATAGCTGACTATATGCGGTATGGGCTTTGCTCGTTGTTGAAGGCCGTACGGTGACCTTTATAATTGTTAATGTTTGTGTCATTTTGGTCTTTTGTGGATAGTTGTCTCATTGGCAATCATACCACATCTTCTTTTTTATATGAAAGAATCAAATTTGTCACTCCGTTAATTGTACTTGCCTGTTCAGTGTCTTCTCCGTTTTGTTCGCTGACGATATCAACATTTCAGAAACGATTGTGTGATATACATCTATGTATAAGAGAAATATCAAATACATTTATATTCTTAAGGACATCGGCCATGTAATGTTTTTAGAGCCATTAACGAAGAGTTATTTTTACCGGACATCTATATATAGATAATGTGTTTACAACAAGTATTCCATTATTACAGTAACAGTATACGAAGGCGTCATGAAACGTGCAAGAAAGATTTTTGGAAAAACAAGAAATCTGACGTTATTGTATCTACCTTGAAAATAAAACGGCAATGGAAAGTTGAACCTGTACAAAAACAACATTAAGTTATTAATTAAAGAAAACGTATTTCATGATATCAAACATGCAAACCGAATTAATCTATTGCCATATATTTGATATTTGTTTGTTTTTTAGCAGGTCATCTTTCTTTTCAGGTTCAATTTCAAGGCTCAGGCTGAACATAAAGCATTGAATAAAATTTCTAGTTCAGAAACTTGGATTAATCTCTACAAATATTAGTATGATTAGTTCAATATTCAAATGTGTGAAAGGATGAGATAGGTATCAATTGTCATAGAGAAACACTTCATCAAATTCAATAACTTCTTTTGTTTTATTTGAAAATGTTTGCAATGAATAGTTCAATAAATCAGGAAGTATTTCATTACAGATTCATACCACCTTGTCACAAAATCCGATATGTGGGCGACCTTTAACGTATGAGTTACGTAAACCAGGCCTTTGACGTGACTGAAATTACCTTGCACATTACAAATAATAGAAAGTCATTGCAACAATGAATAGCATCTACGACTTACAGTAATAAATACTGAGTGAAAATATAAATCAACATTATCAATTTGTTTGATAACACTGTAACTCGAGAAAAGTAGCATATCACCAAAAAGGGTTAATCACCGTTTTTGAGCAAGTTAAATTTATTTTATTGACGCCATGAATACAAAACAAGAGTGTAAATCTTTTAGAAAATGAGACACATGAAATTAGCTGTCAGTTCTTATGTAACATTGTAAATTTTGATTTCGTCATCTTTTTTATTGATCCTTTTGATATATTAATAAAAATAAACATATTTCAACAATATAAGGCAAAAAGAACGCAATTACTAAACCATAGGTTTGTTTGTTATACCCCATTAATGGGCATTATTTTTTTGTTCTGTTCGTCTGTTCGTTTGTTCGTTCGTTCGTTCGTCTGTCTGTTCTGGTTCAGGTTCAAGTATTTGGTTGAGGTAACTTTAGAGGAAGTTAAAGTCCAATCAATTTGAAACTTTGTACACATGTTCCCTATTGTATGATCTTTCTCATTTTGATGGCAAGTTAAAGTTTTTACCCCAATTTTAGGGTCCACTGAACAAAGTAAATTATAACGCGGATGGGGCATACGTGTACTATGGACACATTCTTGTTTTAACAATTTATTAAAAGGAATTTTATGAAAGGTATTTATCTACGAGAGAAGAAGTTGTCTAATATTACACCAAAGTTATTTCTTGTATTGACTGAAGTGTAAGCCAATCGCGAGTGTATCTATTAATTATAGTACAATCTGATTGTAATGATTATGTCATTCGAAACATATAGTGTATATGGAACATAACCCTTGATTGAGTTAAAGTGTAGGTAATATTGCATAGTCAAGCACCCACAGATTTCAAGGGTCTGTTAAAAAAATTATATTCAATAAATGCAAAACATCCGACAATTTGCAACAGACTTTCAAAAACTCATTGATTGGCATTTGCTCAGAAATATGACAGTCGTTTTGCAATTGTGTTTAGAATGGAAATTCCATTTGGATTTTGCCTTCCCCCTTTTTGATAGTAAACCCACATTATCGATACAAATGATGAACTAACAACACGTTTTGTTGTCGATATGTGGTAGAAAAAGTTAGCATCTGAATCTCCGATAAATATAAGTATTTATAATAATTGAATAATTTTTGTTATCTTTATTCATTTGCAAACATGGAGAGGAAACAAAGGAAGAAATATTTTCATTTTTGAAAATAACCGTTTCATATTTCTCACATCTAAAGATATGTTGGGAATACCTGAAACAAACTCTGTATATGGTTTTGGTTTCATTGAACGTAATCAATCTACTACTGGTGAATTATTTATTAAGGATTAGTTTACCAAAAATTACTCTTAACTATCATTGGATTATTTCATACATTTTGTTTAGACGTTTCGCTGTATATGTACTTATATAAACTTGTTTCGAACAGGATAGCACGTCATACTACTGACGGTGATAAAGACTATTCGTTTAATTTCATTTCGTTGAGATTTGTGGTTTTCCCTTTGTTTTGATTTTATGATATTTATGTGTTCTTATCAGCTGGTTAGAGGATGTGTAAAACTGTATCTTGTTTTTGAAATATAGGTTAATCTTAATAATATCTGCTTTTTCGTCGACATATTCCTATTTCACAATCTCAATTTTACATGGAATTCTTTAGCGGTTTTAAAGGTTTGTACTCGGAAGAAAAGGCTGTTTCTGTCACACATTAGAAAAATAACGAAAATACAATCGAATGGAAAACAACGGTCATATTCCTAATTTGCTATCGGCATTTCACTTTTGTAGAAAATGGCGGATTAAACCTAGTTTATAGCTTGATATACTTTCACACTTTGGCAGTTGCATGCAGTTCCATTATATCAAAACAACAGACAAAGTATGTACATCAGTAAACATTGTGTTATAATCTTAATCACTAAAATAAAATTAAGGCAACAATAAAAAAACAAAACGATATATAGACACAAATACAAAAAATGACCATAACGCAGTAACACATGGTTGGATGTATAAATAAACAACGTCAGTACCTAGAATCAATACTGCAAGACCATCGAGTACTACTTTTGAAGTTGATATTGGATATCTATCAACATGGTCACGGTATCTTTATCATGTTTATATGTACTGTTTTAAAAAACACGTTCTTTGACAGAATCTTGGTTCATCAAACTGCTCAGACACTGGTAACATTTTATAAAGTCTGAATTAAGCAGCAAAAGCTGAAATACCGAATGAGTTGGGAAATGTATATTCCATATGCAGGAGGAGTCGGTATATTGCCATTGGATATATGTAATCAGTATTTCTGTCTTAACATGAATTATCATTGATATGGAAAAATTATTGATTAGCTGCTTACGAAACTATGAATTGATATACTAACACAATTCTACATCAGGAAAAGATAACCTATGCTGTATCTGGCAAAACGTTTTTGGTATTTTTGTTTAATCAATGCACTTTATTTCGTACTTTATTTGACCTATTTTGTTGGATCCAAGCGTCACCGATGAGTCTTTTGTATACGAGTCTGGTACGAAAACAAAATGTTGATCTTTAATGGAATCTATTATGGGTTTATTAATAGAACCCAATCCGAAAAGTTTGTATTGTTAAAAGGAAAAAAAACAACAATTAACTGAATGAGAAATTAAATGTCGACAAGAAGAGGCACACAGTGCGTTTCCAAAGGAATACCGATAATTTTAACAATGTTGTCAATAAGAAACCCCACCATACATATTGCTTGGTCCTCTGTGTGGCATGCTTTGCCTTTCTGTCCAAAAGCAACAAATTAAGAGCGTTTGCTACCATAACTATATTGAAAAGCATTGTTTCTTTCAAACGATTTATCGATTTGATATTGGAATAATCGAATAGAGTACTTGATAGAATTACTTTCAGAGAGAATTCGAATGTAAAAAATATACCGAAGTTCTTTAACATTTTTAGAATCCACTTATGGTGAATACCACTACACGATTAATCATTTGAAAAGTATTTGTAAAAAAATCTTCTTTCGAAATGAACTTAAACGACCTAACATGTTATAAGTCAACTTCATGTGTAACTAATATCAACATTTGCATTTATTAAGATATGTCATGGCTATCAATTCGATATGCATACATTGCATGCGATTGAAGACAATTTTCTTAATTTGATTTCATGCATTACATTGAATATAAAAAAGGTGTAATATGTTGTTTTTAATTTAGTGAATCAAACTCCTATTTTAAACGAAATAAAAAAAATTGGTAACTTTTATACGTAGTTAACCTTGGATTGAGAAACACAAACTGATTATTGTGAAAATGTGTGACACGAATAAGATTTTATTCATTAGATTTCACTATTTGGCAAAGTTTAGTTTATTAATAATTTTATTTGAGGTGTGATTAAATTAGTTAACTACAAAATATATTCATGTTATAAATCATATATCAAAAAAGGATTAAATGAATTTATATTTTACGAAATATAACCTTGAACATTGTATTATCCTTACAATATTGACATAGCAATTAAATGTATATCATTGATTAGAAGTGGGAATGAATTAAACTTGATATTGGATCGTTGAAACATTGATTCCATATAACCAAATGAAATATTATCTGCTCATTTGTGAAGGCCGGACGATGACCTGTTACTAATTTGAATGTAATGTTGGTCTCCTGTAATTTTCTATTGCCGTTTCGATGATAAACATATTTAACTTTTTTTTTATTTTGTTCAAATATTCTTTGATTCTTTTCTTTTATATCAATCGAAATCACACTTACATGTTCAGCTGTATTCGTATGATAAAAGATTTGTTTTATTCTGGTAGATCGGTTTTATACTGGCTTTGTTCGTTCTTTCTACCAAGGACTTTTAAACTATCGTTTGATATCTTCTGTGGGATTTATTTGGGGGGGGTATGTATCTAACAAAGCTAATTTATGGTAAAGTTATCAAGCATTCATTTGAAGCGATACTGAACATTATGTAAAAGGCGTGGCTATTTGTACTAGTACCGTTCATTGCAAAATTTTATTTTGATATATAGTCTCTTTAAGATTCAGTTCTGAAATGGTAAAGCAACAATTTCAATTTGAAGTACTTTTATGAAATTCAAATCATTTTATAATTTTGAATTTTTGTTTATTCCTTACATGACACATGTTAAAAACATTTCAGCACTTGAACAACAAATTATAGTGTTCAGTATATGATATTAAAATGTAGACGGACATAAATTGTCTGAAAAGAGAACGTTTGTGCAAACAGAACAAAAACTAGAAAGCTTTTTATATGTTGTTCAAAAATGTAATAAAATGTAAACATCTTAAAAAATAATATAATGTCCCGTACCAAGTCAGGAAAATTGACCATTGTTATACTATAGTTCGTTTCTGTGTGTTTATAACATTTTAATGTTTTGTTTCTGATGTGTCGTTGTTCTCCACTTAAATTTGATGAGTTAAGCTTTAGTTTGTAACCCCGGATTTGGTTTTTATTTCACAAACGATTTATGAGTTTCGAACAGCACAAGGATAATAGTTACGCTGTACGGTGACCACTAGTCACCCTATAAATAGTACTCTGCTGTGTAGTTTCGAACAGCGGTATACTACTGTTGCCTTTATGTAACATGTATTCTAATAATTGAAATTAGGGTTTATCATGTCAGCATGAGAAACCAAACATGATTGAATGAATGAAGAAAAGGGAAAGAAAGGACTGCGGTAACGAGAGAGTAAAAAAACACACTTCATATATATATGTTATATATTCACTTATCTGTTTTGTATATTCACAGCCAAACTTCTAAAATCGATGAAGAAAAAGACTAAAGTAATTAATTGGAAAACAAAATCCTCGACTAAAGAGTGTGTCAGTAGAACAAATATTATGTTCATTGAAACTCAAAACGCATGTTTTCAAATTCAATAACATGAAAAACAAACCATAAAATAAAATCCTATAAAAGCGAAATCATTTTATTCTATAGTACAAGCAGATAATAAAAAGACAAGTACACATTATCCAATAATAAAACGCAAACGTTACAGTTACTTATCCCCCATGCTGAAAAGATCCTATGTCATCCTACGCAATAACATCAGCGCTACTGTGGATTCATTTATATTCGTTGGATACCAATTTTCGTGGATTTCGTTGGTACAAGAGAACCACGAATTTAAAAGTTCAACGAATTACAAATATTATAAAGGAATGTATGCAGACTTTGTAAAAACCACGAATATACAGGTTTTCCTTTAACCACGAAAATTGATACCAACGAAAATAAATGAATCCACAGTAATTAAAGACCAATATATATAATACCCAGTAATTGAGGATTAAACGTTGAGCATTCCCGTTGAGAAATTACTAGTAGTTTAGAAAAAATGTTAAATAATATCAAATAAACTTAAATGAAGGAATATCAAGGCTGTTTTTGTTTCAAGGATGACAATTATTCATCATATAATATTATAACTGATCCATCATTTCAAGTCGTTCAAATGAGTTATTTGACGAGGCAGGATAAACTTCTACTGATCGTAAAAAAGCTTCTCTAGCTGATGTCATATCTCCTATAATTTGAAAAGCTACTCCGAGACATTCGTAGGCTGTACCTTGGCCATGAGAAACCGGCAAAAAAAGACCCTCTTCTATTGTTAGACGAAGGTCTCCTAGCGATTCCTGATACCTTTTGACATTTTGCTGATGAAAATGACACAAAAATGAAAGAAAATGAAGATAAGCTACAGATGGTAATGTATAATCCCTCCATCTTAACGCATCAATATTCATTTCGTGTGGAATGAGAGAAGATTTCATAGGGAAATCGACATAAGATACAAATAAAAATCTAAGAGAGCGAACCAATCCTAACTCCTTGAATGTTTTTAAACGGAATAGTTCCCAATGTAAGTCAGATACACGTCCTCGGATATATAATTTTTCTGTGGTACATTTTGTTAGTGAATATGAAAGAATATAAAGAGCTTTGTTATATTGCTTCATTTTGTAAAATAATGACGCCAACACCAACCAACCAGTTACAACATCTTGGTGGATACTTTGTAGTAGATAACATAGACATTGTTTGTAATGTTGGTATTTGTATGTGTTACCTTGTAAAGTGAAAGGTTGCATGGTTTGTGCTGTGACTGAACAGTACTGAGTCATATTGCGTAAATATATAGATCTTAGTATCTTTGTTTGACTAAAAATTATCTGTTGTACATGTGATGTATAATCCATTTTGTCTTTATAAATATCAAAAGGCATTAATACTTTCGAGTTAATTATTTTTTCAACATCTTTGGAAAACAAATCGACATTGAAATGTACTCCACAAGACAATGACAACATGCATTCTTGTCTTGAAAAATAAATAAATGACCATAAGTAATCAATAAGAAAATATAATGTTTCTAACAATTGTGTCCTGCCATGTCCAATAATCTTAGTTTCAAAAAGGTTGTGTTCTGGAATAAAGTAATGTGGACACATTGATTGTTCCACACAGTATATCAGTCTTTTGAAACATCTAATAAAGCAAGGTATTAGATTATCAGGTTTCCACACCGATGTCGGTACTTCTTCACATATCCAAAATAAAATAGTCTTGATGAAGTATGAACAAAGTAAATCGCTACATCCGGGAGACTGACTTATAACATCTTTCAGCAGAATTTTCATTAAAGCATAGCACAACAACTGTGTATGAGAAAATGAATAAATCAAAAACTTTTCACCAACAGAGAAGGATATACGCCAATGCAGTTCCTCATTCATATCGCTCTTTGTACCAATTGGTACAAACAGGACACCATGATCAATAATTCTTTGTTTTATTTCAACAGATGGCCATGAGTTATTAGATCTAGTAACCCAGGCAGAAGCTGTAGTTATCCATGATTTTGCATGCAAACAATGTGCAACGTCATAGTCCCCCTGAATGTCAGATAAGCATGGTCCATGAACGACAAAAAGACTTTCACTACGGAAATGCTGTTTAAACAATACACTAGACAGAAATAACTGTCCCTCATCCCTTCCATTGATCAATAAATTGTCTCTTAGATTTCCTTTGTTCAGACGTAAATACGCAAAGCCGGGTTTAACATCTTCGGTGTCTAAAAAAAAGTATGCTTTAGAAAAACGAGAATCACGTATTTTTTTTGGTCCCGTCACCACTAGGTCATGTTCGACAAACATAATATCTAAGTCACTTCCTGCCAGCTCAAGTCCTTCGCCAAAACTACCACTGGTGATACACGTAGTGGTTGCGTTACTATTCATTTGATCTTTTGACGCATTCATTAATCTGATCAGCTTAACGTAATCCTCTGATCCAACAAAAATTAGGCGAAGATGATCGTACAGCCAAATGGACATATCTGGTGTGAAGTTAACTGATCAAAAGAGGAAGTAAAGTATAATACGTTCAAATAGAAATAGATTTACAATAATAAAGTTTGATAATCATTTTCTATCTAAAAAATAATTGATATCAGATTTAAAACTTAATTTCGTACCAGTTTTTTTAATGTTTACAGATTTTGATTGTATATACTAAGGAAAGAATTAAAGATCGCTGTTTGAAATTATAATCCTAAATTTTCGATTTTTCATCATTAATGTATGCATACATGATGAATCTTTAGTGTGTAAAACTACTTAAAACTTAAAACCCCAAAGATGTTTGCAGAATTTAGATATATTATATCAAATGTCTCATAAACATTCATTTGTAATCATTGTTTGCTTACGGTTTATAATGCAGCAATATGCAATCAGATACGGAATGGATATTATACATGCAACAGAATAAAAAAACACACAAAAGTTTTTAAAATATTTTTTTTTTAATTTTAAAATCACTTACCGGACATTGTAAAACATTTGTTTTTAAATCGGATGAGCTAGTTATATGTACGTTCCTGGTATCTTTTGTAAATCTGAAGAAAACAACACACAATTAAGTAAGGTTACAATATTACATTTAACCAATCAGTTATTGGACTTAAACGTCAATTGTCGAGGCTAAGAATTGCCTTGTATTTCGGATCTGTTTTGTTATATTTAGTTACAGCATTGAAATGGTACATCTTGAATACAAAACGGTTAACAAACTACTCATATATTGTTTTCATTTTGCAAGTTATAAAGTAGCTAAGATATTGAGTGTCACTTTAAATTGATATTGAATTGTAAAATAAATTGGATTTATTGATAAGTAAAACTCGAAAAGGCGAATTCTAGATCTTTAACGGTCCTCTTTGTTAAGGTTTAAAAACGGCTCTAACTGCCCAGTTATTAACGATCTGAAAACGTCACCATAAAGAGATGAAATCATTCGGAAAAGTTTATGTGGTACGGGAAACATCATGAATCAAACAAATCTTCAATCTTATAACCGTAGAGCTTCTACAAGATTGTGTTCCCTACAAAAACCACAATTTGTTAATAGGAATTAGTCTTAACAATATCCGCTAATCCAAAGTAGTTTCCTTATTTTATATCTGTATTTGCATGTATCCATTTGATCGTCAATGCGTTATATTTCTCAATCATCAATCACTTAATGTAGTTTCTTTCGAATGAAGTTCGAGAGAATATTTGCAACTGCACTTGTATCGCATTTCTAACTATTACAATACGGATACGTCGTTTTATAACAAAAATACATCCATCCTCATTATCTATATATGTATATAGTGTACAGTGGAACATAGTCAAGTCAAAGTAAAAAGGACCTTATGAAATTTTCCAAATCATCCGAGGTTATACTCATCCAATGTTTAATGTGTAGAATAACATTTGGAATGCATGAAATACAGTATTATATGTGTGTCAACTAGATATTGAAATATGTGACTTCTTTTGTATGACTATTTATAATTGTGTATTCAAAATTCATATCTTCTGCTTTGATAACATATTTATCAGTATGTCGATATAAATGGCATAGGTTTATTACTCGCTTATATTTTATTGGTTTGGCTCTTAATTCATTCATGTATTCTTTTTTCGCATTTTTTTGTTCTTGGTATTTTTACTTATTTATGTTCCAACATTTGTGTATAAAATACCATATACTTAAATAAAGCAGAGGACTGAGCCATGCTTATTTTGTAATTATTAGTGCGTGATACAACAAAATCTATGGATGTTAGTTGCTGATTAACAGTATGCCAATGAGGAATCAGAATAGTACTGACATTCCTGGTAATTAAACCTAAGAGAGAGGCAAAATATACCAAAAGGAAATTCAAACTCATAGATCGAAAATAAACTGACAACGCCATGGCTACAAAAACGAAAAAGAAAAACAGACAAATAATAGTACACATGATACAATTAACTAGAGATAAGTTTGATGTTTTTACACCTCACATGATGATGATACAAGCTTCAATAAGTTTATTTATCGCTATTTTGTGCATTTTTCCTTTGATCTTTTTTTGTGATAATTTTCATATCATGCTTCTTGTTTGAGATGGAAGAATTATCGCTAGAAACTAAGGAGGTTGCGTGGCGTTGCTAACGAAATTGACATGAAATTAACAACGTCGTCATAGGTAAAATAGCGATAAACAGATTATCATTGGTCATCTCAACTCGATTGCTTTTCTCACTTTTGCTGTACCAGCTCAAGCGAGAAAATCAATCTCGTTGAGATGATCAACGATAAGTACAGACGAATGAAATTTGCAGGGAAGATATTCAATCTATATATACTTATATACTCGGGTCATGATATACATGTTACATACATTTTGCAACTTTGATTTAAACACTTTTCATTTATATATTATCCCGCCTTTTTAGCAGACATTTTTTTTCAATTGATACATGATCATTGGCACTGGTATTAAAGAGATAATAGTAACTGCAATTACGATTATCCCAATATGGCGACGGCAGATATAGGTAAAATCTTTACAGTCATTTTACTCAAATGTAGCATGTTTTTGTCACTAGTTACTCAGCTGCAAGGTTTTTCTATACCATTACATCATATTTGAATCGTAACGGTGCACTGGATTTGTCTAAGCGCTTTGAAAATTGCCGTTGAAAAATTCGGGATGATAATCGTAACTCGGATAAAATGATAATCGTAATGATGGTTTTAAAAAAGGCGAGGACAATCGTAACTGGATAGTGTTTTATTGATATTAACTCTAAAAACGTATATCTGATAGCACATGATGAAATTATGGTGATGAGTTAATCACGTTTCAACATCTTATGACATATCTTTTTGTGGATATATTATTAATGGTTCTAATGAAAACAGCTACATATTATTATATCATTCAATTGGAAGGGTGAACAAGCTTTAAGAATTTGGATATGGGAAAAACACGAACTATGTTAAAATGCAGAAAACTCCCAAGAACTAGGAATGTCACAAAATATGGGAATGAGTGATGAGGCAATTTTTTAGGAAGTTATGACATATGGCAATAATTGTCAAGGGAAACGCATGAGTCACCCTAAATCAGATTTGTGATTAATAAAATTGAATATTAGAAATAGGGAATGTATAACAGAGACAACAACCTGACCATACAAAAAACAAAAACAGAAGGTCACCAATAGGTCTTCAATAAAAAATCAACTTTTCAAAATTTTTATTTCTAGAGTTATTTTGAATACCTCTATTGTAGACCTGTTTGTAAATAAAAATAAAAAAAGTGCAATCTTAAATACTCTTTAAAATGATATCATTTTCATTATGTATGTACTGTTTCGCAGGGGACATTTGTCCACTACGAAACCGCTTTTAAACGCACATCTTATTGCATTTTATTGTCTCCTATAGACATTCTAGTTTGTTTTACTTTATAAACTAGAAAGATCTCATTTTTTTCTGAATGTGAGAACCATTTTTATCGATAAATATAAGACAGTACTTCACATATAAACGTACAACTTATGTTACGTAGTGGACATCAACCCTATACTATATCTATGTTGATAACATACTGAAAACTACATTAAACTAACCCTTGCTATTTGTTTTGCACGAATAGAATTGAAAAAAATAAAAATCTCCAATACTTGTTTCGTAAGTGACCGTTTTGTAGTGGACATATTTACATGGTTTTTTCCCCCACAATCTCCATATTGCAATAGTAACAAGAAAGATTATATCAATCAAAACACGTATTAAGCTGTACACTGATTTTGTTTCATAATTTTAGAACCAGATACTGAAGGAGATTTGAACCGTTTCGAAGTGGACATTAACAAAAATACGGTATCACTATGGTCTATTTGATATGCTCTTTTTTGTCAACAATTAAAGTGCCGTTATTAAAACATCATTTCTTTTGTAAGACCTTTATGTCTCTTGCAAACAATGAGCATGAATGTTGAATAGGGCGTCTAGGGAAATGCCAGGAATCCATAGCTTATTAGTCCCTCTAAAAATATAATGTTTCTTTGCTTAAAAAATTTTAAATCTAATTCCATGTAATGATTGCACAAAAAAATACTTGTAAAGATCAAAAACATTTTTTTGAAACTGGCTAGGACAAGAAATCACGGTTTTGTAAAAAAAAAACGCCAATAAATCGAGATATATCAAAGTAAATTTGCCTTAAATATTAACCTGTAAGTTTCTTCATTTTTTTTATTTTCCGTTAATGTCATCCATGAACTGTACATTTGCATTTTAATACACACAATACCATTGAAATGCTGAAAGACACATTTAATTTTTCATTCACTATTATCCGATAAAGAAATTACGATTATCAAACAATAAAAATTCCATAGAGTTACGATTATCATCCCGAATTTTTCAACGGCAATTTTCAAAGCGCTTAGACAATTCCAGTGCACCGTTACGATTCAAATATGATGTAATGGTATAGAAAAACCTTGCAGCTGAGTAACTAGTGACAAAAACGTGCTACATTTAAGTAAATTGACTGTAAAGATTTTACCTATATCTGCCGTCGCCATATTGGGATAATCGTAATTGCAGTTACTATTATCTCTTTAATACCAGTGATTGGGTTATTTAGAACTACTTCTATTTATCAAATTGACGAATTTGGTAACAAGAGGAAAACCAACACCGCATTAAATACTTCAAAAGACCATATTGTGCCTAATTTATCAAATTTCAAACGAGATAAAAAAAAATTAACGGTCTAAATACTGTACAAGAAAATTAACACAAATAAAACATCAAGTACAGTTTATCTTTAGCTTTTCAAAAGACATGGCGTTGTTAGTTTTCGATTGATGAGTTTGAACGTCTCTCTGGTATCTTTCCACCCTCTTCTTAGTCAAACGAAATTCAGAGAAATACAGGCTTACATAATCATAGTTACGGACGTCCAGCTTCATATTAATAATGAAGAAAATACAATTATATCACAGTACATTTCTTTTTAGCTCACCTGTCCCACCAGGCGAAGTGAGCTTATCATGAGGCGCGATAACATTCATCCCTGTTTTTTTGTCAGTATAAAAAACCTCATACAATGACTTTTCCTCTACATTAAATATGTTCTCTGCCTACTATTTATTGTATTTGTCTTTAATTTTAATTTTATCTCTGCTATTTAGTCTTTACAGGGTATATAAGTGAAGAAATATAATAAATACAAATTAAAAAGAAGGCACTTACTTTAAAAATAATTCTTGTATAATGTTCACCTTTCTTGAATCTACTCAGTAATCTGTAGATGTTTTGATATGTGTGTTATTTTTAAATTGTTCTATATCAAATCACCTAATAGAATTGTCTAACGTATATTATGATATATATAGTAAACAAGACAGAAATAAAAGTGGTATTTCAAATTTCAACTGGAAAGTTCCCCGGAATAAATAACCGGTTTTACTGACATTACAAGGAATATTATTTGGGTTATCTAAATGGTGGTAATGACAATGATAATGGCTTTGATTTGTGTTTTAGTTTTAAATCATTTTATACATGATAAGTTATCAAGGCTGTAATCAGTTATGATTAAATTATGAAAAAATAAACCCAATTCTCAGAAGTTAAAGTCATAAACCAGTTTCAGAGATGATAATGTTCAGGAAGTTATTAAATCAAAGACTGCACATATACTAAACGTAGTCCTATATTCACGTTTCTTTTACATTTAAAAATATTTATAACGTATACACGACACATGTCATTGCATTCCGTGCTTGTTAATCACAAACTCATTAACTTTCGAAATTTTTACCGATATTTATCAGATTGTAAAATTGACAAACAACAAACACAGCTCACGTGGCGCATGTTAAAGATAAGTGTAATGAAAGAGTGATGCATTTTTTTGTTTACTCATTTTTCTCTGCATTCAAATTCGGTCCTTAAACTTTTTAATATCTGTTGTTAAATGATTTTCTGTATTTAGTATGTTCCTTATGAAATAGTTTGAACCATTTACCTTACGTGCATGTGCGTTTATACATTCTGTCATTTTCAACTTTATACTTGTTTTGATTTTCAAACTCTTTTGATCAGAGGTCATTAATTAGTCAAATTTGTAGTAACGCGCATCTGGTGTATAAGATTAAAAGCCTGGTACCTTTGATAACTATTTGCCCTCGCTTTGCGATGTCCCATATTCTTAAAAGATGTCTCGTAGTCTAGGTCATTGCATACGGTGAGGTACGACAAATAGGTATACGTGAAGACAATCAATGATTCATTACATGTAGCAGTATATTTCTGTAGATTTTGATAAATCATTGTTTTTTTCTAAAAAAAAGAAATTCCATGTTTTATTATACAACTAATAGTTATCAAAGGTACAAGTATTATAATTTAGTTCGCTGGACGCGCGTTTCGTCTACATAAGTCTACACATGTTATGCCAAATGCGACTAAGGTAAATTATGCCTGGGATAAGAAAATCTTTAGTTTATTCGACAATTTCATAGTTTTGTAAACAGGAAATTTATAAAAATGACAATCTTTTTGATATTCATGTCAACACCGAAGTGTTGATTACTGGGCTAGTAATACCCTCGGGGACGAAACGTCCACCAGCAATGGTATCAACCCATTATTGTTTGTTAATAGTTATCAAAGGTACAAGGATTATAATTTAGTTCGCCAGACGCGCGTTTCGTCTACATAAGACTCATAAGCCATAAGCCATTCAAGTATGTAAATCCCATACCCCTTTTTTAACTTTTAATTTAATATGACTTTAAAGGGAACGCATCTTTATTTATTCTAACAATAACATATGGGTGCCGTCTTGCTGTTTGACATAGGGTTTCAAGTCTAATTCTTTAATATGACGTATGCAAGTTTGAATTTGTAACAATTACTAGGTATTACCAATGACGGTACTGACACTTCCACTTTTATAAAGCTAAACCGATAATTGATACATTCTGTACATTCACAGCCAAACTTCAAAAATGAATGAATAATATACCCGAAGTGCTTAATTGGGTAAAGAAATCCTTGCAAAGATTGTTTATCAGCAAAACATACATTTGTGTATTACATTAAATAAATCCAAAACGCCAATTTTAAAAGTTCAATAACATAAAATGAACATAAAATTAAAATGATAATTGGTTTTCACATTGTTCAATGAGTACGATTGCCTATAATTGCTGACATCTAATTTATTTGAACTTTGATGGATAGTTGTCTCATCAATAGTCATACCTCATCTCCTTATTTTTATATAAGTGCATTATTTTGAATAGCTCACCAGATCATGCAATTTCATATTCCTTCCCTTATGGGTTGCCATATATCACAGTACTGCATTTCTTTTAACACCAGTGTCCTTTTGTCTTCTTCCGACATGCTGTAAACCCTCCCAAACAATTGTTAGAGAGCGACAACCTGCAGAATAAAGTTAGTCAGTCGAAGACCAATTTACTAGCCCATAATCTAGACCCCTATTACAACATGTAGCAGATTAACTATTTTATTCATCACTAATTTGCTTTTGTCCTAAACAATGCTAAATATTGAATAACTGTTTAGCAATGGACACACAGAAACTGCAATTCATCTCTGTATTAAATAAAGTGAAAGATTGCAAACACTCGCATTTTAAACAAATATTAATGTAGGCGAAGTAAACGTTAATGAACGCCTCTAGCGAAATTCGGAATACAAAAAGTGCGTCGTTAGTAAGTCGAGTTATCTTTTCTACTCCAAGAACAAGTAATGGGCATATGCAAGAAAAATCATTCTTTTATTAACTTTGTCCGGTCTATCATGAACCCTAACAAGTTTTCCAGTACTATCTCAAAATTTCAAAGAAATTATCAGACTCCAATCAGAAATCTAATTATCCTACTGTATGTAAGTCTGCAAGTTTTTTGTTTAAGCCTCACGCAGGAGCGGGTACATAACACCGCTCGTATTTATTTTAACAGAAATTAAAAATAAACAAATAAACTAGTGATCCTGACAACTCGATATTTCATTTGAAATACAAATATTTCAAAAAATATGTGGAACCCCGTCATATCAGGAATAGATGGAGTGTATACAGCAACTTTCTTTCCCTTGCAGTATATTTATTAGCCAATTTGCATTTTGTTAGCAGCAGAAATATCCTTAAGCAGTTTTCAGTTTGTACCATTATCAACCATGTCAACCGATAAAGCTTTTATTTTTAGCACTTCCAATACTTAGGAAAATGTGATAACCACACTCACGATTTGTATGACAATACTGTACGGTGCAATGGGTATAATAGCGTTATAGAGTAGAATAAGTGGTGACGTTAACGTAGACATCAATAACGTCGCCGAATATTTTATAGTTTTCCGCTAAAATCAAGCTTCAAAAGAATATATCTTGAAAAGTCGCGGTTGCTAAGGACTTTCTTTACACCAATGGATTCGTTGTTTTTTTAATCACATTTCGATTTTTTTTTAAATCTGTTGACCAACGAATTAGATAATCATGATAAAGTAAAAATATATTTCATTTTTACGACTTTCACTGTATATCATTTGTATTTCATGCGAATTATGATGTTAGTTTCAACAGCTTGTATATCTGAAAAGCGTAAAGAAATTACCTCTTTTTAATTTTATATTCTGATGTAGTTTTAAAAGCAAAATCCCCATGTAAATTATTTTTTTTATCTGATGAGTAGTTATATTACGTACACTTCCCCTTAAGAAATGTTCACTCCGTATGAACAGTCAAATACGACACCGCCATCAAGGAAAGCAAGTTATATATGTTCCAGACCATATGAGTATTTTGACCTTTCGAGTACGGTCCGGACCGTATACCTATACTCGTACGGTCCGTCCATACACGTACGGTCGGACCGTATGAGTATACGCGTATGGTTCAGTACGAGCTGACCATACATGTAATTGGACCATGTGGGGTTAATTTAAAAAAAAACATTGTCACAGTCTCCTTTTTTACTTTTATAAATTGTTATCATTTGAATCAGATGGATAAAATGAACAAATGAACAATTGAAATTAAACATTTGTTTAATTATATATCTGAATCCTCTTTTGGTACTCTCGCCCAAGGTGACACTTACTTCCACGAGTAATGTAATATTTTTTACTCTCTTCAAAATAACATTTTTTTCCAATGTGTCCCTTTCTTTAATGAGCTTTCACTAAAACTGTCCATTAAACATTTATATAATCACTGTAAATGGGCTAGAACACCACTGGCACTGAACAATATATGTTAAGTTGCACATACATGTACATTAGATTCTTATTACCAGAAACCTCACCAGATTTTGATGTGCCCTTTCCAAGTTAGGAAACTTATCAGTGGTTGTCATCAATTATATCTTAGTGTTTTCGATCCTTTTAAAAAGAATTTTGCCATCAGGGCAAAATTTTTGCAGCTTCTGTCCTATTTTTTACAACCTGTCTTAATTTAATAAGAATTATTGCTTGATGTATTGTTAAGACAACTCTTAATGCCTTTGTAATAATCTATGTTCAAAGGAACATCACTATGAAGAAACTTACTAGCACATCCCCCACACATACCCACTTAAATATCAAAATCTGTTGAAAATACCTACACTTGAGTGTGTTAGGTGAACTATGTATTCAATCTAATAATAGCTATTTTCATCCAATCAAATCATGCAAAGGTAACAAAAGGAATAACCAAAGAAATGGTTGACAAAATGATATGTCCACTGGTGTTTTATTTCAAATGTATAACATATAAAATACAAACGTTGAAATGTAAAATAAAAATACTTTTTAAAACATGTTAATTTGAGGGCCAAAATCTGAAAAAGGACCAAAAACACTATATATATAACTGACAAATTCGGGACTTTGGAAGGGCAGCATGTAGTATTAGGTTAATCTGGTTATTAGTATCTTCTAGATGTATATACTGTATAGTCTGTATATTATATAGATATAAGAAGATGTGGCATGGGTCCTAATGAGACAACTCTCCATAGTCATATGTATGTATGTGCAGCTTTTAATCATTTTGTTTCCCTTACATGCCTTACATGAAATAATGTCTTGAATGTTGCAGGCTCAACAAATAAATCAAAATAATTACCTCCAAAGTAATAACATTGTTTGTATCAGCAGTAATTTTCCATTCAAAAACTTTCTCTTGAGGGAAGTTTCCAGTATCATAAAAAGGCGATTTCAAATGCTGCACTGAGGTTGTTGCTGTTAACATTTTCACATCATTAAAAACTTCTGGGACATCTAAAAAAAAAATGGATTCATGTTCAACAGTACATTATAAGAATATTTTTATTTATGTGTTAGGGATAATGTATATGTTAGGGTTGTAGAGAATAAAAAATCTTGAAATGTGATTATTATTTTTATTCTGCAAATTGTCAAAATAGAGTAGGCAGATCCATTAACCAACAAATTAAAAAAAAAAATTGCCTTAGAATTGTGTATGAGTTTCATAGAGAAAGCAGAGGAACCACAAAATTTAAAATTTCCAATAGAACAGACAAGGGCAATACTTAATAGTCCTTTCCCTACAGACAGGAGCAAAAAAACACTCAATTTATCTGGGTTTTACAAGGAAATTACAGAATTTTTTGTCATGTATCAATAAGCTCAATCATTACAAATGGCCTTACAAACCTGTTGTCCAGGAAATTCTGAACCCTCCAGATTGTAGAAATGTGTTGTCTGTCACTAGTCTAATATTAAACACATTATCTGAGGAATAATATACTGGCTGATTATTTACTGCCAGTTTGCCTGTCAACTCAGCCAAAAAAATCTCTCCCTCTCTTCCACCAGTCCTAAATTCTACAACATCAGTATTGAATGTATTTACCTGTAAAAGATTGACAATAATTGACACTTATCTTTTACTCATTTTTATTTTTAAAAAAGCCTAAATGTGTCCATTAACTCAGCATTTTTAAACCCAAGTACTTTCAATTCACTTAAACATGTGTGTACAGATAACTTTCGAAATAGGTTCTAAATTGTAATAAACTTTCAGAAGTAATATTCCTAAATTTACTTTTTAATTTACAGAAATATATTACCTGATGATGGCCCAATACTTTCATAGATATACTGTTAATTATTTGCTCTCTATTTTAGGATAAGAATATATTTGCACACATCTGTGGTCGCATGGACATGTGAACCAAGTTTCAAGTAGATATGACAACTCCATCAAGTTCATGGGCAACTACATTGACCAAAAAAAACTTAATCTGATAATTATATAAAAGGACAGACAAATAGACTGACAAGGACCAGCCAGAAACCATAATCCACCTACAATATTGTAGGCAGCCAAAAAAACAGATTCAAGTGTCACATTCAGAAATAACAAGAATGTGTCCAGTACATGGATGCCTCAATCGCACTATCATTTTCTATATTCAGTAGATCATGAAATTGGGGTCAAAGCTCTAGTTTAGAATTAAAATTAGGAAGATCATATCATAGGGAACATGTATATTAAGTTTCAAGTTGATTGGATTTCAACTTCATCAAAAACGTCCTTGACCAAAAAACTTTAACCATAACCTGGACAGAAGGTCGACGAACAGTTGCACAGACCATAAAACATAAAAACATTAAGTGGGGCTGAAAATATTGCTTGCAATTATTTTACCTGGACTTTAATAGTTGATCCAACATTTGTTACAATGGACCAAAAACAGGATCTAGAATTCAGGTAGTTGTTAGTGTTGACAATTACACCTGAAGGCTTTGTATCTGCTGAGCCATATTCTGCATTAATCACATGATGACATCTACTGGCTGAAAAAAAATCAAAATAGATTACATAATATTAATTGAGTATAAATTAGTCGAAAGAACAAGAATGTGTCCCCAGTACACATAGTTCGGTGGCTACAAGCATATTTCAGACGAATTGTGCACATCCTGCTACAAGCATAAAATTTGGTATAGACCTTCCTCAACTATTACTCTTTGATTTCAGATAGGAAGGCATTTGAAAAAAATGTCTCACTTCCGGTAAAATTCAAAATGGCGGACGTCATACTAAAATCAACCCAATATCGAAGGCTAGTGTGTAAAAATATGTTACTATCATGCTACTATCATATTATTTGGTACAAACCTTTGTTTTTTACTACTTGTGGATAAATTAAATAGATTAGATGTCTTCAGAAACCCTACTTCCGGTTAAAATCCAACATGGCGGACATTGTACTTAAATCAGGGATCTCCATGGCCTGTTTAACGATGGCGCCCCGCCATCGTTCAAATGTCTTGCGCCATGGTCAAATGACTTGCGCCATCATTAAATTGTCTTGCGCCATCGTTAAAATGTCTTACGCCATCGTTCAAAACTTCATCGTTTTTGGCAGTCCGACGCCATTTTTTTATCAATTATAATCAAATTGCATAACCCTTAGGCTTTTTGTGTTATAATCCAATACAGTTCTAACGCCTGAGGGATATCCGGATTAAGATCGCTAATCACTTGTAGCTGAGCTTGTACAGGTAGATCAACAAACCAGACAGGAGAATACTATCTGAGGATAGACGATCCATTTGTCGAATTAGTCAACTAAGTTTCAGCAAATGATTATGATAATTTAGATTAAATAAATTAATTAATAATCCAGTTACAAAGAAAACAGTTTAACAAGTCGAACACGTGCTTTATTTTGACTTACGCAATCAGCATCCCCCTTTTTACAAAATAAGACGCAAAACAGTAAATATTATTCATTGCAAATAACTCGAGTACTGCTGTAACGATAATTTAGAATTACTTTAAAAGTTTAAAAGTAACCTGTAAAGAAATATCGTATCGTAATTCCGAATTCATTTCGTATATTACAATCAAATTGATATATCCGTGTTTCCGGTTTCTATTCAGACTCGAAAGATGCATGTTGCACAGCATCAATTTGCCAGATAAAGTCATTAAAAACCTTTTCATTTGTCAATGTTTGCTTTACAAATCTTTTAAACCTTTTACATAACCCGTACAAATCGTTTTGTTGTTGCTGCAAATCAGCCATACCGGTAATGGGTTCTGAATTTGACAGTGTCCATGAAAAATAAGCTCCACATCATATGATTTTTAACCCCCATAACAATTACCAAAAATACAAGAAATCTACATGGGGACCTTCATGAGAGCTGTTGGTCATTCTCGACTGAGGGGGGACCATGAAGACTTGGCATTTGAATGGTTAAAAACGGCAATAAATGAAAATATTGATACTTCTAATTCTATAATGAAAATTCAAATAAATATAATTTAAATAAACAATGATTTAGCATGTTCACCATTCCTTATATGGAGGGATAAAATACTTCCGATTGCGCTACACTATACAGCGTAGACACGGTTTGTAATGGTGAAAGTTCCTCCATCGTTCAATTTTCATCCATGGAGATCCCTGCTTAAATAAGCTTATTTTTTAGGGAGGGTAATTGAAATGTGTTTTAACGTATTGCTACTATCATTACATTGTGCAGGAACCTTTCTTTGGTGCTTCTGATGGATACAATGTATAAGACATATGTCTTAAAAATCCGTACTTCCGGTAATATCCAAAATGGTGGGCATAGAAATATCAATTAATTATTCAAATATTCAACTTTTTCTAAAATGTAAAGAAAAGTAAAGAAAATGATTTTTTTTGTGCTGTCATTAAACTTTTGGCTTTAAGTTATCCCCAAAACCACCAATTCTATCATGTTGTAAATCTTTAAATTTAATGTTGACACTTCCGGTAAAAATATGACGTAAATTTCAAAGATAATTCCTCAATCCATTTCTTCGATGTAGAGTTTTGGATAGATTGATTAAAACAAAATAGAATCACTATAGTAGTAAAACATTTTTAAAATTACTACTATTTGGTCCAGAATACATGTTTATTCACAGTCATCACCACATGCACACAAGGCAGTGCACGGGAGACCCGATTTTCCACATTAAAAATGACCACGGCATCCTTTCTTACAAGCTTCCGACAAAATGATGAGGCCTCAGAAAAAGTTTTTTTCAAAGGGACCCGCTTTGTCTCTTCGCAATCCATTAGTGCCTGGACTGGGTAGCATAAGAGCCAATCCCAAGCTCGTCTCACTAAACACGTGCATTAGTATATTGCACGTTTTACATGCTTGAAAAGACTAGACCAAGTTGTGGGAATAGCTTCACGTATAATTAGCCTTCCCGTTTATGCAAAAAAATAATTTTCTTGCTTCGTTAATCATGTTAGCTCCATCTGATAAGTTTGTGCGAGCTTACAGTAAAACCCCGGTGATTTAGGCTGATCATTCATCATTCTTTATGTTAAAGTCACATCTTCAAATACCATCAATGTCTCCCACGCGGTCTTTTATTCCTTTTCAAGCAAAGAGAAATCCGTATCACAACCGGTAAAGGTATGGGTCAGAAATAAGTGTGTGTGATCACTCATTGCCTAGTGTATTTGAAAGGCCATTGATAGATATTAATCCAAAGATTTTTGCCTCCCAAAACACAATCCATAGTTCGTCTACCCCTATGTCAAGGAATAGCGAAATAGTATTGACAGCATCATCAGTGACTGTTAATCATGACTTGTTTAAGTTCGTGTTTCACTGCATCAGACACATGCACCATAATTTTAGTGTCTGTCTGTTTATGTGAACATGGTGATACACTTGAAATACATTACGTGGTGGATAAGATAGAATATCCTGAGCATTTGTTGCTACAACTACCGTACTCATTAAAGACTTCATCCACTCGGATTACAGTTTCAAGGTATTTTATTAAGGTAAGGACATAATACCTAATCATCATACTCGTTAGGAAACACCTTGAAACTGTAACAACAGTGGATTTAGTGTCGGATTCAAACATAGACAATACTGGTAGTTTGAAAGCTGCTAAAAGAAGCAAGAGCAACATTTAGGGGAAAGGGAATACACAGACGAATCCAGGGTTAAAAACATCAAAATTGGTAAAGTTTTCTAAAAGATGACGACAATAAGAAAGAACTTTTAAGTTTTCATTCACAGCAGCTTGTTCAATACAATTTTTAGTACAAGGTAGTTGTAGCAACAAATGCTCATGATGTTCAGTGTTATCCACCACTTGATGAAATACATACTTAAATGAATCATGACTCGAACAGTCGATACTGATGTCATTGCTGTTTCGCTATTCTCTGACATAGGGGCAGACAAACTTTGGTTTGCATTTGAAAGGGGAAAGAGCTTAAGATATATATCTATCCATGACCTTTCAAATGCACCAGGCATTAAAAGATAACACGTTTACTGGAAAGGGAACTGCGTTGGTGACATTAATGGCGTTTTGAAGATGTGACTTTAACATTTAGAACGATGATTGACCACCCAACATCACCATATCGATTTGATAAATTTAATGTCATTGAAAACGATACGTGGTTTTGTTGTAAGATCGAAAAAAAACCTTATCAGATTGGGTTAACAAAGTTTTTGGAATTTATGGATGTGAGAAACAATATCACTCTTTGTAAATGTGGGGAATCAGCTCTCCGATTGTGGACTAACGAGTATGCTGATTGGATATTATGTCCTTACCTTAATAAAATACCTTGAAACTGTAATCCGAGTGGATGAAGTCTTGGATGTGTATGGTAGTTATAGCAACAAATGGTCAGGATATTCTATCTTATCCACCACGTGATGTATTTCAAGTTTAGCACCAAGTTCACATTTAGAGGCAGACACTAGAACCATGGTGCATGTGTCTGATGCAGTGAAACACGAACTAGAACGATTCATGATTCGAACAGTCGTAAATGATGATGCTGTCACTACTGTTTCGCTATTCCTTGACATAGGGGTAGACGAACTATGGATTGTGTTTGGGAGGGCAAAATACTTTGGATTAATATCTTTCAATGGCCTTTCAAATGCACTAGACAATGAGTGATCTGACACATTTATTGATATCCATGCCTTTACCTGTTGTGATATGGTTCTCTCTTTGCTTGAAAGGGAAAAAAAGACTATGTGGGAGACATTGATTGCATTTGAAGATGTGACTTTAACATAAAAAATGATGATTGATCAGACTAAATAACCGGGGTTTTACTGTAAGATCGCACAAACTTAACAGATGGAGCTAACATGGTTAACGAAGCAAGAAAATAACTATTTGGGCAAAAGGGAAGGCTTTTTGAGGCTATTCCCCCAACTTGGTCTAGTCTTTTCCAGCATGTAAACCATGCTATATACTTAGGTAGGTGTTTAGGGGGACAAGCTTGGGATTGGCTCTTATGCTATCCACTCCAGGCGGGGATAAAGAGGATAACTTTTAAAAACCTCTTTTTGAGGCCTCATCATTTTGTCAGAAGCTTGTACATTGTGGATGTAAGAAAGGATGCCGCGGTCATTTTTAATGGAGAAAATCGGGTCCCCTGTGCACTGCGATATGTGCATGTTGTGGTGATCGTTATTTTTGGCCGAAAATTGTAGTAATTTTAAATATGTTTTAGTACTATAGTGATTTTATATCCAAAACTCTACATCGAAGAAATGGTTTGAGGACGCATCTTTGAAATTTACGTCATATTTTTACGGGAAGTGTCAATTTTGTATCTAAACATTTACAACAGAATAGAATTAGTGGTTTTAGGGATAACTTAAAGCCAAAAGTTTAATGACCAGCACATAAAACAACATTTTGTTTACATGTTGAAAAAAGTTGAATATTTAAATAATAAATTGATTTTTCTATGTCCAACATTTTTGGATATTACTGGAAATAAGGGCTTTAAAGGTATACGTCTTATACATTGTATTCATGAGAAGCACTAAAGAAAGGTTCCTGCACAATGTAATGATCGTAGCAATACGTTAAAACACAGTTCAATTATCCTCCCTATAAAATAGGCTTATTTAAGTACAATGTCCACCATGTTGGATTTTACCGGAAGTAGGGTTTTTAAAGACATCTAATCTATATAATATCTCCAAAAGTATTAAAAAACAAAGGTTTTTACTAAATATTATGATAATAGCATTATAATAACACCTATTCACATACTAGCCTTCGATATTGGGCTGATTTAAGTAAAATGTCCGCCATTTTGAATTTTACCGGAAGTGAGACATTTTTTTCAAATGCCTCCCTATCTGAAATCAAAGAGTAATAGTTGAGGAAGGTCTATGCCAAATTTCATGCTTGTAGCAGGATGTGCACAATTTTTCACAAGGCCGCCGTACTAACAGATGCCCCATCCGCACTATCATTTTCTATGTTCACTGGACCATAAAAATGGGGGAAATCTCTAATTTGGCATTAAAATTAGAAAGATCATATCATAGGGAACACATGTACTAAGTTTCAAGTTGATTGGACTTCAACTTCATCATAAACTGTTATCACAGAGATATGTCTCGCTTTTTTGTAATTTCGATAATGCAAATGTTGAAATAAAAAAAAGCAACACTTTTAACATGCAAGTTTAGCAAATATTCAAAGTCAATGTACCATGACTGACGGTTCATGGCTTAACAATCTCCATGGAAATGAGATGTGCCAATGCTAATACAACTGCATACCAAATACCATTGACTTATCATAAGTAGTTCTCTTTAAACAAACCTAAATACAAACAAATACATGTAAACTTAGCAAAATTTCAAAGTCAATAAACCATAACTGAGAAGGGGGGTAAAAACAATTCCATGGGAATAAGATGTGCCAATGTTAATACGACTGCATACCAAGTATCATTGACCTACCACTACTGGTTCCCCATAAACTGACCTAATCACAAACTAATTGATGAAAACTAAGCAAAAGTTTCAAGGTCAATAGACTATGACTGAGGGGGCGGGGCAAAATAATCTCCATGGAAATGAGGTATGCCAATGCTTATACAACTGCATACCAATTATCATTTACCTACGACTAGCGGTTCCCCATAAACTGACCTAATCACAAACTAATACATTAAAACTAAGCAAAAATTTCAAAGTCAATAGACCATGAATGAGGGAGCGGGGCCAAATAATCTCCATGGAAATGAGATATGCTGATGCTTATACAACTGCATACCAATTATCATTACTTTACCATTAGTGGTTCCCCATAAACTGACCTAATCACAAACTTATACATTAAAACTAAGCAAAACTTTCAAAGTCAAGACCATAACTGAGGGGGCGGGGTCAAATAATCTCCATGGTAATGACATGTGCCAATACTTATACAACTGCATACCAAATATCTTTGACTTACCACTAGTGGTTCACCATAAACTAGACCTAATCGCAAACTAATACATTGTTGACATCGCTGCTGGTGCCGGAAACAGCATACCTATGTCTCGCTTTTTGACTCCGTCCAGCGAGACAAAAAAACTACCTCAACCAAAAACTTTAACCTGAAGTGGGATGGACGGACGGACGCAGACCAGAAAACATAATGCCCATAAATTTATGGAGAATAAAAAGGTTTTTTTTATAAAGTTTCCCTAGGCCTTCTTACACTCAAGTATGTATGAAGAATTTTTTAAAGACATATTTCATCAGTAGAATAGCTGTTTGTAAATGGCTAAATGCTTACTTATTTTCATAAATAAATGAAGAATGTCTCCATGGGACACAGATGATTCCCCTGCTAATTGATAAGCGTTATAAAGGGACATACTCGGGAACAGTAAAAGTTATACCATCCAAGTTGAAATCCGATCAGTGTTTTTTTGGTAATATGCATTGTGTATAAATTTCATAACATTTGGTTTAGGCAAACTTAATTTAGAGAAAGGAAACAATTTTTTTTGAAATATCAAAGCCCAATGATAAAAGTCATAAGGGCCAAACAAGATTATATGAGAAGCAGAATCAGCAGCAAAAACACAACTAAAACAAATTGTATTTTCACTAAAATTAGAAACTCAAGTCATGAATATTTTTCAAAAACTGTCCTTCCAATCAAATCCAACTGTAGTTCGAAAGTTAAACCAAATAATACAGTCATGACAGTTGAAAGTTGATAGAGTTGAAAAACTTTTTAAATCAAAAGTTTTGCAGTGGATACAAGCACAATTGCATTTTTTAAAACCTAATAATAACACTTCAACATATCGTTGGCATACTGCTAGAAATTTTTTCCGTTCCTTTTGCCAAAGAAATTTATCATGTTTTTCTGAACACACATACTCCATGTCCTCAAGAATGGGCATTTCGGCTGGTTGCACATCAATCAAAACAAATTTGAATATATATTACATCTGCAGAGTAAATCTCTTGTTCATTTGAAATTTCATTACTTACATTAGGCCAAAAAAAATATATGTCTGTTTAAGGTTACATGCTTTAAAAAAAAAATAGGGTAGGTAGGTCGGTATTTTCATTTTATTTTATTTTTTCATTTTATTTTATGTGACATGATTTTGAGTGAACGGTTTCGTCTTGTCGTGGTACGAGTTGATCATGTGCAGTTTTTACCCGTAATTTTAATGATTGGATTATTTACGTTTGTTAATGATTGGAAAAAAATGGCGGCAAAATGTTTATTTCATCACACGAGTCGTGAATTTCCTTAAAACAGCTATCATATTCATGATTATGAACATTGGGATGTATCAGGCAACACTATCTTCACTTTTAACACGAGTTCAGTTTATTTTTTTACTTTACGACGAAAATAAAATGGCTTAGGGTAGGTGCTCAAAATAGGGTCGGTCGGGTATCTGTAAACAGACATATATTTTTTTTTGGCCTGAGGAAAACTCTGACGGGAATTGTTGTATCTGGATTATGCCTTCAATTCATGAAAACAATTCTCAGCTGAATTTAAATGGATGATGCACAGGTTTGTTTAAAATCATAATCTTCTTCAAGTTACACTCTACTAAGTAAAAACTTTATGAAAGCATATCAATACAAACCACATTCAGCTTCATCAGACATATCCTGGCAGTCATTGTGGCCATCACAGACAAATTTGGACTGGATTCCTTCTCCACTTCTACAGCGGAAATAATCTAAATATCAAAATAAAACAATTACTTCTATTTTCACTTCCTCCTAAAGTTTCAAAGAACAAAAATAAAACACAGGTTATTCATTGATGTAAAAAGTCATATACAAGAACACAGTTCCAATGTCCCCCATAAGACATAAGACATAGAGTCGGTATAAGCAATATACATAATTACCTTTAAGAACAGCCTCTGATTTACAAATAAATGGTAGTTTTCGCAAACAATTTCCAAATGCTCCATATCCGTTCTTTTTACCATAAACACATTTTCCATTCCTTGTATCTGGCTGGTCATCTTCCCATACAACTTCTTCCAATGATACAGTTTCATTTGAGTGACTCCACAATGCCTCATTAGCTGTCAACCAGCTTTCTGTTTGACTGAGACCTACAGTAGTTTTTTCTGATATTGTAAACATGTACAAAGGACAAGGTTCACTTATGGCACAATCATAACAATATGGCCTTAAATATCAACTTTATGATAAGGCCAAAAAAAAATATATGTGTGGTTCCAGTTACATACTTTTTTTAAAAATAGGGTCGGTAGGTCAGCAATTTTTTTTTTTTTTTTTTAATTTTTATTTTTGAATGTCAAAATCCGGAAAAAAATTGTGTGTTTATCGAAGTTGTTTCCGGTATTATACACGCCCCAACCGGAAGTCCGCCATTTTTACATGTGTTTGGTTGTAAAAAAACAGTCATGATAAGTTTTTAGTTAATTTTGTTGCATTCTGTTATGAATTGTTGCATTTTAGCCATAACAGATACTTGTGATGCAAATTCAGATGACAGAAATCTATGAATTTAATTATTTTAATTCACAATCCTCAAAATTTGATCGTTTGAAAATTTACTGAAAAAAAAAAGTTCTAGGGTCGGGGTTTTAACTAGGGTGGGTCTGGTTACTGGAACCACACATATATTTTTATTTGGCCTAAAACATCAAAAAGTTCACAATTTGGTTTCATAATGGGTCTTTTTCAAAAGCATCAAAGCTAAATAAATCAGTTCTTTTCCTAAAAGTACATAATATTCTCCAGAGTAAGCCCATTTTGGAAATTTTGTCAAAAAAAGATGTAAAACTTTTATGTCTGAAAATTACACAAAATCATCGTATTTTGATTGATTGATTGATTGATTGATGCGGCATAAAGCAACCAACAATCAATCAATCAATCAATCAAAATACAATGATTTTGTGTAATTTTCAGACATAAAAGTTTTACATGGAAAACTTTGGCTGCATCCTATAATCCAAAATCATTAAATGTTTTGTAACCAAAAGATTCCATTTGTCAGAGTAGTTAATTTTAGATGTATAATCATAAGTCATTTTCTTCAATTTTTATTTGTCATGGCATAACAGTGATGCTCAAACACAGGCATTTGTTTCTATCCAAGCCCATGGGAAGCTTCCAATGGGATAGACACAAGTGCCTCCAAATAATTAAGACGTCTTGAAAGGCTATTTAATTATAATTTATAGGCGTCAAAGCAACAAAAACAAGAAGTAATTGTAACAGGATGCTGTTACGAAGTCTCCCAAACAAAGCTCCCATAACTCGCCATTTATATGGTCCCATGTTCATTTGATTTGATTTTTTGTCCAATACAAGAATATATATGGCTTACGGGTGGGGATCTCCACCATTTACAAGTATTCAAACAGGAGGGGGTGGTGGTGACCCCCAGGGACTTTACCTACATTTCATTTGATTTGTTTTATTGTCCCATACAAGAATATATGTGGTTTAGGGGTGGGGATGTTGACCGTTTACAAGTTTTCAAACAAGAGGGGTGGGGTGACTCCCTCAGGACTTCCCTTTTATTTCATTTCATTTGTTTTATTGTCCCCTACAAGAATATATATGGTTTAGGGGTGGGGATCTGGACCATTTACAAGATAATAGCACATTCTCAAATTGAACGGGGTGAGGGGCAACCCCCTGGAACTTCCATTTAATTTCATTTGATTAGTTTTATTGTCCCATACAAGAATAGATATGGTTTAGGGGTGGGGATGTTGACCGTTTACAAGTTTTCAAACAAGAGGGCGTGGGGTGAGCCCCTAGGGACATCACTTTTATTTCATTTCATTTTTTTTATTGTCCCCTACAAGAATATATATGGTTTAGGGGTGGGGATCTGGACTGTTTACAAGATAACAGCACATTCTCAAATTGAACGTGGTGGGGATGACCCCCCGGGGACTTCCCTTTATTTTCATTTAATTTGTTTTATCGTCCCATTGAAGAATGTATATGGTTTAGGGGTGGGGATCTGGACCGTTTACAAGATAATAGTACATTCTCAAATTGAACGGGGTGGGGGGCAACCCCCAGGAACTTCCATTTAATTTCATTTGATTAGTTTTATTATCTCATACAAGAATAGATATGGTTTAGGGGTGGGGATGTTGACCCTTTACAAGTTTTCAAACAAGAGGGGGTGGGGTGAGCCCCTAGGGACATCACTTTTATTTCATTTCATTTGTTTTATCGTCCCATTCAAGAATATATATGGTTTAGGGGTGGGGATCTGGACCGTTTACAAGATAATAGCACATTCTCAAATTAAATGTGGTGGGGATGACCCCCCGGGGACCTCCCTTTAATTTCATTTGATTTGTTTTATCGTCCCATTGAAGAATATATATGGTTTAGGGGTGGGGATCTGGACCGTTTACAAGATAATAGCACAATCTCAAATTGAACGGGGTGGGGATGACCACCAGGGACTTCCCTTTAATTTCATTTGATTTGTTTTATTGTCCCATTCAAGAATATATATGGTTTAGGGGTGGGATCTGGACCGTTTACAAGATAAAAGCACATTCTCAAATTGAAGGGGGTGGGGATGACCCCCCCCCCCCCAGGGACTCCCGCTATATTTCATGTGATTAGTTTTATTGTCCTATAATCATTTCTGAAGACTGCATGTATCTATCACTTACAGTTTTCAAGTTATATTCATTTGAAAATTTTAGAAAATAAAATCCCATAGGGTTCTATAGTAAATCCCTCCCTCCTTTCTAACCCCCAAAATACCCCTTAACAGACCCCAATGCACAAACGAAAGATTGATGGCTCACCTAGACATGTTATTCTAACATATTGTAAAATCCTAAGTAAATCTGACAAGCCGTTTAGGAGAACCGCTGCGGACAAGTTCATTTTTAAAGTGGCGGAAGAAGAAGAAGAGGAAGAGGAAGAATAATAAAAACTAGAATTGCCATTGCAAGCAATAGCGGATGTCACCCTTCCCCCTATTGCCACTAAGTGGCAGCCATTTCAAACTTGTTTAACAGCAAATGCACAAATATGCATGGCTATTCATCTTTTTGTAAATTTTCAGTATATTCAGAGCATTTTAAAGTATTTCACATTTATACCGTTTCCATGGCAACGGCAGCCATTTTGAAAATTTCAAAGTCAAAAGTCTCATCTTCACTTGTCAGTTACCAATAATATCAAATTTCATTAAGTTAAAATCATTTTGAGAATTTTTGACGTTTTTGCAGTTTCCATGGCAACCGTGGCCATTTTGGAAATTCCAACTTCAAAAGTCATATCTAAACTTGACAGTTAACAATCATATCAAGTTTCATCAATTTTGAAGCATTCTGAAATTTTTGCTCCTGTATCCATGGTAACATAGTAGTTCCAATGATTATCAAAATCATTCCAAACCTGTATATAGTGGACAACTATATTGCATAAAAATTTGATGATTTTAAGTTCAAGCATACCAAAGTTATTCACCAAACCCGGAAGTTTTTGGAGCATTTTGACCTTTTTGCATTGTTTCCATGGAAACGGCAGACATTTTGGAAATTCCAACGCCAAATTCCACATCTACCAAAGTTGCTCATCGTTATGCTTAAGTTTCAAAATAATTGAAGCATTTCCATATTTTTGAAATTTTTGGTGTAGTTTCCATGGCAACATAGCAGTTCCAAAATGTGCCAAAATCATCCAAAACCAGTATATAGTGGGCACCTACATTGTATCAAAATCTAAAGATTTTAAGCTTAAGCATTCTCAAATAATTCAAGGAACTCCAAAATTATTTTTTTTCACCATTTTTCCGTTTCCATGGTGATGGCAGCCATTTTTTAGTTCCAAAGTTGCACAGACTCTGGGGAGTCAGGGTTCCTTGTTATAGTGCACCATCATTCGGATTGGTACTTTTGGTTCTGAGAAAGCGGGCGGACAAAATTAGGTGGAAGTATAATAATAATAATAATACAGAAAAAGAAACAGAGGAAAAGCAATATGTCACCCGACATTGTCGATCGGGTGACATAATAATAAGAACTGACCAAAAACAATAAGTCTCCAAACTTTGTTTGGGAGACTTAATAAAATAGTCTTTAAAGACGTCATTAATGATAATAGGGCTCTTCAAGGTTAATTCGGCTATATTGGATAGGGGGCAGATTTGCATGATGGGGGTAAAGATGGTGTGAAAAATACGGGAAAACATCATTAAAACAGAACAGTTGCTTAGAAACATGCATAGGATTTCCCATACTTTCATACTATTTCCACATCTTTCAAAAAAATCAGCCCCCTATCCAATACGGCCGAACTAACGGTGAAGAGCCCTATTGTTTGGACTTGAACAATTAAGTTCCCATGTCAGTATATGTGTGCACAGGGGATATTTTAGTGGAGATAGACAAAGTTTTAAAGGTCGTTTTCCTTGTCTGAGCCACTGTTCCACAGCTACTGAGTACAGAGTACTTTGGACTGTGACCCACAGGCACTTATTTCCTTCAATGTGGGGTTTACTATCCACACCCGTACGAAAAAAATTCTAAAATTTGTTTCTTTCCATTGGAAGACCCACTATCTATGTAAAAACGTATATTTACGTAAATATACGTTGATAGTGGGTCTTCCCATGGATAGAAACAAGTGCCTGCGACTGTGACTTGTGAACTCAAAACCAGTAAAGGCGGGTAACACGAATGACCGAATAACACTGTTATTATCCGAATAACATTTGTAATGACCGAATAACACTTGAAATTTGGATATTAGCACATATTGGTAACTTTTAAACATTGATTATTAGTTAATGATATATTATCGATGTATTTTATAACTTAAAATTGATTTACAGAAAGCAGATAAGTTCATAAATAACTTTTTAAATTTAGTGTGTACATCCAACATGGTGACCACGGAAATCACAAATCAGTTGTAAGATATAAAATACATCGATAATATACATTTATTTAATAATCAATGTTTAAAAGTCACCAATATGTGAGGGGGGTTAGGAGGGGTCCTGATCCAGAAATCCCGGGCTTAAAAACACGATATCCCGAAATCCCAGGCTAAAAAACACGAAATCCTGAGGTCCCAAAATTCGAAAAATAGAATTCCCGGATCCCGAAAGTGTCAATCCCGAAATCCCGAGCTTAAAAACACCCGATCCCGGAGTCCCGATAAAGGTCCTATCCCCCCTGGTATCGGGTTCGTTCGCCCTGATTACATGTTCGCCCTAGGTTCGTTCGCACTGAGTTTGTTCGCCCTGATAGTCCGTTCGCCCTGGGTTCGTTCGCCCTATATTCATTTATGATATGTATATGTTACATCAATGAACGAAATATATATATATTAAAATTTATTAAAATTTATGTATATCTATTAAAAGTTAAATACAGAATATTTGCCAAATTTATATTAATTAAATAAAAGTCTTGGCTGCATTGTTACACTTTATTTTATAATTACTTTTAATATTACTGTTGATGGAATTTGATTGCTGAGTAGGTACCATTGCTATCACTAATTGTTATATAAATTGTCTTTGATGGATTAATAATGAGAATAAAATTTTTCTCAAAGAAAATAGTCAGCTTGGATGGGTAAAATTCAGTTTTAAATAAAAAAATAAATAAAAATAAATGTGTGCGACGTACAGTTCGGAATTGATCTTGTTATAACTGTTACTGAATATTTTTAAATTGTTAAAATGTATCAATAAAGTTAAATATATAAATAACTTATTCATGTTAGTCTTTAGTTGTTTTATGTCAGGTTTAAGTCAGAAACTTATCCTCGTAGAAGCAAGACAACAACTTAGTCTTCAGTTGTTTCACATTTAAAAATACAATGTAGTGCTGAAATTCCGAGAAACTTATTTCCTAATAGCAGTACCACAGAACACATCATAAATAAATATTCGGTGAATGTAAACTTCAACATATTCAATTACATACAAATAATTTAGTCTTCAGTTGTTTTACATTTAAAAATACAATGTGGTGCTGAAATTTACAGAAACTTATATTTCCTAGTAACGTAATTACATACAGATACAAACTTAGTCCTCAAAAACTTATAGTCCTGAAATGTACTGAAACTTATAACCTAGTCTAGCATGTAAAGCAGCTAGCTTTAGACAATTAAACATGATACATCGTCATCGTAAATATTCGTCGAAATTGTAGACCGACTTCAACACATTCAATTATATACACACAACGCAACACTATACTTAAAAATCAAAGCACTGTAAGCGCTGTAGGCAGTTAACCAAAAACCAAGGCAATCATAATTATGAAAACTGGCAATGTTGCTTCAATTTTTTTTTAAAGATTTTTAAAAAGAACAAACATTAAACAATCATATATTGCACATTTATGTTCATTTAATGAATTAATCATTAAGGCAAATAGTTCATATTTTGTCGAAGTTTTTAAAAGCAATACATATATCAAGTATTTTTTTTTCATGGTCATGAGTCTGCAGTGTTACAAGTTCGCAATGAATGGTTGCAGTTCTTCTAGTTGATAGTTGGCGTTGATATTAGTTGACTTTTAGTAGTTTAAGTTGACTTTAGTACGAGCTTGTAAAAGTATGAATGGACTTGCTTCCTTGGAAAGAAAACTGAGTTTGTTTTCAACAGTACAAAAGTTATGAGACACAAATCAGACAAATGATTACTACTACAGGGATCAAAGGTGAGGTCTGACTGACCTGTCCATAGTAAATGTAAATGACCCCACCTTCACCCCAAGTCTATGATGTTTAAGTTTGGAATAAAATGACAGGTAATTATGAAAAACAGTTGGTCAAACATTCTTGGCTTGAAAATGAGCCATATGAAAATGAAATTTTTTATAGGACCAGAAATAATTCAAATTATAATTAAGGTAAATTCTTTTAACCTACTAATTTTTTTCCATCAATAAAATTTTATAATAATCAAAAAAATGATTGTAACATAATGCTGTTACGAAGTCTCCCAAACAAATTAAGCTCCCATAATTATTCATTCCCATGGTCGGCTGAAATTGGGCAAGGTCTAGTACACATTGGTTAGGTCTAGCAATGTGATATGCATAATTATGTGACGCCTATGAGACTGACCTTGTATGTCATTCAATCTTTTTGAAATGACAAACAGGAATGAATATGGTTTAGGAGTTGGTATTTCAATCTTTTACAAGTTCTCAGAACACACACAAGAGGGGGTGGGGTGACCCCCTATATTTCATTTAATTTTTTGTCTTGTCCCATACATGAATATATATGGTTTGGGGGTGGGGATCTCAACCGTTATCAAGTTTTCAAACAGGAGGGGGTGGGGTTACCCCAGTGACTTCCCCTATATTTCATTTGATTTGTTATATTGTCCCATACATGAATAAATATGGTTTAGGGGTGGGGATTTCGACTGTTTCCAAGTTTTAAAACATGAGGGGGTGGGGTGACTCTAGGGACTTCCCATATATTTCATTTGATTAGTTATTTAGTCTCATATATGAATATATATGGTTTAATTTAAAGGTGGGGATCTCAACTGTTTCCAAGTTCTCAATCAGGAGGTGTGGGGTGACCGTAGGGACTTCCCCTATATTTCAGTTGATTAGTTATTTAGACTAGTGTCATACATGAATGTATATGGTCGAGGGGTGGGGATCTCATCTGTTTCAAAGTTATCAAACAGGAGGGGGTAGAGTGGCCCAATGGACTCCTCCACCTATATATCATATGATTTGCTTACATTCAGGTATCATATAATATAGTTGCATTATTTGTGGAAATAAAGTAAGAAACTTTCAGCTATTTTAACTGACCCATCAAAATTGAGAAGAAAAAAATACCCCTTGAAATTGCAGTAGTATGTTTAACTTTAAAAGCATCTAACATGCATTTCCAACATTTATCACTGATAAAGAAAATTTAAACTGTCACCAGGAACATATACATGTACATGTATATATATATAAAATATTTGAACTATGAAAAGATGGTGTGTGATGAAGTGAGTCGTTATACACTATATGCATGTATTTGCACTTATTATGTTCTACATTACACAATTAGAAACCTCTTAGACTCTTTAATAAATTCATATACATTCTTTACAATTCTTTCATTTTCAACATTACTTAAAGACTTATCGCCGGAGGTTAAGGTGTTCAAATTTAGTAGAGAGTTATCTGGTAACCAATGTAGATTATTAAATAATTTGGTTCTTATATTCGAATAATTAGGACAATAAAAAAAGAAGTGACGTGAATCTTCGAACTTAGCACCACAACTACAAGACGGATCTGAAATAATGTTGACTCTGTTAAGATCATAGTTCAAAAAAGAAGCTGAGCACCGAAGTTGTGTCAATATAATATTGAGTTTACGATTGCCAAAGTCATAATGTTTTGGTACTTGGGCTTTTAAATTCAATTTAAGATTTTTAAGTTCAGTTTTAAATTTACCTAAAGAGTCAATGTTGCGTGTCACCACATTAAGGTTATTCCACAGTCGTATTGTTGAAGGTATGAAGGACTCTTGGGTTAATGAAAGTCTACAAAAAGGGTATATTATATCATTCCCATTACGTAATGGATAAACAGCTGTACTTTGGATTGTTGGTGGAATTGAATTGCAAAGATAGGCTGGTGCATTATTATGTTGAATATTATAAAATAATTGTAACTTCCTTCTTTCTCTTCGTTCAGCTAAAGTTTCCCAACCAATCTCATCATAAATAATTCTATTACTTGTAAAAATAGGAAGACCTGTTACAATTCTGGCTGCCTCAAGCTGCAGCTGTTCTAATTTTTTACAATAACCCACACCCATATTATCCCAAACTTCACATGCATATTCGAGAAGCGGTCTAATGAAAGTCAAGTAAAGCTTTTCTAAGTTTCTCCTACTTATCCTGTACTTTAATTTTCTAAGTACATTTAAATGTTTAGATACAATTTTTATGATATTTTCCACATGGGTGTTCCATTTAGCATCTTTACTAAATGTAACACCCAAGTGTTTGTGGAAGTCTGTAACTTCAATCCTCTTACCATTGAAAGTGAAATTCATTTCTGGAGTTTCAATGTATGAAAACAACATTAGTTCTGTTTTGGAATTTGGGTACTGACCTCATTACAGAATCATGGATTGAATTTGTTTGGAGGTCAGTTCAAACCTATTTCTTTATGACTTTACTTACATGGACTCAAACTTAAGTTGGTGTAACTATATTGCAAACAAGGATAGTTTACAAAATAAGCACAGATAAGACTTTTGTCTAGTTCATAAAAAAACTGGTGAAAAACTGACAATATAGGTGCAATTTGGGTACTCTCATGTTAGCAACTTCACAACTAGAAACTTATTTTTATGACCAAAAAGGAAATTAAAAAAAAAATTACAAACCTAAAGGCAATAAAATGCTTTGCTATGCACAGCCTGATACTACCACAGATGTATATTTACCGGTAGCATATAAAAAACACCATTTTTTTTTTATGTCAGTTGAAATCAAGCATATTTTAATTTTGGACCCTTCAAACTTTAATATGGACTTATTTGAAAACAGGTATCAGGTGAACCCAAACATTTCTATTCAGCAGCAGTCTCTTTGTATGATAGTCCTACAAAAATATTGTACCATAACCCCAAAATCAATTCTAATCTTCCTTTTGTGTATTGAACCTTCTGGTAAAATTTTATGGAGACCCATTCACTTATACTCAAGTTATTGTCTGGAAACCAAATGTGTCTTCTTGAAAACAACTATGACATGATTAAGCATTACTCGAAAGCAAATTTTTGACATGCTTGTATGTCTCATGTCCATTCTCAATTTTATTTTGCTGTCATATAAAAACTTGAAAAGTAAGCTACATCATGTACATGTAACAAAAAAAACATATGCAAGAAATGACGTAAAAACGACTCTGAATTAGTACATGAAATTGATGTAGAACTTACAAACTGAAGATGATCAGAAATAAAATTGAGAATGGAAATGGGGAATGTGTCAAAGAGACAACAACCCGCCCAAATAAAAAACAACAGCAGAGGGTCACCAACAGGTCTTCAATGTAGCGAGAAATTCCCGCACCCGGAGGCGTCCTTCAGCTGGCCCCTAAACAAATATATACTAGTCCAGTGATAATGAACGCCATACTAATTTCCAAATTGTACACAAGAAACTAAAATTAAAATAATACAAGACTAACAAAGGCCAGAGGCTCCTGACTTGGGACAGGCGCAAAAATGCGGCGGGGTTAAACATGTTTGTGAGATCTCAACCCTCCCCCTATACCTCTAACCAATGTAGTAAAGTAAACGCATAACAATACGCACATTAAAATTCAGTTCAAGAGAAATCCGAGTCTGATGTCAGAAGATGTAACCAAAGAAAATAAACAAAATGACAATAATACATAAATAACAACAGACTACTAGCAGTTAACTGACACATGCCAGCTCCAGACTTCAACTAAACTGACTGAAAGATTATGATTTCATCATATGAACATCAGGCACAATCCTTCCCGTTAGTGTTCTTTTATTCCAGTCAGATTTTTTCTACTGAAGCCCTTCAGCGCTTGATATCAATTAAAATTATTTAGTCAAAATTTAACACTAGTATTAAGGTTCATCATAACAAATTGGCAAATACAGCCTATTATCACCTAAAAGAACTACTGTGTACAGACCTACATGTGCGGTTTGGGAAGTTTTTATGTTTTTAGATATATAAAAGTTAAATTTATTTTGCATATCTGAAAGATATCTGGATTCAAAATATTTTTTTTTGTCCTATGCTTGAACAGATTTTTTATTCATCAATTTGGGAATCAGAATATTTTTTCAGGAAAAATACATATAACCCCTCATGCATTTTCAAGTTCAATGTTCGTTCCCTAAACATGTTCCATCTGAACATGCTGAACTTATTATTTTCTTTTAGACATAAACAATATGTTAATGTACCCTAGGACGTTCGTTCTGAACATGCATGAAATATTTGCCACTGGACGTTATACAACCAACAACCAATCAATATATTAGGACATTGTCTTAGTATAAAGCTGGCATTTAAGGTAGCGCCTTCCTCAAATTATTTAAATTTTAAAATAGCCTATTTGAGTTATTCAAAACTGCACTTTTTGAAACAAAAACTTTAACGTATAATAGTTTATTATCAAACAAGCGTCATGTGAATAGACGATCTACATTTTATGCATATTAACCGTTAGCATTTGCACGGTGTAATCATTTATTTAACACAGATATGAACAAGGTCAAATTCTAGATCGTTTTATATATAAATACAGTAAAGGTGTATAAACAAACAACGTTCTACATTATCCACCCCTACAGTACATAAGTCACACAATTCAAGACTGAGTTACAAACAGAACAGACGACAGACAAAAGTAAGTAGTTACTAGGTTTATACTGATAAGTTTTCTACTTATTAATACCAAAACTGATTTATTCTGCATTTCTTTTATTTACCTGTGATTTTTTTTTTAATTTTGTGGCAAAACAAGTTGTATTTCATTTTCCATAATCCGATTCACAATATGAAGCGCTTCGGACGCATGAAATTTATAACGTGTTGTTTCATTACAGCCCTAAAATGACACCGTTGCGGGTAAAATTGGACTAGCTATTAATTAGTCACCTATGTTATCGAACTCAGTAGTCAGACTTTTTAGGTACTGACAAGATATGCAACAAACCTTCCTAAAATTGTCCGATAAGAAATAATTTTGAAATTATAAAGAAACTAAGGTTTCAACTCTCTAAAGCAGGTACGACGGTGTGCACAAAGCTGAGTCCACAAACGTAACGTCTTCAAAGTACTAAAATCATTTACGACGTCGGCGTTTTCCCCCAGAAAACAAGCGCGTAACAAAAACACGGGACACTTAGTTTATCACATAACTTTAAATATTTACGTTCAACATATTTCTTTTTTCTTTCGAACAAAAAAGTGCAGCTGATGCACATTCTGGAAATATAGATAAATATGTGCTCAGAGCAGAGAAATGGAAATGATTAGCGACTATGTCGTGGACCCCTTTCAGAAAATAGCGTTAAAACGTCATTTCTTTAGATTGTAACATAATAGCTGGACATTAAAAAAATCAGGTGTTCAGTCTGGACTATCGAATCATTCATATTTTGCAGATAATTTTAAACCTCTGGTTATGCACATTTGGAATACCAAGTTATTTTGAAAATAAAAAGATTGCAATTACATATTTTTCTTACCGATTCTTCCATTTCGATTATCAGTCCTTCCAAATTACTACTTCTTACACATAACAAAGATCATTCCAGACTTATCTACCATGATCTTTTTGATTTTTTTTGCTATGAATTTAGTGTGATGTCCGAGTCCGAATGCGAACAGTTCTATTATACGAAAATGCAGGAAAATATGTTGAATTTGTATAGGTTTTAGGTCAAAAACTCTTATTTATGCTTATTTAATGTTACAAGTTACACCGTAATTTTTGCCGTTTTCTATGTGTCCGTTTCATGCTTTATAGATTAAATTTTAATTTACCTTACTAGTAATGTGGATTTTAATGGCATGCATTCATCATTTTCTCATAAAAAAATTCTTATTCTTATTCTTATTCAGAAATATTTTAAACACGGTTGTATAAAACTTTTTAAAACGCGCATTTTACAGTTGCCGTCAACTTTGTGCACTCCGTCAGTCTACCTTAAAAAGATTTGGCTTTTTTGTGTCCTTCTGGTTATAGCTCTTTAATTGTACAGTTTTATAATCCTTGGCTTTCAAATAATCGGCTTTGAGCGTTCCTAATGAAGAATAATCCAGAATAGCGCTTTGGACGTATGAATTTAACGTGTTGTTTTCATTTTTATGGCTATTAAAGGAATATGGAATGGTTCATTCAATCTATGCCAACATTTTGAAATTTAGGTATAAAATTGTGTGAAAAAATGTTGGCATAGGTTGAATAATTTCTTACAGATTTTAAAAGTGTTATAAAAACATAAATTAATTAGGGACTAATTAATCTACAACCAATTTAAACCTAGCGCTAAAGTACAATTTCTTTTACAAGTACTAGTGAAAATGTAGGTAAATGAATACGAATGAATGAACTGTATTCTCACAAAACTACATGTCATAGTTACAGAGGAAATATATATATTTGCAATAACATATATATATGTATTGTATATATAGCATATACATGTGTGAACAAGAGATGTCAAAGTCTGTCGTTGTGTGTGTTGAGGATCTCTATTTCATAAAGGAATTAGTTTAAAACTAATATAATGAAATACTGGGGGGGGGGGGGGGGGGGGGGAGATTTTTTGAATTTTTTTTATTAAAGGAACGATCATTAGGTCATATTGAAACTCGTGTATTTCATAAATACTGACTCATGTGAAATATCTATTTTAAATTAATATTTAATTCCAACACATACAGAGAATAAGACAAAGGAGTAGGTCCGGTAAGGGCCAATTTGGGCCTCAAATTTCAGGTTCATCTAATGAAAGATTTTGGACACTTTTTAATCGCTTCAGTGTCTATTTCAATTGATTCAATTAGTTTATGTGAAAGATTTTGACTGATTAAGTCATTAAAAACGGTCCGATTCAATCTTAAATATGAAAAATCTATCAAATATGTAAAAAAAAAATCATCACTTTTCAGATTGTTTTTGTCAAAAATGAAAGTGGCCGCGTCCGTGTTCATCCTCAACCTTTATATATGTTATGCATTATCATCAAATACAACTTTCATTCCAATATTGTGAATGAACACGAATGCAGCCACTTTAATTTAGGACGGAAACCGTCTAAAATTTAACTAAAATGCGAAAATTGTGAAGATTTCAGTAATTTAGCATGACCTAATGATTGAAGTACTCGATGTATGTGCATTGTATTGTCAAAAACAGCCCACATTTGTGTAGCAGAAGCATTCTACTTTCCAATAAATAGCTAAAAGATTACATTTTCACAATTTTGTAAAACTGCTATATTTTGAGGCCAAAAAGGGGTCTTACTGAACCTACTCCTTTCGCTAATATGATTGTCTCAAAAGTCATACTATAAGATATGATTCTGCATAGATCTGCACAATCAACTGGTGTCATGTTATCCTTGAGTTTCTGGGGCCATGCAGTTTCACAAAACTATCTCAGGATTATATGAGACATGTCTTAGGATGGTTTTACGGCATATTCTAGTCCTTAGTGGGTTTCACAAAGTGATCCTAAATTTGGACATCTTTAAAGTTGGTCACGAAGTAATGACTACACGAGAGTTTGTGTATATAAATTACACTTATTTTGCAAATTATCTTATTATTATCTTATTATTAATTTGAATGAGTTGATTTTTCTAAACTAAAACAAAGTAAATAAATGGTGCACTGTCCCACTGGAAAGTTGTTGCCTATAATTGAACCAAAACATCATTTTATTTTAATTTAATTTAAATTTTATTTTGCAAAATTAATTTGATTTAAAAAAAAGTTTTCTGTTAAAGTATGTTTTATATTTGTGTATTCTGTTGCTTGTTGAAGTATGCTTCATATTGTATTTTGTTTTTAGGCATAGGTTGAATATATTTTTATCAAATGTTGGCATAGGTTGAAGGGACCTATATCCCAATTCAGCTACAAAACTGAATTTCCTGCTTAACTTTTCTTCTTATTTCAAAAAAACAACTAAACAATTTACAAAATTATACAAATTGAAAAGTGATACAATTATTATATTGCTAGTATGCTAGAAGTTGTCTTTTTGAATCTAATAATTATTCGCTTTGATTAATTTATTTCATTTGTAGTAATATAAAGTAAATATTCAAAAATAATTGCATATAACTGTTTTACCTTTTTCTGTAGGATGACAAATCGTTTAAAGTTTTATTGTGCCTGGTTTTGTCCCTTTGCTCAGCGTGCTTGGATTGCTTTGCTGGAAAAAGGTGTTGATTTTGAGTATATTGAATACAACCCTTACAAAGAAAAAACAAAGGAGTTCCTCCAACTGAATCCTAGAGGACTTGTACCTGTTATAGAAGTCAACGGTAAATCTGTATACGAGTCGGATATATGTATAGAATTTGTAGATGAATATGGAGGAAAGAAAAATAGACTCCTCCCAACGGATACACTCTATAGGGCAAAGATGAGAATAGTAAGTGGTTATATCTCTCGCGAGATTACGCCTCTCTATTACAGGATGCTGCTAAAACAAGATAAAAGCATTCAAGAGAGTGTCAAATCAGAATTACTACGTAATTTAAAAACTTTAATGGGTTTTAAATCAGATTCGTCTACTTTCTTCGGTGGAGACAAATTGTCAATGCCAGATATAATGCTAGCACCTTTCGCTATGCGATTTCCCGTACTTCAACATCATAGAGGTTTCCAAATTCCAGACACTGAAGAATATAAAGCCGTTCACAAATGGATAAATGCTTGTCAGAATCAACCCTCGGTGATAAAATCAACATGTGACACGGATAAATCTATTATGATATATGCATCTTATGCTGATGGAACGGCAGCTGTTAGGAGTAAACTTTGAAATAGTTAAATCTTGATGAATAATAGAATTGAGTTTTATATTGGAATGATTGCTACTGACTTTATAGATCTAGAGGCAGAACAAGAAGCCTATCGTAAATGCCTCATTTACACATTATATCGAGATGTTGTTCTATTTAAAACATACATTGTACTTTTATTTTGTACACATTAACAAATTAGTGTTCGTCTTCTGTTCATAATACAACGTTTAAATATTATTACTATACCATAAATACATAACACCCTTAAATCAAATACATGTTTAATAAAACTTCTGGGTTTTTTTTCACAAAATTTTTTTTTGAAAGAAAAATATGTAAGCGTTAGTATACCTCAATGTTGAGCATCACAACTATACCATGAAAACAGTTATCCGCTGCCACACCAGTTGAAACTATATCAAAAGTTTGAGCTCTCATTGCAGGTTGTTACCCGTCAAACTATTAACAGTTCTGCTCAACACGTGGCATTGGTCAACAGAAACTGCTCAACCTTCCGGAGCACATTGGTCCTCCAACACCCAGTTAAAGTGGGGTTTGTGTTGCTCAGTCTTTCATTTCTATTTTGTGGATATAGACATTTTCGTCTTTTTGACATATTTCTTTGTTTCCATGGCGTTCAACTTGTCAGTTTTTTCGACTTGTGAGTTTTGAATACCCGCTGTTTATCTTCCGCCTGTTTTTTTAATGTGAATGTTGAATAGAAAATTGCTTTGGTATGTAAATATCTTTGTACGTTAACAAATACGTTAAAACATTAATTAGTCGGTTTAGATATTAACTTACTTCTAAAGTCGTTTTCATCCTGAACATGCATGAAATATTTCTACTGTTCAGTTATAAAACTAAACAGTATATCAGATATCGGTATGTTATTTTTTTTTTATCT
>CM034357.1:58239097-58454221 GCA_019925275.1 Mytilus edulis | reverse complement strand
CGATTATCTACATCAGGTATTTCAAAATACTGTTAACGTTTTTGCTTGTTAACTAGTAAATTAATAGTCAAAATTTTCACACATCATAGATTGCAATGTTACCAAGTAGTCAGAACAATCTATTTGATATGAAATAATTACCGAACTGAAAGGTAAATTTAAAACTGAAAATTCCTAAACAAATGGCAAAATCAAAAGCTCAAACACATCACACGAATCGATAACAACTGTCATATACCTGACTTGGTACATGCATTTTCTTATGTAGAAAATGGTGGAATAAACCTGGTTTTAAAGCTAGCTAAACCTATTACAGTCGCATAAAATTCCATATGATTTTGATATGTTTGGAAATAAAAATTATGCGTCTGACTGCCATGGACTTGAGTTTAACATACATGTACTTTGTATGTTTATTTGATTGTTTTCTATTACAGGTCCACAGCACCTACTATACACATCTGAAACCATTGATGAGTGCAGATTCAAAACTTTAAACATTTGTTTTATCGTTGAAATTATTCAGAAACTAAGCGTCTGATATTATTCATTTATATTGTAACAACAGTACTGTATTGATATGTTAAACTTTGAACCAAGACTACATCTTATGAAATGTTAAAATGATTGAATGCATAATTGATCTTTAATCTTGTCATATATTTAAAATATTGCTTTTTATATGTTTGATATCTTATTTGGTTGTTTGTTAATAAATGTCGTAAATCTAATACTAAAATTACGAGGTTTAATTTGTCAGCCGTCATCACGTAAAAACGACGAATAAAAAAATTCAACTTTATATATAACTAATATAGTACAAAGGTGTAGATTAAAAATTACACCACTCCAGGCCCTTTTGTTTTCCACGTAATTAATATTGCCAATAATTAAGAAGTTCCGGGTCGAGTCCGATACCAATAGTATATTCACCTGTTACCGATTATCTTATCTGTACGTTCCGCATCTGACGGTGTATTCAGGATTAATATGCTATATAGTATTACACGGGTCATAATCACAGGGTTGACACTACTTAATTGTCAAATTGTTACCTATTGTAGTATTTTAATCAGTTAGACTTTCTAAGATAACAATACGAATACTAAAAATCTGGACTAAAATAAGGCGTATAGGTACAGTTTTCAATTTGTTAGCGGGCATGACGTAAAACAGCGAGTCAAAAAATTCAACTTTATTTATGACTAATATAGGACAATGCTGTTGATTAAAAGTACTCCATTCCAGGACCTTTTGTTTTCCAAATAATTAATATTATCAATAATTGATAAGTTCCAGTTCGACGGGTTCAAACAGAAAGATTTGAAAGCGGAGAAAACTGTGTATCTTATAATCGGCATGACTTTATCAAATGACAATACTAATACTAAAATAAGGCTTGCGCATAGTTATATACTTTAATTCAGTCACGAACCTGCGATATCACGGGTGTGTTCTAGTATTTTTTAAATATACAAAACGACAAGGGAGGCTAAATGCTCTTCAATTTCGGACCTTATTAGTCCTTTTATACTTTTTCTCGAGCGTCACTGATGAGTCTTTTGTAGACAAAATGCAAATTCAATTTCAATCCTGGTATCTATGATGAGTTTATTGAGGGGGGGGGGGGCAAGGGGGTCCCAAATAGTAGCAAAACAGCAAATTGATTTGGCTCATAACAGACAACAAGGAATTAAAATGGACAAAAACAGATAACAGTAAATGAAATATTAAAATAATTCGGTCTTTGACAAATCAGTATTTCTTATTACGGATATAATCGTTTGTAATGCATTCCATTTTTTATGACTATGTTTTTAGTATTAATTTATGTATCTAGAATGTGTTTAAATTACTACTCAATATATTATAATATTTTTTATACGCTCGTTTACGGAACGTATTATGGTATACTGTTGTCCGTCTGTTGTCAACATGTCGGACATTAACTCAAAAACTCTTTAATCATTTGCATTAAACTTTGGGAAATTGTTTATTTCTATTGACGTGAGCTCCCTTTTTTTTTTTTTTTAATAAATTTTAGATTTTAAGTTTCTGAGTAATGGGTTTTTATTCAATAAAATTGGTGTTTTTTTCAGTTTTCTGATAATATCTCAAAAATGCTTTCACAAAGCAAGGAATTTTGGTGAATTGTTTATATCTATTAACATGAGGTAACTTTCAATTTTTATAAATTTTAGATTTTACGTTTCGAGTTAACGGGTTTTATTAATTAAAAAGGGGTGATTTTCCAGTTTTCAGACATTAACACAAAAATGTTTTCAGCAGTTCTCATGAAACGTTGGTGTATTGTTTATATATATTGACTGAAGCTCCCTTTGTTGCTAATAAAAAAAGTGACCTAAAAGAGTTTGAATATTCTGACTTTTTCTAAATGACCATTTAATGAGGTGTGTGAATTTTTCTTAATAAAACTATGAGGCAAAGTGGTATTTACGGTAGAAAAATCAAAAGCACCAATTATAAGCATGCAATTTATATAGTACTTCGAACGAATTTTGACACTCTAAAAGCAATTTATTCCACTATTTTCAAAGGCCTTATTTGAACAAATTTTATCAGCTGAGGTTTTTGATTGTACCAAGTGTACTAGTAAGTAGAATTAATAGTTTAGTAGGGAAACAATGGCTTGAAACGAAATAAATCTTTGTTTGTAATGAGTTATGTGCAGCTTCGGACCCAAGTACATGGTTGGAACTTTCATTGTACAATGTATTTGGTTCTGCCTTGAAAAGAATCACAGAGCTGAGTCTATGTACCATATTATATAAAAGGTTAAGTTGTTGTTAGGACCTAGTCCTTAATTGAGATCCTTGTCAGATATTCCTGGCCATATGTTTTCCTTTTTGTCATATTAAGAATTGTTTTAATTTAATATGTTCGTACGGAAAACAAGGAACATTATTCTCATACAAAAAATTAAGATAATTCTAAATACACATTCATAAAAAAAAATGGAATTTATTACAAAGGATAATCATAAGATATACTTGAAATGTCCTGGACCTCACTTCTGTGATGGGTATATGTTAATGGAATCCTTCTCTGAATACGGGACAAACATATTAGTAGTGGTAGACCCCAATGGCCAATGATCTTCAATTTATACCGAATATTTACTGTCAAAAAAAAATGCTAACATTCCAATTTTCAATAACAGTTTACAGCAAATACATTATCACAATAACAGATAACAAAAAAACTAAAAGCCCAATAACATGCTAACATTCCAATTTTCAATAACAGTTTACAGCAAATCTATTTTCAAAATAACAGATAACAAAGAATTAAATTGCCCCATAACAGCATAACAGTTAAACCCCTTGCCCCCCCTTTATTTATTCCGCGAAATTTATGACTTAAAACACAAACATATAGAATCAGTGTACTTATTTTGGATCTTTTGGATTTAAACGGCACAGTTTTGAAAAATATACATGTTTTTTTTATCCTTTACATTTGAGATTTTAACAGCCGACTAGTTCTAACTAAACCTTTTATAAGACACTTTCTAGTTTTTGTTTAAGTTCTGTTAAAACATTTTCTAAACCTTTATTAATACAAACACAGCAATCCCAGAGATATTTTGGTTTTTAGAAGCCCAAAATACAACTGATAAATTTGGAGGACGAAGAAACTGTACCACTTATTGATACCATTCTTATGCAAAAAGAAAACCAACACAACTAGTAAGATAGGCTCTATAACTGGAAAAAAGATATCCCAACAAATCACAAAAGACTTGAAATTATATTTGGAAACAAAATAGAAATAAACCAACAGTGGAATATAGTGAACAGTTTTAGTAAAACGATTACAAAAAGTTAACAACCCAGATAATACAACAATCAGTCACCAATCTTAAACAGCTTGATTACTGGGTCTATGTAAAGAACACCAACACCAAAACGACTGCTCTAAACAAAACATTACAAGATAGGCTAACATACATTACGATCAGGATACATATCGAACATGTTCATAGATACAGCACTGACAACTTTATGAGCACTGCAGTCAAGAACATCTTATCTTACAAAAGTGCTACCATTGAAAAATTATTTTGGTTATCTAGCGCCACTTTCACAATATGACTGAGAAAAACGCAAACTTCGTGAACACCACCCACCTATGCTAACCATCCAATCGGTCCTGGTATACGATCGATTTCTAGCTCAGCATCACATCTTTCATTCGATTCCACCTATTCATATTGTCCAAACACAACTCAAAATAGAACCGTATACCTACAGACAGTAAATCGTCCAACGAAAAGATCGCATCGAGTGTACATAAAGAACAAGATAGACTTCTTGGGAGTTCATGCATGTGCAGGAGCAAGTTAATTTCTAGTTATATATATTCGTGTTGAAGTCATTACTGCGACTTTCAGATGAAGAACAGCAATACAAACCATGAGTCTTTTTTTCCTGTGTTTTTGCTTTGCATGTACGAATATAGTCCCTAGTGTAAACAGTGTATAACTTGCATGTCTTATTTGATACACTTTCCCAATTTATTTCTTGATATTAAATGCATGAAATATCAAGTAGGGGGATGTAATTACATGTAAAAAAAAATTGGGTGCTGAATCTTTATGTTAAGAAGTAAATTGGTCCAGTTCTAAAAGGTCAAATTTTAGCACGTCTGAAGCTGTCAAACTGAATTTTACACCCCCTTAACACAGAATTGTCAATATTTTGAGTTAGAGCTGGTAGAAGTTTCTATAATTTTGATATTATTTGTCTCACTGGTAGTACACTACACTGTAAAAATCTTTTTGAGAAAGAGCAGGTGCGATTTTTTTAATTTGAATTTATTGTCTAAAAGAAATGCACTACGAAATAACTGTGTTCTCGGGCCTTTTGTGTCATGGATTGATACCCTATTTCCTTGTTTTTCTATTATATAGTTCAGTTCATCATACATGCCACAATTGAGATTCAATGTTATCAGCAATCAGTTGCAGAGTCATCTGCCTCAGCCTGTGCAAACTCAATCATAGTACACATATCATTTAGGTTGCAATTCTGTTGATATAGACAATGCAATTTCCCATAGGAAATCCCTTTGCGGCTAAAACTGTGCCACTTTTACTATGAAGTGTGAAAAATTATACCCCAGAACGAAAAGTTGATTAGGACTACTATTTTATTCAAAGGGCAAAATATAAGGTTGTGCGGCATTTTTTCAACATTAACTTGCCCTGAACTTTTAATAGTTTAAACTTTAAATTCTATACTACCCCTAACGTCTCTCTTGGACCTCCTAAGAATTAAATTTTAGGCGTTACCATGTCATGTTTTTTTTTATACAGGTAACATTTGCAAGTTAGAAACGCAGAATTCATGTCTGTCAAACAGTACGTTAAAAAATTAAGATAATTATCTATGGATATTATATATCTCCCCAAAAGAGGTGTGGTTTGAAAATCAGCTGTATTTACAAAGTGCACTTCTAATTAATAGGTACTCAGTAATATAAAAAAAACTAGAAGACTTCCACCTTGAGGTAGATCGAGTATATTTCGTTATCTTAGATTTAAGATTGCAGAAAAAAATCAATCTTTGTCTTATAGCAGTTTTAGTAATAATGAAATAAAAATCAGGATTTTTATTTCTGAATAATGTTATTCGTTTTATTATTACGACTTAATAAATATGGACTCCACATTTTTTCATATCTATTATCCGTGTAAGGAATGTGTAATATACTTTCCCTATTGTATCCTGTAGCATGAAGACGAGAATGACAATCCCATTTTTAGCACATTATATTTTCTCATATTCAATTTTAAAAAGTTATTTATTCTTTTTCTATAGATACAAAAGCTGATTTTTCTCAGTATTCAAAATCCCAACAAAATGTGACAATTTACACAACCTGTTGCATGAAAAAGGCTTCGTGACCTTTACTTTTTATAATTTTTTTTTAAAAGAACTTAATGTAAACTTAACTCTGGCACAATATTAAAAAAAATCAGGACCTTGTTAATTTTCGGTCCGGTCCCTATTCACCTTAATCACAAGTTGTATTGTCTTCTAAAAGTAAGTTTACAAATTTACGATGTATTCAGGATTTGAGACGATATCATGACTCCTTCTGTGCGATTGTAGAGGATAGTATAGAAAAAATAAAAGCTTCAACTGTAGTACAAAACTGAAGGGATGTCAATATGTAATAAACTTTCTGATTCACAGGGAATTTTTTTGTAATAATTGAGGTGTAGGTAGGAAGTGGACACTTATTTAATGTGCGGTTTTACACCTCTTGAATTAAGTAGATCTTGTCATCGGTTTTCTTCTTCATTGCAGACCAAGCGATACAAATACTGTTAATCATAAGATGGTCCATGCAGTTTTGATCTTGAATGAATTAATGAGAGTAAGCATTGTTGTCGACGAAAAGATCATAAGAAGAGAAGACATACTTGTGAATCGGTTGACAATGATATCTCATGGCAACATCTGCTCTTCTATTACCCTCTCCGCTCTTTATTTTTTGTATATTGTTTCACGAAATAATGTGTTGACCACTGAATGCCGACACAGTGACTTTTCTCTGAGATCAAACATTATTTTGGAACCTCAATTGTCTATATCTTTTAATACACTGGTCGAATTGTCGTACATTATTTTTATACTAATACATGGAATTCACATCATTGACCTTTTAGTGTTTAGCGGATGGTTATATCACTGACAATCATACCACATATCATTATCCGTATTATACAATTGTGAACCTGTATTCAAAGACAAGGTATCTGGTCAGTACATCTACTTCATTTAGTTTAAAAAATTAAAAGACCATCTACATATGATTTTCTTTTCAATCCCTTTGATTACCCTTGTCTCGTTTTGGGCACAATATAAATGATATATGTTACTTGTCAATTTACAGTTAATAAAATTGTGTTATTGTCATTTAGGCAAAGTTTGTGCTGTTTTATTTAGGGAGCAACCGTTAAACTTCAAGGGTTGGGTAATGTTTTTCGTCTGAGTCAGAAATAATTTAGTTTTTCATTGCTATCAATCAAATTATTTTGTTCAAGACTTAACACTACAAGGTATGGGGAAAATCAGGATTAAGGAAACTTTTTTTCTCGTCTGCTTGAGCAGAATATTCTTTTTCATCAAATTGGGGATCCGAATCGTTTTTTAGGGAAATAACCATAATCCCCCCTTGAAGTTAAATGATCGTTCACTTATGCATTTTTTTAGTTTTCATCACTTTTATATTCTTTGCTCAGCAAGCGTTACTGATGAATGTGATTCCAGAAAAAAAAATGCGAGTTCAAGTCTATATGCATTTCATTCATTGCTGAGGTCATTTTTGGGAAAATCCTTTTGTCGTGTCATTAAACAAGTAATCCAGTATTGTTTTTTTGACAAAACTAAAAAAAACAAAAAACACTCAAAAAAACAAAAAACCAAAAAACTTTAAACAATAATATTTAAAGGATATGACAAAAACGGAAGTTTTAATTAGTTTATTCTTTATTTGAACTAATGTCCTCTTTTATTTGCCAATAATGCACTTAAAACAGGAAATTTTTCTATTTCTAATTGATATTTCAAAAGTTCAACAATACATGATAAAGATGGATGTTGCTCTGTATGTCATTATGTATCTGTTATTTAATGGTATGTTATTTAAAGAATCATCTTTAAATTATGTTTTACTTAGCCTTCAAAGTTAAAGACTTTTCTTCGGTGAAATTGGCAAATTTTTGCCTAGGAATAATATGTAAACTTTGGCTGAAAATTTGGGAGGATGTTAGGCTATTCTGTATCTATTTCACTCAGACCGTCAAAAAAGATTTGTTTTGATAGTAAGGACTCTACCGTATATACCTAAAAACAACAGCTTATAATTGTAAGCTTTTTGTCGGCATTTGCAATTTGACCACATTTAAAAAAAAAAGTCAAAATCAAATTGAGAATTGAAATGGGGAATGTGTCAGACAAACAGCTAAAGGCCAACAATAAGTCTTCACTCCAGCTTCTTCTGCCCCTAAAGAAGAATTTGTACTAAATCAGTGAAAATGGACATCACACTAGATTCCCAAACATGTAAATGAATTATAATTAAAAAAACAACATTTAAGACCACAGGTTTCCGATCAAACTCAGGCGCAAAAATGCGGCGAGGCTAAACAAGCCCTGTAAAACCCCCTCCCATTCCTTAACACCTCCAGCCAACGAAGAATAATACCCTAGTCCCACTAGGCCACGATCGCACTACGATCTGTGAAAAAATGCAAATTTTGATGATCGTAGTGCGATCGTGTAGATCGCAGTAAGGTCGTATCACGGTCGTGGTGAGGTCTTCAAGATCGTGAAGAGCGTGGCCAACTTTGAACATGTTCAAAACAATCGTGGTGCGGTCGTGGCGAAATCAGGTCGTAGTAGAAGCTTAGTGAGAGCGCACTAAGATCGTAGTAAGATCGTTACGGTCGCTGTACAATCGTAGCGAGAGCGTAGCTTAAGCGTGATTCTATTCGGAGAGACTACGCTACGATCGCACAGCGACGTTATCACGACCTCACTACGACCATCACGTTCTCACTGCGACCCAACTACGCTTCCACTGAGACTATACCACGATGTTCACGAGCATAGTACGATTCCAGCACGCCCTTGCCGTCCTCATCACGCTCTTCTTACGACCTGACTACGTTCACACTACGACCATCATTCTCATTGTCATTTTCACATAAATATATAAAAAAAGCTCCCTAGATTTTGTTTGTTTGAATGTAATTATTCATTTGCTCTAACGGCTCAACCATGCTTCTCGTTTTTATATAGATTAGACCGTTGGTTTTCCCGTTTAAATGGTTTAACACTAGTAATATTTTGGTCCTTTATAACGTGCTGATTGATGTGAGCCAAGGCTCCGTGTTGAAGGCGGTATCTTGGCCTAAAATGGTTTACTTTTATAAATTGTTACTTTGATGGAGAGTTGTCTCATTGGCACTCATACCACATCTTCCTATATATATTGATACGTCTATGTCATCTCTGCTATCGTTCACTAAAATATCATCATTGAGCTTTATGGACCAGCAATAGGTTGTTATTTAGGTTGGATTGGTCGGTCCGACATCTCTGCTTGATCAGGATTCGTTACGTTGCTCCCTCTGCCTCTACATCAACTCCTACCACCATGCCCACATGTACTGGTAAATTTTGGTGGCATGACTGTATTGTTTCCGAGAAATCTACGATTTAATCAGAAACAGAAGGAATTGAACTGTATTGATATGGAACACGATGTTGACGTTATTGCTGAGAACGTAGTAAGATCGCGCTATGAACGTAGTATAATCGTGGTAAGAACGTGTTATAATCGCAGCAAGATCGTGTTGCAATCGGATAACTCGTGGTATGGTCGTAGTGAGAACGTGAAGAGCGTAGAAAGATCTTGATAAGCGTAGTGAGGTCGCAGAATAAGCGCGGTGATAACGTGGTATAATCGTAGCGCGATCTTTGTAGAAGCGTAGAGAGGACGTAGTAGCATCGTGAAAGCAACGAAAATTTACATTTTCATGCCGCTCATACCGCGACCTCACCACGATCTAAATTTATTTAAGATCGCGGTGAGCGTGGTGCGATCGTGGTCTAGTGGGACTGGGGCTTTAACAAACATACAGCAATACGCACAGCATACTCACAACTAAAGAAGTCCGGGCCCGAAGTCAGAAATGGTAACAGAAAAAACTAAGCAAAACGGCAACGACACATAGGACCAACAAATGACCACAAGCACCTACTGACATGCCAACTCCAGACCTCAATTAAACTGATTATGTCTTGATAATATAAAAAAAAACAAGCACAATCCCTCCGGTTAGGGGTTTAGTATCATACCATCATAAAATATATGAGAATAAAAGTCTTTTTAAAGGTTTGGTTAGCCCTTGAAGTGAACGTATAAGATGTCAGAATGTTGATACTACCTTATATAAGCAAATTTGAATAAAGATTAAGAACATTTAGAAAAAGGTATCGTAAAAAATGTTAAGGAGATATTGGCCTACCTCTGTGTCATACATTTACGTTCATAATATCTAACAATAAATTGTTCCGAAGTGTACTCATTATTCAACGATTCTAGATTTGTGTCATAAGTTGAACCATATTTTAGTCCCAAACACTTACACTATTTTAGGAGCAGGATCTGCTTACCCTAATAGAGCACCTGAGATAACCCCCAGTTTTTGGTGGGGATCGTGTTGCTCAGTCTTTAGTTTTCTGTGTTGTGTCTTGTGTACTATAATTGTCTGTGTCTTTTTCATTTTTAACCATGGCGTTGTCTATCTATTTTCAATTTATGAGTTTGACTGTTCCTCTGATATCTTTCGACCCTTTTTTTTTTAAATGTAGTATGGGAATTAATCTATGACAAAAAATCCTAACAAAGACATGCACTAGTCAAAACCCAAAGCAAAACAAGAACATTTTAACACTGTTCTCCATCTGAAAGTATAGGTAATGCCTTAAACACGAGTCACAAGCTCATACCTCATCGCAAGGTCAAGACACCCTTAGCACCGGTTCAAGTTGAATTTAATGACATAAAACTGTTATTCTATTTAGTGATTAAACATGGCGCACAAAATGAAATAAACAATTTTTATATTACAGGTTTCTATACGTATGAAAGTTCAATCTGTTTGACATGGAAACTGTCGGAAGGGCAATTGGAGCTAAAATGTAAAACTGACAATTTAGATCTACGAATATCATTTACGGATCCAAATGGGAAAGAACGTGCGTACTGTCTCCTTCCTTTTCCGGAATCAGACTGTTATTCACATTCCAAATATGACAGAATAAAACAAGATTTATCAACAAATGAAACTACTATTCAAGTGGGTGAAAAGGTCAAAGAAAACGGGAAATGGTCATGTTTTCATGGAACTAACAATGAAATGTCCAGTGTCGATATTACTGAATATAACGGTACAGGTAAGAATGAACGAATCATAAAGATGTTTAAACCATGCAACATTTTAATTTAAAAACAACCAACGAAAAATCATTATTTCTTTGCTCTCTTTTATTATATCATTATTGACTTAAATAGAAATGGATCAGCAGTTCACCACTTTAAATATCCAATGAGTGAAAATTCCTAATAAAGTTTCATATGATAGCAAATAGGTGGATGTCTCGTGTCAATCCTAAGATATGCCAAAAACATTAAATCACCAGTACGTGTAAAATATGCGAAAGTTTAAAACGGATACATATAAAATATATAAAGGCCTAATATAGAAGAGGGACGAAAGATACCAAAGGGACAGTCAAACTCATAAATCGAAAATAAACTGACAACGCCATGGCTAAAAATGTAAAAGTCAAACAGACAAACAATAGTACACATGACACAACATAGAAAACTAAAGAATAAACAACACGAACCCCACCAAAACTAGGGGTGATCTCAGGTGCTCCAGAAGGGTAAGCAGATCCTGCTCCACATGTGGCACCCGTCGTGTTGCTTATGTGATAACAAATCCGGAAAATAGTCCAATTCGGTAGGTCACATTCATGAAAGGGAAGGGGATTGTAGTTACGACGTAAGGAACATATCCGATATCATTTGTGAAACGGTTATTCCATAACGGTCAACCAACTCGAAGGGATGATTTCAACTTCACCATTTGGAACTCTTGGTTTAATAGCTTCCTTGTGAGCAGCAACCCTCTATCAAGAAAATCATGATAGGAAATGCAAGCACGGGAATATCGTATCAATTGGGAGATATATACCCCGTATGCAGGTGCTGCTGGAATGTTGCTACTTAGAAATGGAAAGTTCACAATTGGAAAGCTGAAATCATCTCTTTTATCGTAATGTCTTGTTTTCAGCCGACCCTCATTGTCAATTTCTAGATGTAAGTCAAGATATGAGGCCGACTTAACTGTATCTGTAACTACCTATGAAGCAGGGGAGGCAGTTGCCTGCCCTGAATTTTCTACACCAAATTTTTTTTTTGAAGTAGTAAAATGAAATATTGACAATATGTACACGAAGAACTTGAATTTATATTATAAACAACACAAGTTTACAGTTTTAACAGTGTTATCATGATACGTGATATATCTATCATTTTCGGGATTTTTTTTACCGAAAGTGAACCGTTTTAGTATTTTATTTGTGTGTGGCCGTCCGTCTGTTATTCAGTATTCGTACGAGAACACATATGAAACTTTGCGTTCGACAATTTTGAATAAAACTTTACTATTCACATTTATTTAGGGGCTTCATTAAGCAGAGAAAGTTCCCTTTGTATTGTGAATGTTTTATGATTTTGGAAATTCGTTACCGACTGAATCAGCTGTTGTGTCATTTTTTAACGTCTCCCGGCCGATCGTACGAGAACATTATGGTCAATGCCATAGTAGTTGAACACTCCCATTCATTGAAGCAGATACTTTCTAAACTAAGTGTATACTAGTTTAGAAAGTCCCCGGTTGTAGTTATATACATGTCTGTTCAGTTTTCAACAATATTAAAATTCAAGGTCCTCGACAAAAAAAATATCTTTCTATGATCTTGCTTTATATGTTTTTTTTTTAACTTACCAGTTTGATTTCTAACAAAAATATCTTTAAATACAGATTATAATTGTTTGTATAAAAAATAGCTTCAAGGATCCAGCAATTACTGATGTTTTTTAAAGTAAGGAAATCAAAGGAAAACGAGTGATTTTTAGCCATATTGAGAACAAAATCCGCGGTCACAATGTATTTAATGTTAATAATTATAGGTCAAAGTACGGCCTTCAAGACGGAGCCTTGGCTTACCCCGAACAGCAATCTCAGTTTTTTTGCATAAAAATTGTTTCCAGATTCAAGCAATACTGATGTTTTTTAGAGTAAGGAAATCGAAGGAAAACGGGTCACTTTTAGCCATTTTACTTGGAGAAAAAAATCGGCGGGGGGCTGCGCCCCCCAACCCGCCTCTCTCTAAGGGGCCTCAATTGGCAGCCCCTAAACCCCTGCCTCCCCTGAATTCGAACCCTAGTTACGGCCCTGGTATCCTTTATCTCTAGTTCGATGGGATAGATGTAGTAATACTCTAACAAAACAATGTCATCGTAATTTTTATCATCAAAATCATTTGCACACACAGATTTAATATACGTCATATCTGGAGAGAAGAACTCACAACCATTTTATACATCTTCGTCGACCATGCGCCTTACGTTAAAAAAACAGAGGTTTAAACCGATCTTTTTATTCTCAGCTTTCAGTTAAAATTTATAGCATTTTGATAAGATTTAAATCTAGGGAGTAAACCGCTTTGGATTGTTTAGTGAATAGTCTATTAGGTTAAAGAAGCACTTACAGCTAGTACATACGTGCACTAAAAGCACTGATAAAAACACTGTACATTGATATACATGTAAACCCTGCATTAAACTACACACTTTTGAAGATAAATCGGAATCAAGAATGTGTTTTGTTCATCTGATTTGTTTTACATAACTATTTTGTTTTATCATTAAATACCCATATGACCCAGCTGCACGTCTTTTATATATACTACAAAGGAAGATGAGGAAAATGATAGTTTTCGGCCTTGTTTAGTTTTTGTCTTTCAATATTCATATATATGAAAAGTTCTTATTCAATGAACATGTTATACTTTTTTTTCCAGCTGATCACACGCCTGTATTTTTGAATTTGAATGGACCAAATTATGTGAAGACTAATACGAAATTTTTGCTCAACTGTTTTTCTAGCAAAATACCAACCAATTTTACAGCCACTTTTTCCTTGAACGGTCATGTGTATACGAAACTACAACGCCAATTAAATGGATGCTGGTGGTCATCGACAAATTCTCAGTGTTTGAAACCAGCTTGTGAATGTTCGTCAGATGGTCGTAATTACAGTGTGCAATACAGTGGCTTACCATACGAAGGGACACTTACATTTACATGTCAAATGGAACTACCTGGTGTAGGAAAGATATCGGATTGCAAATTTGTACGAGTCTTTGGTAAGCCTATTTATTTTTAAATTCCGTTTCAGTCAACAATGTTTTATCTAATTATTTGTTGGTGAATAAGAGTTTACAGTTATAGGTTGTTATGCCATTGTTTTAAGCAGATTTCCCCGTTACTTAAACACGAAATATGAAGAGTTGTGTCATTTACACTCATACCATGTCTTCTTATTTATTTTGTAAAAATATCCCATGTTAATTCTTGTCGCCGAAATAACAAATTTATTTGTAAGAAAATTTTCAAATTTGTATGAAGGTTATGCCTAATTATAACCTCGGAAGGGTTTTATAATCAGATTCTTAATTGGGTTCCATACTGTTGGGATGGGGGACTTATATATGTCGTGTGTTTTAGTTCATAGCACCCGAATTCCGCTTTTATTTTCTTATCAGTTCCTTTTGAAATTTGGGTCCTCATAAATTTTACGGCATATTTCTTTATTCGTAAAAATACAGCTAAGTCTGTTTTAAGTTTTCATGCATTTGATTTTACTATCAAATCTAGGGGATGTTTTATCCTAAATATCCTTCATTTCTTTAATCAGTATTGTAGTGCCCAATTCTGGTATTTTCCACTGTTATTCTTTATACTTTTACTCCCCCATTATGTTTAGTGTATTCTTTCTATGTGTTGATTATTTATCTTTAGTCATTATTTTTTTACTATTATCCTCTATTCTGCAAACCTCCTACAGATCAGCTTGTTAATATTTTGAATTATTTTACATTTAATTTCCTAACTTGCCGTCGAATTTAAAATGATACAGGTTTCTACTCATCATAAACTTGGATGAAAACTTGTATGAGTTTTTTAATTCGCGTATGTATTTTTACGTTAGAATTATACTGACCATATTATTGAAATACCATACTTGAAAATAAATAAAAAAATATACCAGAGGATCACTATAAGCCTCGAGAAAATGTGTGTTGGAGCTGTGTGTGTGGCATGTGAGGTTGTTCATTAAAGGGCCATTAGCTGTCAAATCCATGTTCACCGATTTTAATCAGATTCTCATATTTGATTTATAAAAATAGATATAGGAAGATGTGGTGTGAGTGCCAATGAGACAACTCTCCATACAAATAACAATTTAAAAAGTAAACCATTATAGGTTAAAGTACGGCCTTCAACACGGAGCCTTGGCTCACACCGAACAACAAGCTATAAAAGGCCCCAAAATTACTAGCGTATATATTACATAAACAAACGACAACTACTGTACATCAGATTCCTGACTTAGGACAGGTGCTAACATTTGCAGCGGGATTAAACGTTTTAAAGGATCCAAACCTTCTCCCTTTTTCAACAATGTTAAACTGTATCCAAACTATTGAAAGTCTAAAATAAACAATAAACAGGGCACTGACATGAACATACGTAGCTTCGTTTCGTGTGTATTTTAGTCTAGACGCCATCTAATTACCACCATGCATCGAGTTGACCTCTAAAGTCATCCGATGACCATATAAGCGATGTAAACATAAATATAGATATAAATAGATTAAGCAAACTCGTGCTTTTGGATTTTCTAGGTATATTGAATGTTATTATAGATGAAAAATAGATTTGTATCATAGTTTATACCTGATAAGAATGATTGTTTGTGGATAGTATCAGTCAATCAAATGATTTACCTTTGTTTCACTTTTAATGTTGACATTATTTTCCTTAACATCTTAGCTCTTTTGTTCTACCATGGGTGATCTGAACCGGATCATCCCTACCAGATCACCCTAGCATGAGTTTCTTTGTTTTGCATGCTTTCCTTTGTTTTGATACTTTTTGGCGGGAATGCCTAATCCACAACAAAACTTAGAATTATTTATTGAGAAAAGACACACTTTCAAAATTTATGTAGAAAAAATCCACTGTCTATGCTGGGATTCGAACTCAAGACGTTTCGCATATCAACCCGCAGCACATACCCATACACCAGAACGACCGGATACCAACTCTCAGTAATTTTTAAACATTTAAAGAAAGCAAGACATTTTCAGAAGTGGGGTGATTTGGCAGACCTTTATTCAGTAGGATGTTAACTCTTTTCATAAATAAGGTTGTCATAAACATTGATTGTTCAATGTGATTTTACCCTTTTTCATAAGTGGGGAAAGTTTTTGAAAAGTGGCGATTCGATATGGGCCGATTGGCCAGTCGGGCGAGTTGACTTGACTTCATATTTAAGATTTATGACCCCTTCTGTAGCCATTTTTGTACGAATTTTTTAAACTTCAATTATATCAAAACTACAGATATGATGAATAATAGAGATAGACCATTTTGTACATATAGCAAGGGGAAACTTGATGCAAAGCAATATTATTTACTGTTTTATTGCATTTAATAGAAAAAGAGTACTTTGTGGCAAATAAACCAAGATTTTTATAGAAAATCCACAGCCTTTAAGGAGTATATACCCTTGTGTTGTTTCAATGCTAAACATATGGAAATTTTATAGAAAATCCACAGCCTTTATTCTTGTACTTTCATATTTGGCAATTTGATGACTGATATGTATAGGATTATTGCATGCAGTGCTAGCATTGATTTCCTTAAAACAAGTTTATTAATGCAGTTATTGGTTAAAACAAATAAAAATATGAACCAAATCAAGTACACTTTTTAGGGTGCGCTCGATTTTAGTGACTCAGCACGAGGTATTATGGAATTTACAGGTTGGTTAGAACTTTTGTAAAAAATAAACACTAGCACATCATAGAAAAGCAAGTGAGTAATCTATGTTTCAAATTTTATAACAGAAAATCTCTGTAAAAGGTGTGTTTGATTTGGTCCATATTTTGATTTGTTTTAATCAATAACCAATACTAGCACTGCATGCAATAATCCTATATCTATTAGTCATCAAATTGCCAAATATAAGAGAACAAGGATAAAGGCTGTGGATTTTCTATAAAATTTCCATATGTTTAGCATTGAATCAACACAAGGGTACATAAACCTTAAACATGGTGTTCGGGGGTCAAAAACTGTTTATATTATATAGTTATATATAACGTATATTATAATGGTTGTGGGACGTTCTTAATTTTATTTTATGAATTGTAAATGATTTTTCATCTAATCTAAAACAGCTGGGATGTAAAATAGTTATCCAATTCGGACTTGGTGTATCACTGTTTGATAACCCTCTGTACTCTGACACTGACACAACGCCTCCTCATGGGATAACTTTTACTTAAATAACTTTACACATACAATTCACGTGTTATCCATCTCAAGCTAAAGGGTTAAATTGAAGTTCACATTAATACGGGTTCAATGAGGTCTAATTATTCACTTGCAAGTGAATAATATCACAGCCGTGTTAGCCATAGTCATTGCAACGCCCAAAGTGACGTCACATTTAAATTTCTAAAACGTGTTCCGAAAATCAAGAAAGAATTTGGATGAAATTCAAGATTAGATTTGTATGACTTATCTAACTTATATTAATAACAGTGAAAATTATAATACTAATTAATATTTAATTGTAGTAGGTAGTAATTAGATAATTAATTGTATTATCTAGCTTGTCGGTGTTTATTCTGATCAAACTGCAAACCAATTTGAAATATATCGTGTAAATTTCGTTGATTCAAAATTAAATCTACCAAATGAACTGGATGAGTAGTTATCCCCAACACAACACACGGATACTACAGAAAAAAAATACGATTTACAACTACAAACGTTAAGACATTTGACAAAATCCGATGACAACAACAAACACAACATCAAAAACCCAACAAATTAATTTGGGATATGCGGGAAGCTGTGGGTTCGAGCGGAGGCAAGGTCAAACCAAAGATTAGTAGGTTTCGGGGTTATGCGTTCTCGCCAGTTGCAATGTCATCCTGTAGACTGTCACATGTACATTTTGGTCTAGACCGATCGAAATATCGAAAACCGCGTCGATTCAGTACAAAGTAGGATTCATAATCTTATCCCAACATGTCCTCGTTCTTATATGTAATTATGTTAATTTACGTTTTTTGATTGAGTTAAGCCTTCCAATTAATATTTTATCGTGTGTTTTTCTATGATGTTATATTATTGTGTCAGTAAAAGGAAGGTTTAATTGGTATCATTAAAACGTTTAATCTCGCTGCAAATATTTGCACCTGTCCTAAGTCAGGAATCTGATGTACAGTAGTAGTTCTTCTTCTTCTTCTTCTTCTTCTTCTTCAAAAATGAACTTGTCCGCAGCGGTTCTCCTAAACGGCTTGTCAGATTTACTTAGGATTTTATAATATGTTAGACTAACATGTCTAGGGGAGCCATTAATCTTTCGTTTGAGCATTGGGGTCTGCTAAGAGGTATTTTGAGGGGCATAAAGAGGGGAGGGGTTTACTATAGAACACTATGGGATTTTATTTTTTAAATTTTTCAAATAACTATAACTTGAAAACTGTAAGTGATAAACACATGCAGTCTTCAGAAATGATCACAGGACAATAAAACAAATCAAATGAAATATCGGGTGAGTCCCTGGGGAAAAAACCCACCCCTTCAATTTGAGAATGTGCTATTATCTTGTAAACCGTCCAGATCCCCACCCCTAAACCATATATATTCTTGTATGGGACAATAAAACAAATCAAATAAAATAAAAAGGGAAGTCCATGGGGTCACCCCACCCCTCTTGTTTGAGAACTTGTAAACGATCGAGATCCCCACCCCTAAACCACATATAGTTTTGCAAGGGACAATTAAACAAATCAAATGAAATAAAAGGAAGGTCTCTGTGGTTCACCCCTCCCCCACCCCCTCTTGTTTGAAAACTTGTAAACCATCCAGATCCCCACCCTTAAACCATATATATTCTCGTATGGGACAATTAAACAAATCAAATGAAATAAAAGGGAAGTCTCTGGGGGGTCATCCCCAACCCTTCTTGTTTGGGAACTTGTAAACGGTCCAGATCCCCACCCCTAAACCATATATATTCTTGTATTGGACAATTTAACAAATCAAACCAAATATAGGGGGAGTCTATGGGGTTACCCCACACCCTTTTGTTAGAAAACTTGTAAACAGTAGAGATCCCCAACTCTAAACCTTATATATTCTTGTATGGGATAATAAAACAAATCTAATAAAATATGGGACCATGGGATTGGCTAATTATAGGAGCTTTGTTTGGGAGACTTCGTAACATCATCCTGTTACAATTACTTCTTGTTTATACGTGTTTCTCGTTTCCTCTTTTTTTTTAATATAGATCAGACCGTTGGTTTTCCCGTTTGAATGGTTTTACACTAGTAATGTTGGGGGCCTTTATAGCTTGTTGTTCGGTGTGAGCCAAGTCTCCGTGTTGAAGGTCGTACCTTGACCTATAATGGTTTACTTTTATAAATTGTTATTTGGATGGAGAGTTGTCTCTTTGGCACTCATACCACATCTTCCTATATCTATAGATAGTTTTTTTTAGATACTATATTTAAAATACCAATCCATCCATTTATACTACATAATTTTATAGTGTTTGTTTTTCAAATTTTCAGAAGATATGAAACTACTTCTTCAATCAAAGAAAGAATGTGAAATGAACTCGACTGTTAATATAACATGTCATGTATCTGGACAGTTTCTGAGATTTGGATTTGCGCCATGGATGCATCAAGTTAATGGTGTATTCATACGAGTATTGAATGGTACCCTTTATAAAAAGAAGTCAGTGATACAAATAGAGTCATGTAAGAACGAGGATGCAGGGGAATATCTTTGTCGAGCTTGGAATGAATTTTCTGGAGAGCGAATATGGTATACCAAAAGAAGTACACTAAATTTCAGAGGTATAGTACTAATGCATTGTAAACAAGTAATCCTGTGTTAGGATGCTAACACAAAAGTCACCAAAACGGACCCCAAATCATTGTTTTACGGTATCCATGATGCCACACAACCTGTGTGTAAAGTTTGATTAAATTTAAAGGATTTTGATTTTTTTCACATTTTTGCCGTTTCCATGGTTACGGCGGCCATTTTGGAAATTTTAAAGTCAAAAGTAATGTCTACATATGGCAGGCAACATTTGTTTTAAGTTTCATCAATTTTGAAGCTTTTTGAAAATTTTCACATTTTTGGAGTTTCCATGGCAACGGCGGCCATTTTGGAAATTTCGAACTAAAAAGTGAAGTCTACATTAGCTTCACAACATATGTTATAAGTTTCATTTAATTTGAAGCATTTTGATGTTTTTCTTATTTTTGCTGTTTCCATGGTTACGGCGGCCATTTTGAAAATTCCAAAGTGTCACTTCTGCTGCAAATTGTTCACTCCATAATTATATACCATCATATACCATGAAATGTCTCTAGAACAAATTTAACATTGATGTTCTAGAATATTCCATGAAAATTCACCCCCATCAAATTATGCCATGGAGACCCCCTACTGAAATAAAATTAGTGCCAAGTTGAAGCAGACATGTGTCTCTAAATATTCATAAGAGAATATATAATTCCATCTACTCTCCATACAGTGGAAAATTTAGAAAATGTAAAAAAAAATTAACCCCACCCATCTTTGAGCCCCCCTAATTATGCCAAGATGACACCCTGGTATCATGGACATTGGGTTCTGCACCCCCCATGATGCAGACCCTTACCCAGAAAAAATATAAAATTTCCATCCTCTACTCTTTCCAAGAAAATGGTAGGACCGTTTTAGGGGTTAGAAAAAGAAAAATAAGAATAATAATAATAACTAGATTTGCCATTGCAAGCAATAGCGGATGGCACCCTTCCCCAATTGCAAGACGAGCGGCAGCCATTTAGAAAATTCCAAAGTCAAAGAGTGTATCTACACATGCAAATTATCATTTTTGAACAGTTTCATTAAGTTTGGAGCATTTTGATAATTTGGACATTTTTGCTTTTTCCATGGTTACGGCGGCCATTTTGAAAATTCCAACTTTAAAATGAAACTCTGCCAATGCCAGTTACCATTTCTGTAAAGTTTCATCCAGTTTGCAGCATTTTTATTTTTTTGAAATGTTTTGCATTGTTTCCATGGTAACAAAAGCCATTTTGGAAATTCCAACTCCAAAACCAACATCTGCCAATGTTGCTCATCGTTACTGTGAAGTTTCATAAAGTTTGGAGCATTTTGATATTTTTGAAAATTTTGGTGTTGTTTCCATGGCAACATAGTAGTTCCAATAAGTACCAAAATCATCCAACACCTGTATATGGCTGGCACCTACATTGTGTTAAAATATAAGGATTCTGAGTTGAAGCATCTCCAAATTATTCCCCAAAACCAAAAAGTGAATTTTTTCACAGTTGTTCCGTTTCCATGGTAACGGCGGACATCTTGATAGTGCCAACCCCAAAAAGCAAATCTTCACATGGTTGTTAACATTATGGTATAGTTCCATCTTCTTTGGTCCATTTATATTAGAGTTCCAGACTGGACAAAAAAGTGTGGAAGAAAAATAATAAAGATAAAAAAAACAAAAAGAAACGTAGAATAACAATATGTCACCCAAACTCCGTTTAGGGTGCCATAATAAGAAACCGAACAAAAACATAAAGTCCCCAAAACTCCGTTTTGGTGACTTAAATAGACATTCCATAAGCATAAAATACGGTGTGTACGATTATATAACGTAGACTATTCTGCAATTTATATATATGTGAAAAATCACATGCCAGTCACAATATGAAGGTTTTTGTTAAGTGAGCATAGCGAACGAGTTATAAAAACGCTTCATATTATGATAAAACCCTAATATTTTACTGTATGAATAAGATGAAAATCTGAAACTGAAAAATCGATTTATTGGTTTCTCGTATTCTTTGTTGCCCCAGCAAACCGGAAGATAACTTGATTTGATTGAGTCAAACCTCGAGAGTCAAATTTATCGTTGGTTTAAACAGTATGACTCTACGTTAAAAATCAAAAACGTAAGCTATACTGAAATGTAATGCCCACAGGCACTTGTCTCAGAATTTTTTTTTCTATATACCTTAATACAACACAAGGTACTTGCATTTTTGGAAAATATCAGGCGGTGGCGAAATTCCGTTGTATGTCGCTTTCTAGGTTGTCAACCCCACTAAAACTTGTTATAGCGTTAATCTAAATTGATTTATCTTTACAATGGTGTATAACATGCCTACATTTGTTGTCGAAATCATCCGTAGCAATCCTACCAAAGTATGTCAATCGTAATAATTTTGCCAACCGCTGATGATTTGGCAATAAACGCGTCACGTCTACTTATATATCTCGGTTGACGATTGGTCAATTTTATGGTAAAGTCTAAATGATTCTCGGAGTTATCTGATCTTGTTTCATTTTCATACATAAAGTCAAGAGAGAGTCTGAATGACATTGACGTCATGGGAAAATTTGAATCTAAAACTTATGAGACATACATCAAATAAGACTTGTTAGGTTTTTTTCACTGCATCTTTTACAATTTTACTAACTGGGTGATAAGTTCCATTCAGACAAAAAATAACAGTTTTTTATGAAACAGTTTTTTATAATTAATCATTTACTGCGAGACGTTTATTGCCAAATTTTCAGCGGTTGGAAAAATTATTACGATTGACATACTTGGGTATTTACGATATTACAAGTTTTAGTGGGGTCGACAGCCTAGAAAGCGGCATAAAACGGAATTTCGTCACCGCCTGACATTTTTCGAAAATGCAAGTTAAGTACCTTGTGTTATATTAAGGTATATAGGAAAAAAAATTCTGAGACAAGTGCCTGTGCTTATGCCGTACTTTTGATAGGCTATCTAAGAAGCATATTCTTCAACATAGATTATATCTACGACATAGTGACAATACTAGATGATACGTTGTTAACCCTCTTGCTGCCAAAGGGACATTTATGGCTTCAACAATTCACGCAAGCTTTATATTTCTGGTATATTTTTTACACAGCCCAGGTTGGCCAGAAAATGAAAAATGATAACAAATCTGTGGCCTGCTTGAAAAATTTCGTTTCAGATTGGAAAAATATCATAATTTGAAAAACTGAAGCGATGGCAAGATTGTCATGCGTACGGCTGTCATATTTAACCCCCGTAAGATAAAAACACTACACATTACAAATAAATCTATGGTTTGCATGGATTATTTCTTAAATGTGTTCAATCCTCATAATTCTTAACTCAAATATGTTTTATCGTTGGCTTCTATTTACTGTCATATCCACAGCATGTCGTAACTAAGGAATGACCCGCCATTATGATGACTTTCTAAAATCCATTGATAAGCGAATAATGCTATATAGTAGAAAATGAAACAAAACCTACCCAAATTCTACATTCGCTTATTCGTGTGTAATGGAATAATATTCCGCCTTTAATAGAGTTTTCAATCGTACGACGTCATATTTTGACACGACACTATAAATACGGCAAAATCATTCATGAACATTTTATTATATTTGATTTTATTCATTTTTTAAGATCTTGTGCATTGATTCTTTTAGTTATGCATTAAAATATGCATAACGGTTCTGTAGTTTCTCTTACAATTGCAATACGCCATTTCTTGTCGTAAGGTGAATCTCTTATTATGGGATTTCCGTCACCAAATGACCTAAATGTAGGCATCGTCACTTCCTAATAGAGGGACACAAAATACCGGAGGGAGAGTCAAACTCATAGACTGAAAATAAACTGACAACGCCATGGCTAAAAATAAAACGACAAACAGACAAATAATAGTACAGAAGACACAACATAGAAAACTAAAGACCAAGCAACACTAACCCCATCAAAAACTGAGGGTGATCTCAGGTGCTCCGGAAGGGTAAGCAGATCCCGCTCCACATGTTGCACCCATCGTGTTGCTTTATATGTTATTACAAATCCGGTAAATAGTCTAATTCGGTTGGTCACATTCGTGAAAAGGAAGGGTATTGTAGGAACATATCCGATATCATCTGTGAAACGGTTATTCCATAACGGTTAACCAACTCGTGATGGCGTCCGTAAAATTTCCGAAGGGACGATTTCAACTTCATCATTTGTAACTCTCTGTTTAATAACTTCCTTGTGAGTAACAATTCCATATCAAGGAAAGCATGACAGGAAATACAAGCACGGGGATATCATATCAGTTGGGAGATATATACTCCCTATGCAGGCGCTGCTGGAATGTTGCTACATAGAAATGGAAAGTTCACAATTGGGAAGCTGAAATCATCTCTTTTGTCGTAAAGTTTTGTTTTTAATCGACCATGATTGTCAATTTCTAGATGTAAGTCAAGATATGAAGCCGACTGTATCTGTAGTATCCTTTATCTCTAGATCTAGTTCGATGGGATAGATTCGTATAACATAGTCGCCACTTGTTGTATTATTTAGTAAGAGAACATCATCTATATAGCGGAACGGAACGTAAAGTTAAAAGATATTGCTAACTTCTTATCTTTCTTCCCAAGAAGTTCCTGTATGAAGACTTCAAGTCAGCCTCATAATAATAAAGAAACAAGTCGGCAAGAAGAGGGGAACAATTGGTTCCCATTTGAATTCCGACAGTCTGTTGAAAAACACGTCCTCCAAACGTAACAAATATGGTTTCAATCAAGAAATCAAGAATCTTGATAATGTCAAATTCAGAGAATTGTTTGAATCAGAGTGATTCTTAACAAAGAAGGATGTATACCTCCCGAAAACGAGATACTTGTGTATTTACGTTCGCCATTCTTTTTAATGCAACAAAGTAATACCAACTCTTTCAATTTGTATTTTTAGTTTGGAATAGGAAATACTTGTTTAAAACAAATGTTGAGGTTTGATTTTATACTGCACAAAATTAAAATCTAATAAGTTGGTCACCCTCCCTTCAATCGTACAGGGATTAAGATGATTTTAAATACTTACGGAAGATAAATTACTTCTATACTACTCTGCAAAATGACGATTCTGATAGTGCTTGATAACCTAACGAATAGACAATGGTAATGTCGTAGTATCGTCTCATGATGCTGGATAAGCCAATCAAATTAATGCAGTTTTTGTATTAACCGTCCAGTGTGGTACGATATGTATCTCTTCATCCAAAAAATAGATAATAGCAACCCTAAGATAATGAACCTTTTTAACGTCACAAAGCTAAAATTTCACAAAGGTTACATTCATAATGAGGTAATTCAGCGAGAGGGCTAAACAACGACACGATGTAGTTAACGATAATACATAATTCCACTCTTTTTTCCCCTCACAAATGTATTTCAATATCAATTTTGAATGCAAATTGAATTTCATCAAGCTAAATGCATGTTGTTGTTTGTTGTTTCACCTATTGGTATTGTAACATTTGTAACGCATAATTGATTATACTATTATTTAAGGTCCTCCAGTTATTTTAGATTCATGGATTTATAGACTTAAAGATCTTGTCCTGTCGGTAAAATATTATTCCTTGACGGACTTAATTTCCACTAAATGGTATTTCCAGTCAAGCCCTGTCGATAATTCAACTCAGCTTACACATACCGTTTCGCCGGAAATAGTGTTATTGCATGTGTATGGCAAAATAGTTCCAAGCGAAGGATTTGTTGCAAACTTGACCATGCATGAAGATTTCTTTCCAACATATGGAAATGTGTACACTGTAATACTGGAAAATGAATTCGGAAATACAACCAAGAATTTTACAGGATTTATGAGAGAAGGTAATATTTCCACATTCTATAATGTAGAGTAATGTACATACGAAGCATATTTCATTGATTTAAGGAAAATAGTGTACATCTTGAATCATACATCATTTCAATTAAGTTTCTTTGACCATTTGTTTTCATTTCTTTCTGTTCGTTCTTGTATTCTAAAAAGAACTAGTCCAGACAAGTATGTATACCTTACAATGAATCCATACATCAAATATAGTTAACCGGTTGCTGATAGTATCTGATAAACTGACAGAATTAGAAAAAAACTTATCATTGACCAATGAACCACGAAAATTAGGCCAAGGTCAGATCATACTATGTCAGACAGACATATACCCCTTAAAATTATCCCATACTCTACATATAGTTGACTAACTGATTATAGTGTCTTAGAAATGAATCTTATAAGGTAACTTTAACCTTGATCACTGGTCCATAAAAGAAGTTCAAGTTCAGGTGAACACTGTCCGACGAACAAGTAGGCGTTGCAAGGAACCAATATATCAAATATAGTTATCCTAATAAGTGAGAAATTCACATGACAAAAAAATCAGTATTTCTTGTCAAGCAGTCACTGAACCATGAAAATGAGGTCAAGGACAATGGACATATGACAGACGAAAACTTTGTAACGTAAGGTATCTGCATACGAGGTATGAAGCACACATGTCTTCTACCTTTCACAAATAGTTTACGCCGCCGCCATCTCCGGATAGTAATACATATGTCGCGAGACAAAAAGAACATGTTGGAGATGCTATGATTTAAGCCTTCAACACTTGACTTATGTTTTAGCTAAAGAAATTGCGAGAGAAACATACATATTTAACATTTCTAGGCATTATTCAATAGAAATTGTCAAACATAAAAAAAAAATGTTTTTTTTTTCATAAGAAAGTCACATTTTAACCGTACACACAAATGTTTGTTAAAATATTTTCTTCATATATTCATAGTTCGCAAGTCATCAATATTTAAACTAAATAATATATATTGGACCGTGATTGGAGCAGCTATTTGTATCGTAATAGTTGCTGGAATCATTCTGATGAGTCAGTGGAATAGATATTTGAGTAGGTATAAAATTATAAATATTTATTTTCTTCATAGATATAACAAGATGTGGTATGAGTGCAAATTGAGACAACTCTCCATCCAAGTCACAATTTTTAAAAGTAAACCATTATAGGTCAAAGTACGGTCTTCAACTCGAAGCCTTGGTTCATACCGAACATAAAGCTATAAAGGGCCCTAAAAATGACTAGTGTAAAACCATTCAAACGGGAAAACCAACGGTCTAATCTATATAAAACGAGAAACTAAAAACACTTATAAACCACATCAAGAAGCGACAATCACTGATTTAGGACAGGTGCAAACAAATGCAGCGGATTTAAATAAAGGTTTTAATAGGTAACAACCTTCACCCTTACCTTGTAACAATAGTATAACATGACAACATAGAAAGAAACACTATAAAATAGCTATTGAAATAGCTTAACTCAATCAAAAGACATAGTAACACAAACAAATGAATATTCACTGACCGATAAATCTTATTTTTTACACCATGTAACTTAAAATATATAATCAATAAATTAAGGGGTGATACAGTATGTTTCCAGAAAAACAACCAAAACCTTGAACAAAATACCACAAAATAGAATATTGTACACAGGTAAAAGAAAATAATTTTATAAGGTAATGGAGAACGGAAATTGTTTTACAAATTTTGTTTTTGTTTTTTTTTTATAGTACGAAAACAGGAGTAAAAACTTATAGTCATACTTAAACATTAACCAAAGCTGGTATATATTCGAAATAGAGACGATATATATGACTTTAAATAAGTAAACATTAAATTACAAAAAAAGCATTACAAATTGTATCAGCAGATCAAATCAACAATAAAGTACGATTTGAGAGTACAAGCAGTTACTGAAAGCTAGTTAAAAACCAAAAACAATTAATAATATAAAAATCATGAATCAGAGACTAAAATCAACCAATATACATCCTAGGGATTTAGTTTTTTAACGTCACGAACAGTCAGAGAAGACATGACTTGTGCAATGCCAAAAATAAAAGCATCGACAGGCAGTAGGATAATTAGAAGTAATCTCTATATACTTTCTGTTGCTGATTGAAGCCTATTTGGTTCTATACAAATGTTCAAGCTTTTGAACATATTGACGTCATAAAAATGTTTTGTATAATGTGTTTTCAATTTATTTCAGATGGATAATATTACTACAGCTAGATCAATGTATGTATATTCTCCAGTTTTTCAATTAGAGTGTCTGTAACTTATTACAGTTTTCTTTATCTCCCGTTTTTGTCTTAGTTCTAATCCTTCATGTTTTCCTCTTTTTTGCAGCGATTTCTATGGAACACATGCATACAATTAAGATTCAAAAACTTCAGTGCCAGCTATTTAAAAAAAGATTAATACAGTTTCAAATCGTATTATACATAGAACATATAAAATCTTCGAAAAAGGAGGAACTTTTATGCCAAAATACTTAAATTCTTCCTTTTTCGAAACAATTCATGTTTCGACTGATAAACATATGCAGTGATAGTTTCCAGAGTTTGTTTGCAGTGCCATTGTGTGCACTGTTTGTTGGTACGAATCACAAACGTCTGCAGGGTAATTGATGTCATATTCGTCTTAAAGTTATATTATGATATTTATTTCGAGTGTAATCCGAATAAAAGTGTGAAATAGAGGTTGTTATATGAGCCACGGATAAGAACAAGAATGTTTGTTAAAAAGCAAATATTGATCACATGAGACAACTGAAAGAAAAAAATATCAGATCACACAGTGCATGATTATAGATTTCAAGTATTTTTGTTTAACTTATAGGGGCACTAGCTACGAGATATATAAAAAATATAATGCATTATTTTTTTAACAAACAAACAAACAAACAAACAAACAAACAAACAAACAAACAAACAAACAAACAAACAAACAAACAAACAAACATGAACAAGGCAGCAAAAAGACTACAAACTGCTGGCTAAAGGAACATATATTTAATTATGGAACTGAAACTGAAACTCTAAGAAATATAATTCAATAAAGATAGGCAATTAATTCGAGTTAAATCATTAAAAACTATACATTTCCCGACAAACCAAAATCAGGTTAATAAAGTCATTAATATATTTAAGCTAATCGGATATAAGCTTTAACTTTTGAAAACTTTCTTTATAACAACCGTAAAAATCCTCTTTTGATAGGCAACATTGTGTACACTTTCATATCCTTGCTGTCTAATTATTTAGCGGACTAGTATTTCATGTTATACATGATTCTACATACTGTCCATGATGTTTGCTTATATTTGGCAATGCACAAGATCATAACTTATTCCTATCAAATCCCTTAGATTGTACTGAATGAAACTTTAGTCTGGAAGAACATTATTATTTTCTTTTAGTTGTAATTGGCTTTGGACTAGCTTTTAATTACTGTGAGTACTTTTCTATCGGTGCTTTGTGTCTATTGATTTTATGTAAGTTGTGTAATTGTTTTACATTGTCATATCGGGGCCTTTTATAGCTGACTATGCGGTATGGGTTTTGCTCATTGTCGAAGGCCGTACGGTGACCTATAGTTGTTAATGTCTGTGTCATATTGGTCTTTTGTGGATAGTTGTCTCATAGGCAATCGTACCACATCTTCTTTTTTTTATATTTGTACTTCGTACCGATCTCTTGAGTTAAGCAACTGACCTTCACAGTTTGGTCTCATGTTGTGCTGTTAAACCACTGTCACAGGTTAATGTATCATCATAGTTGGGTGCTCACAAGGATGTTTACTGCGCCACATTCTGCAGGTGTCTGTCTCAAGTCAGGAGTTAATAGTTTAGTGGTTGCCGTTGGTTCATGTTTGTCATTTTTGTTTTTCGTAAATGATTTTGTTATAAATTAGGTCGTAAGTTCTTTCGTTTGAATTATTTCATACTTTCATGTCGGAGCCTGTTAACACCGACTATACGGCATGGGATTTTCTATTGTTGAAAGCCATACAGTGACATGTAGCAAAGGCTTACAGTCACTAATTTGAACTCTGGTGGATAAATAGTTCCAGTTGTCTTATTGACAATCATTACACATTTTGCTTTTATTTTTTTCTTCATTATAATCGACTTTTTTAGGAGAATTTGTTCTAGTAGCAGTTTGTTAAGCTAGGTTTTTGGTCGCGATTCCTGTTACTATTGGTTATTATATAAAAACACGCATTTGATAAGTGTATATGACTTTAAACTAGAGGTTCTAAATAGCCTGTGTCGCTCACTTTAGTCTATGTGCATATTAAACAAAGGACACAGATGGATTCAGGACAAAATTGTGTTTAGGCGATGGTGATGTGTTTGTAGATTTTACTTTACTGAACACTCTTGCTGCTTACACTTATCTCTATCTATAATGAACTTGGACCAGTAGTTACAGAGGAAAATATTTTTTAAATTTACAAAGTGCAATAACTCCTTAAGGGATCAATTCACCATTTTGGTCTTGTTGACTTATTTGTAGGTCTTACTCTGCTGTTCATTATTGTTGTTTACAGTTTATCTCTATGTATAATAATATTCAAGATAATAACCAAAAGCTGCAAAATTTTCTTAAAATTACCAATTCAGGGTAAGCATTGCTTAATTGGTGTGAAAATTTCAGGGAATATATATCTTCACTAATAAACATTAGTATCCTGTCAGATTTGCTGTAACCGCTTTGGTTTCAGAGATATGAGCCAAAAACTGCATTTTACCCTATGTACTATTTTAGCTATGTCGGCCATCTTGGTTCGCGGACGGGGTCATCGGACACATTTTTATGCCCCATGTATAGGCATTATGTTTCCAGGTCTGTGCGTCCGTCTGTTCGTTCGTCTGTCTCACTTCAGGTTAAAGTTTTGGTTAAAGTTTTTGGTCGAGGTATTTTTTGATGAAGTTGAAGTCCAATCAACTTGAAACTTAGTACACATGATCCCTATGATATGATCTTTCTAATTGTAATGCCAAATTAGAGATTTCCCCCCATTTTCACGGTCCACTGAACATAGAAAATGATAGTGTGGATGGGACATCCATGTACTGGGGACATATTCTTGTTTAAACTAGATACCCTAATGATGATTGTGGACAAGTTTGGTTAAATGTATCTCAGAGGATAAGATTACAAAAATTTACGAAAAATTGTTAAAAAATGACTTTATAGGGCAATTACTCCCTAAGGGGTTAACTGAACATTTTGTAGATCTGACGTTGCTGAACATCATTGTTATTTACAGTTGAAAATTATCTATGATAATATTCAAAATAATAACAAAAAACGGGAAAATTTCCTTAAAGTCACCAATTCAGGGGCAGCAATCCAACAACGGGTTGTCCAATTCATCTGAAAATCTCTCTTATTATAACTATTGACATAATCTCACCAAATATGAAGTTGTTTCTTTGGTGCGCACATACTTCTAAAATTTACTTAAAATTCAATGAAAAACGAGAAAAATCACAAAATTTTAGAAAATATGCAAATTAAGTCATGATCTTTTTCCATGGTTACTTGTTCAATGACAAATTTGTTTTCTTTTTCGGAATACCTTTAACCTTAGTCAAGTTTTCAGTAATTTAAGAATATGTATGATAACTTTTAAATTTGCAGTAATTTTTGGGCCAAATAAGGGCCTTTTTGCTCCTACTCCTTTGGCCCAGTACTTTCAGAGGAGAAGATTTTTGTAAAAGTTAACGACGACGGACGACAACGGACGACGGACGACGGACGCCAAGTGATGAGAAAAGCTCACTTGGATCTTTGGGCCAGGTGAGCTAAAATACTTTCGTAATGTTTGGATAAGTTATAGATAATGATTAAAATAGATCTTAATAAATCATGGCATTTGGTAGAAAAATGGTTGCATGATCTGCAATCAAAAACTGAATTATACTTTACATTGTTTGAAATACTAATGCCACCTTAATAAACTTGACCTTTTTTTCAGATATTATGCCGCACCGTCTTCCAATGAACATGTTAGTCAAGTATACAATATAAGAACGTCTGACAATCTTCAACAAAATAGTATAAATGATGAAAGTGGTGGCGGTTATATCGATGTCGTAAATGATTATGAAGAAATCGATAAAGATGATATTGAAAATCAGAGTGTTCAGGAAAGTCCTCATTATTTGGAATTAAATTAGCATTTTGAAATCATCTTTAATCTCCGATATTTCTTTGTTTCTTTGTATAGACTTTTATAGAAGGTTAATTTGTATTGAAGGTAGAGCCTAAAATAAATTTTTATCATACGACATGAAAATATATCATGTAAAACTATGCTGATGATAATTCTATATCATATAAGGGAAAAATCAAGAAAGAGCTCTTAGATTCATCCATGAAGATTATGATAGTTCATACGAAAAACTGCTAGAAAAGTCAAAATTACTTTCTTTAAAAAGGACAAGGAGGAAAAAAAAACATTGCAACAAAAACTAAAGAAATAATTCCTCCAAAACGTTAAAGCTAGCTTAATTATCAAATTGATATCAAACTTTAAAATAAGTATTATTTAAGATCACGTGACACAGCAGTACTACTACTAGGTATAGTCACAGGCGCTTGGGTATATGATACAGATTTTTTTTTTAATTTTTTTTTGCTGATTAAAATATTCAATTTTCTAACTTTATAATACATATCTATCACTTCTGTGCATGTCTCACCTAGTTTCGAGTGATTTAAACGACCCAGAGAAAATAGCCAATTTTACTATCCATACTAAGAAACAAAAAGGCAACTAACTCGACGCCATTTTTCTGCTATCTATAAATAAATAGATTGACCTACCTGGATTCCCCAACGATTTCTCTGGGGAAACGTGCCTTCCGCAGACAACGTTTATATTTATCAAATTGGTATTGGTCATAACATTTTTAGTCCATCTCCAGCATATAATAAAAAGATTTTAACTATTTTGACTAATTTCAAATTTACGTGCCCTGAAGTTGACTGTTTTTCCCGAACTTTTGTTAAAGGGAAGTAATATTTTCCCGGACTTTTTCGGAATATCTCTCCAAGTACGTATGAAATAAGAAAGTGTATCAAAACACTCGAAACTAGGTGAGACATGCACAGAAGTGATAGATATATATTATAAATATAGAAAATTGAATATTTTAATCAGCAAAAAAAAAAAAAAAAAAAAAAAAAATCTATCATATACCCAAGCGCCTGTGGGTATAGTTTCGCTATAATGCTGCACAAATCTGGAATGATCGCCGAACAATTGTCGATTGGAAACATCTTTCGTACAATAAAAAAAAATGGTACAAACATGGGATCCAAATAACAGCTCATGCCAGTGCAGTGCATGCTTATAGTGTTTTAATTTGTGCTATGTTTTGAAACATACTTTATTTTGCATACTATGCTTTTAACTTTTATATGTAGTCTATGGTATATATGCACTATATGTTTAAAATTGTGTTGTTTTCATGACTACTGTAGGTGTGTATATATTTTGTTTTTTTCTGACTGTCGATTTGAAAAGCTCACTAGAGCTTGTGTTTATGTTGAGTATCGACTTTGAATTGAATTGAAATAAAAAGTTATTATGATATAATTGATAAAGTTTGTAACAGTTTAGAAACTGATAGTTTAGTCTAATAAACTGGTTTTCGATTAATTAACATGATTAAGGCTAATCAGGACAAATTCCATGCAATAGCCCAGCATTGGAAAAAGTCCAAATGAACATAATTTGACATTAAATCTTAATGGAAAAAATTGAAAATCGTGTGTGGAGAATGTCAAACTTCTTGGAGTAAATACAGATTCGAACTTAAACTTAACAATCATGTAACTAACTAAAAAAGTCATCAGGACAATTTATTATTCTAAAACGAATGGGTATATATTTAAACCTGCTAAGTAGGGAAACTGCATACTTTTTACTGGTATTCATTCTTTCTAATTTTAACTACTGTCCAATAATTTGGCACTACTGCAGTGAAAAAAACCCTTTAAAATTAGAGAAATAAATAAAATAAAAGTACTCTTGGATAGACTTATGAAGACTATGATGGTTCACACTACTAGACATTTACAATATATATACATTGTCGGAAAAGATAAAAAGTATTTGTATGAAACCAAGAAGCAGTCGAAATTCAATATTTACAAAAGAGTCTTCGTATTTATTTATCCCATATAAAACTAACACATCCAGCTGCGATGTTACATTGATCTCATTTGGTTCCAATGTTTTTATGGCCCTGCCACTAAGTGGTCGGGAACATATAGTTTTATGCGTTTACTTTTCTACATTGGCTAGAGGTATAGGCGGAGGGTTGATATCTCATAAACATGTTTAACCCCGCCGCAATTTTGCGCCTGTCCCAAGTCAGGAGCCTCTGGCCTTTGTTAGTCTTGTATGATTTTTAATTTTTGTTTCTTGTGTATAATTCGGAGTTTAGTATGACGTCCATTATCACTGTACTACATATTTTTAGGGGCCAGCCGAAGGACACCTACGGGTGCGGGAATTCTCGCTACATTGAAGACCCATTGGTGGCCTTCGACTGTTGTCTGCTCTATGGTCGGGTTGTTGTCGCTTTGACACATTCCCCATTTCCTTTCTCAATTTTATTATCCTTGTCCGTCATTCCGAAATTCCGTAATTCCGAAATTCCGTAATTCCGTCATTCCGTCATTCCGCAACAAACCATTATACGGAGTTTTTTTCAAAACCGCTTCAGATATTAGGCTGATATATGGAATATAAGTTCTCCATGATGAGTTACAGATCAAGTTTAAGTTTCGTTCCGCTCCGCTGATTTTAGTCAAAATTACGGGCTTTGGACTTAGATAAATTTTGAAAATCACAGTTATACGGACTTTTTTTTCAAACGCTTTCAGATATTGGGATGATTTTTGGCATGTGAGTTAACCAAGATGAGTTACAGATCAAGTTTAAGTTTTGTTCTGCTCGGCTAATTTTTGCCGAAATTACGGTCTTTTAGACTTTGATAAATTATTGAAAATCACAGTTATACAGACTTTTTTTCTAAACGCTTTCAGATATTGGACTGATTTTTGGTTTGTGAGTTACTCATGATGAGTTATAGATTAAGTATAAGTTTCGCTCAGCTCGGCTATTTTTTGCTGTAATTTCCGGCTTTGGACTTTGATAATTTTTTGAAAATCACAGTTAAACGGACCTTTTTTCTAAACCGCTTCAGATTTTGGACTGATATATGGAATATAAGTTCTTCATGATGAGTTACAGATCAAGTTTAAGTTTCGTTTTACTCGGCTAATTTTTGCCGAAATTACGGGCTTTAGACTTAGATAAATTTTGAAAATCACAGTTATACGGACTTTTTTTCTAAACGCTTTCGGATATTGGGATGATTTTTGGCATGTGAGTTAACCAAAATGAGTTACAGATCAAGTTTAAGTTTTGTTTTACTCGGCTAATTTTTACCGAAATTACGGGCTTTAGACTTTGATAAATTATTGAAAATCACAGTTATACAGACTTTTTTTCTAAACGCTTTCAGATATTGGGCTGATTTTTGGTTTGTGAGTTACTCATGATGAGTTACAGATTAAGTTTAAGTTTCGCTTCGCTCGGCTAATTTTTGCTGTAATTTCCGGATTTGGACTTTGATAAATTTTTGAAAATCACAGTTAAACGGAATTCTTTTCTAAATGCTTTCAGATATTGGGCTAATTTTTGGTATGTGAGCTAGCCATGATGAGTTACAGATCAAGTTTAAGTTTCGTTCCGCTCGGCTAATTTTTTTTCTAAAATTGAGGGTTTACAACTCTAAAATTTTTTTGAAAATGACAGTCATACAGACATTTTCTATACGCCTCCAGATTTTGAGCTACATTGTAATTTTTTATATGTGAGACTACCATCATGTTTGTGTCCACTTGTGTTATTGAATGTGAATTGTTAGATGTGGGGAGAAATAAGGAGAAATATTCATAACAATTTAGATTCTAAATTTTCTTTAAGCCTAGCAAACTGAGTTCCAGTGTCTGCACCACTTTTCAACCACAAACATATTTCATTTTCGGAATGTGATGACCAATTGTAAACTAGTGTTGGCTAAATACTTGGCATGCTATAATACAATACAAGAGTAGTCGTGCGTTCAGGGGGAAATCTCCGGTTTAATGATGCATTTGATTACTTCCAAAAATATTTATGTCGGATCGATGAGTAAAAAGATAAATGTAAATGTGTTTGTGGAACTCTTGTGTGATATGAGGAATATTTGTTCTTTAAAGTCACTGGATAGAGCTGGATACGCGAAATGTCCCGTTTTTACTTTATTCGCATAGACGCATATGTCTAGGATTAATTTTATATCTACCTAATTTCAAGTTAAATTTCAAAGTACCATGCACTTTTTGAGTTGTTAATAAATACACAGTTTTTCACTATCATTTGATGATGCATACATGCACCAAGTTTTTAAATACTGGTCCTTAATTTGAGTTTTTATAACATCAAGCTGAATATTTATATCATTCCGTGCAATCAAAATAGTCCATACCCAGATTAAACAAGCTGATCCTCATTGCTAACTTTAGAGGTCGATAGAATTAGTCGCTAGCTTTATTGGTCGATAGAATTGGTAGCTAGCTTGAGGCTACCAGCCCATTGGTGACAGTTTTTCTATATCACAGTCAACCTCCAGGGTTATGCATATTCAGAACGAGACTTATTTGCGATAAATTGCATATACTAGTTATGTTACAACAATGTTCGATCCACAAATTTGCGATAACAAATTTCTGTCTTTAGCCCTCATTGGGATTTAACCTATGCGTGACATCGTAGTAGTACAGCGTCTATTTTCTACCAGATCACGTAGCAGGCTATCGCCGCATTTTTGCGCCTGTCCCAAGTCAGGAGCCTCTGGCCTTTGTTAGTCTTGTATTTTTTTAATTTTAGTTTCTTGTGTACAATTCGGAAATTAGTATGGCGTTCATTATCACTGAACTAGTATCTATTTGTTTAGGGGCCAGCTGAAGGACGCCTCCGGGTGCGGGAATGTCTCGCTACATTGAAGACCTGATCGTGACCTTCTGCTGTTGTTTTTTTCTATGGTCGGGTTGTTGTCTCTTTGATACATTCCCCATTTCCATTCTCAATTTTATCTATATTGAAAATAATTTTCAATTATCTATTGACGCCTGATTACCTTGGAAGCTTGACGAATAGTACATGATATATTGTGCCGTACATGTAAGTGAGATGGGGTAGCTTACAGGTCAGCTGAATATGCCGATTTTGTCGGTAAACACTATGCTCAAACTATACGAGATATACATATATACACTGTACATGTAGTAAAACTTTGTACTGGTTGATCAAACAAGGTTTCCTTTTACAATTCTTGTTACTTTGCAGATGCTTTTTGCAAATATCCAATTATGTATGTATGAACACTGTAAACAAATATTTTAAATAGTTAATTTAGGAAACAATAATCAACCGATTTTCAAAATGGATTAAGCGAAGATGAAAAGTTTCGTACACGTAAAAACTGAGATTCTCAAAAAAGAGTGATACCAGATATCTATATATTTCTATGCATATTTTTTAAGATGTTGCACGATTTCCAACGCAACAACTCTACACAAGAGACCAAATGACCGACATAAACAACTTTCGGTCACCGAACTGCTTTCACCTATGAACAAAACCCATACTGCATCAGATATGAAGACATAAAACCCTAAATGGCATTCATTACAGCTCTTATACCCTGAAATTCAGCCGAAATGACCTCCTTACAACATACACGCACCAGTCGAAAAAGAAATAAAAGTACATTGCAACATGTAAATGAAGTTACGGTAAAGAAACATCTGTCAAGTGTAACTCTATAGTGTGTAATCATGGTTATTACCGTAATGATCCCATACAAGACATTGTTAAAATTTAATTAAAATTTGAGTTCAATTAAGTATTTTAACTGATTTTTTTGAATAAACTCTTTCATAACAGAATGATTTATAGACGGGGTACTTGCCACTGCATGCGCTTTCAACAATATCAATGTTTACAAATATACCAAAAATATGTATATGTCGTGTACAAATTGCAATATTGTACATGTTATAATTTGTACAATGCCAAAATACAAGTTATAACATGTACAAAAGTACCTCGTACATGTTATAACATGTACAAAATATTGCATAAAAACGGTTTTAACCTGTACAAAATTTGAAAATAATAATAAAACAGATTATGAATTTATCAAATAATAAAGAACAATAATCAAATGCAAATGAAGGTGCACTATTAAGATCATGCATAAAATACTTTCATTTTCATACATTTTAGAAAAAAGTTTTTATTACTTTTTGCTACAAGACAGATTATGTGACACCTTTGAGTTGCATAAAACTTTCACTCTTCTACATTTACACCTACCAGACCTACAACTATATTTTTTACACTAACAGTGCACAAATCTTTGACTCCCCCCCACACACACTTAAGGATATCTTACGGACCATCTCTCTAACACTCATATTACTCATTTGGGACTTCAGACACATTTAAAGTTGCATTTGCAAGAAATTGAACCGGGTCTATACTCAAGTATCCTTTTATTTGTCCAACTAAGTCTTCAGTTCCAATTTTGTAGCCGCCATATGTTCATTCACATTCATCACTACGTCTGTTATGTTTTTCGCATATGCAGGGCCCATATCAATGGACTGAATGTGAATGATAACGTTATCGCCTTAGGAGAGAACAGTTTATCTAGTTTTTAAGTTTTTGTCAACGTATGGGCTTGTACCTGCTGGCCAGAAAGGGTCACCTTTCGTACACACTTGATGTCAGTATTTGAAATTTCAGATAAACCCTCACTGGTATTGACAGCAGGAAGTATACCAGTAGATGTCATGCTGATACTTCCTCACAAACCATGTTCGCATCACTTCATTACCATGGTTTCTGTTTCTAACTCATTTGTTCGTTCATTGGTGTCTGCTGAATCATGACCATTCAATTAATCATCAGTTTCAATGTTTGTGTCAGTAATAATGTCCGTCTCTGAAATTGTTTTCAGTTTCGATTTCAGTGTCTGTAGTATGTTCTTTCTCGGTAAAAAAAAAAGGGTTTTCACTGTCAGTGTTATTAGATACAGAACTTGCTTCAAATATTGCTTCTAAGTCTTCTTCTGTTTGTATACCAGGTAATAATACCGAATAATCATGTGAATTTAAAAAAAATTAAGGTATTATGTAATCATAAAAACTATTTATCTGGTCAATAACTAACTGTATCAAAAAGGTATCACACTAACATGAATGAACAATAACAAAAAAGTGATTAAAATATCATTGAGGTTAGTGGCATGTGTTGTAATAATAGAAACATATTTTTATTTTCAAAGTTTGTACAAGTTAAAACCATTTTAAAGCAATATTTTGTACATGTTATAACATGTATGAGGTACTTTTGTACATGTTATAACTTGTATTTTTGCATTGTACAAATTATAACATGTACAACATTTTTGTACATGTTATAACCTGTACAATATCGCAACTTGTACACGACATATACATAGATTATGCTGTTTGATGTTAACACTGTATTTATTAAAATAGTTTTTGTTATACGTGACCATTCAGCTTTAAAGAAAAAAAGAGGCGGAGAATTCAAAGTGAGAATCAACGGATGAACATTGAAAAGAGAGAGAGACTGGCAAAGTCTTGGCAAAAAGAAGAAAAAGATAACCAGCAGTCTTCTAAACACCACGACATGACAATCAAAATACTGAGCAACACGAACCCAACCAAAAACGTAAAAAATATTAGGTATTACGGCCGAGAAAACACTTTTTTCTCTTCATGTTTAATCATGTTTAATCTATCGTATTGCTCATGACAAGTAAACATTCGTTGTTAAGTCTCATTCAGTGATGTAACAATCATGGGAAAGAGGGCGAGAAAATGAAAACGATTATTGGAACACATTCGTGATCATTGTCATTAACCAAGGTCAGCCAACGAATCATGATAAAAAAAACCACCAGCTCTGGAATATCAGACAGTTTTATTATATACTCCATATGCAGGCGCCTATGGAATGTTGCTATATAGAAATAGAAAGTTCACTATTTGAAAACTTGGTGGTCTTAAACACTTAAACTAAGCATAACATTGTTTAAGACTGTGCATTAAACGTTGATCTAATTAATGTCCTTCATTACAAAGCATGTGCTACAAATAATTGAAATACTCCTAAAGTTAAACAAAAAGCCTTCTGCAAAAAGGTCATGGACGAGAAATGTCTATCATATTTAAATACAGTGTTATAATCCTAAATATAAATGTATAAACTTCGGAAAATGCAGAATTATTACTAATATTAACGTGTAAATCCAACACAATTTGATGTAACTGCAGGGAAATTTTTCGAATCCTTTATTACGTGTGCTGCTATGCACTCCATCTACTTGAGCTTTATGACAAAAAAGATGATTTCAGCTGGCCAATTGTGAACTTTCTATTTCTATGTTGCAGCACCTGCATATGGGGCCTATATCCCCCTTGAAACGATTTTCCTGTAACGATAGATGGATGAAGAGTTGTGCTGCTCAGAAAGAAGCATTTAATAGATGCCACTGCTGGTGGACGTTTCGTCCCCGAGGGTATCACCAACCCAGTAGTCAGCACTTCAGTGTTGACATGCATATCAGTTATATGGTCTTTTTTATACAAATTTCCTGTTTATAAAACTTTGAATTTTTGGAAAAACTAAGGATTTTCTTATTCCAGGAGTAGATTAATAGTTATCAAAGGTACTTTGATTATAATTTAATACGTCAGACGCTTAACTTGTATTTGGCACAATTTTTTGGAATTTTTGGTCCTCAAAGCTCTTCAATTTTGTACTTGTTTGGCTTTTAAAGTATTTTGATCAGAGCGTCACTGATGATTCTTATGTAGACGAAACGCGCGTCTGGCGTATTAAATTACAATCCTGGTACCTTTGATAACTATTAGGAGTTCCAAGTGCTGAAGTCGAGACCGTCCCAACCGACTTTAAGGACGCCATCACGATTCGGTTCTCCTTTTTAATATATGTTTAACAGATCACCACGAATATGTTCCTACTGTCAAAAACAAAATCCGCTCTCTTTTCCCAAATATGACCTACCGAATTAGGTTTGTACGTACATGAACAACACGACGGGTGCCACATGTTGAGCTATCTTCTTAACCTTCCTGAGAACCTTACTTCTTGACTTTCGTCTCTACTTCATTACGCGTTAACATGCATATAATTGTTAGCTTTTTATGCGACTTGGATGGAGAGTTGTCTCACTGAAACTCATACCACATAATTAAGGTCTTTCCTTTTACTAAAGGGAAAGACCTTACTGTATTTCTTCTGATTATTATTATTATTCTTCTTGTTCCGCCAAACTTTGACAAAATTTCCCTCCGTAACCGTAAGACGTGTCGATTTCATGTTCACACTTTGTATCGGTGTCATGAATACCTATCCGGAACTCACCCTGTGAGTCCAAATATTTTGTCGGTTCGGAGTAATCCCTCCGAAACCCAAAAACCTTGTTATCGTTCCAACACTGTAACCGCAATAGGTAGAAAAAAATGAAGGGTGAAATTTGTTCAGGACCAGACCCCGGTTCTTCGTTACATTTGGATCGAAAAGATTCAACGACTCATTGGTAGGGTTATGCCCCTATGAAAATTAACCGGAGTCGGTTGGCCACCAAAACTCAGAAACCGTAAGTCGTAGACACATAGGATCTTCACCAATCATCATCAATTCATGTATCTTTAAAAAATACCTCAAGGTCAAATTTGTATGTTGACCTTGACCTTTGACCTAACACCTTGTTATGGGATAATCTCAGAAACCATTATACTTACAGAAGTTTTAAATGGTGGAAAATGTTTGGGTCATTATGGCGCAACTTTGTTACATTTTGACCAAAGAGATTTGACCTTTCTATAAGGGGCATAACCCCTGTTTTAGGTTTTTGAAAAGACAAAATCAGCTTTTACTATATAACCAAAGGTCCTAGACCCTTGGGGTCTTCAGTAATGGCATTGGGGACCAATGACCTTGACAAAGGTCAAAAGGTCAAAGGTCAAGGTCATGTCCCAGACAGCGAATTTAGTGTTTTTAACCTTATTTAAAGGATTTTTAGTGTGTTTTCGAGCTTTTTAAGGTTGAACTTGACCTTTTCAATACATTCTACGTCTGTTGGAACATGTATTTTACATTAAAAAAGGAAAGACCTCTCAATTGTTCAAGAACAATTGACAGTTTAATTATTATTATTATTCTTTTTGTTCCGCCAAACTTTGACGAAGTTAGCCTCCGTAACCGTAAGACGTGTCGCTTTCATGTTCACACTTTGTATCAGTGTCATGAATACCTATCCGGAACTCACCCTGTGAGTCGAAATATTTTGTCGGTTCGGAGTAATCCCTCCGAAACCCAAAAACCTTGTTATCATTCAAATTCCATAACCATAATAGGTAGAAAAAAACCAAAGGGTGGAATTTGTTCAGGAACAGACCCCGGTTCTTCGTTACATTTGGATCGAAAAGATTCAACGACTCATTGGTAGGGTTATGCCCCTATCAAAATTAACCGGTGTCGGTTGGCCACCAAAACTCAGAAACCGTAAGTCGTAGACACCTAGGATCTTCACCATTCATCATCAATTCATGTGACTTTGAAAAATACCTCAAGGTCAAATGTGTATGTTGACCTTGACCTTTGACCTAACACCTTGTTATGGGATAATCTAAGCAACCTTAATACTTACAGAAGATTCAAATAGTGGAAAATGATTGGGTCATTACGGCTCAACTTTGTTACATTTTGACCGAAGAGATTTTACCTTTTTTAAGGGGCATAAAGCCTGTTTTAGGTTTCTGAAAAGACAAATTCAGCTTTTGCTATATAACCAAAGGTCCTAGACCCATGGGGTCTTCAGCAATGACATTGTGGACTAATGACCTTGACAAAGGTCACAAGGTCAAAGGTCAAGGTCATGTCCCATATAGCGAATTATGTGTTTTTGACCTTATTTTAAGTATTTTTAGTGTGTTTTAAATGTTTTTAAGGTTGACTTTGACCTTTGACCTTTCAACTTTTAAGTCGATATCTCAAAAGCGGTTAATCTTACAGAAATAGTAAACAGTGAAAAATGTTAAGGTGACTGAGGCTCAACTTTTTTACACTTTGACCGAAAGGATTTGACATATTCTTAAGGGGCATAACCGCCATTAACGGTTTCTGAAAAGGTAAAATTAGCTTTAACTCTTGAACGAAAAGTCTTAGACCCATGGGGTCTTTTACAATGACATTGTGGACCAATGACCTTCACAAAGGTTACAAGGTCAAAAGTCAAGGTCATGTCCAAATTATCGAATTTGTTGTTTTTGTCATTTTTTAACGGTTTTATGTGTGTTTGAGAGCTTTTCAATGCATTCTACGCCTATTGGAACATTTACTTTACATTTCGAAAAGGAAAGACCTCTCAATTGTTCAAGAACAATTGACATTTTAATCTTATCTATATTATTTATGATAAAAGAGAGATGACAAATGTCACTTGACTTACGATAGCAACGTTTCAAGTCTAGCTGTTACAGGGGACTGCATACACCTCAGGCGGAGTTGCCACACATATCACAGAGGAATGGGTTCAAATCACAGTAGAGGAAGAATCAAATGTGATAAATTGATAACGAAAATATCCAGATGTATTTTATTAAGATATTGTCTTTTGAAACCGGGATTGTTCATCAAATATTTATTGCTCAGTATTTTCAGTTATTTCATATATTTTCAGGTTTCTTTGTTTAACTTCTACACATACAAATGTTCTGTTACCTATTGTTGTAGATGTTATGTACCTTCCACCTGAAACAATGTCGTCTTTCAAATCCATGATATGTGTGTGTCCATCCGATTCTGAAGAGCATAATTGATACAATGTTTGACCAAATTTATTGGTTACTAAAATATTTTTACTTTCTGATGATGAATTTGGAATAACCGTTAATCCCTGTGGGCTTGGAACACTCGCCATCCATTTAATTTCACCATTAAACGAGATACAATATACAGCTTTGTTGTCAATTGAAGATACAAACACTTCTTCATGTTGCATATTTAATCCGACATCAATACTGTTTCCAGTAAAATAGGCATATTTCTTATTAGGTATGACAAGTGTTTTGGCTGTGATTCTGTTTAAAATAACAAATTCCCCGTCTTCGCGTTCTCCGATCTCTACCAGAAAATGATTATTATGATGTGCAATACTAAATGGTTTTCCAATATCACTGAGATCAAATGTTTGATTTTTTACAGCATGATCGGAATTAATAGAATACAAACCTATTTCCTTTTCGTAAGCAAATGTAACAGCGATATCATTTTCTGCGATTTTTACTAGTCCTCTAGGTTCTTTTCCTAAATGTGTTTGAAAATCTACGTGTCCGTTTTTGTTGAACACTAACAATTGACAGTTTGCATAATCTGCAATCACAATACGATCTTCCGATAGTATAGCTACTCCTCTTATTCTTACTGTGCTATCTACCTGAAATTTACGTTGGAACTGTAATGTAAGCTGTGGACCATCGTATCTTGAAAAACTTCTTGAAAGCTTTGGCTGCCGAGAGGCTAATGGTTTTAAATGATTACAACCACGATGATGTATTGTGCAAATTTCGCAAAAATATGAATTGCACCCACTGCAACATTCCTTTGGCGTTGGCTTAATGCATCCCTGGCATATGTTGTAGCCTATTATAATTTTAAATAAAAATAAAAAAATAATAAAACAAAGTCACAACGGGAAATAATCGCCGTACCGTTTATTCCGAACATTGGCGACAAAACAACAAGAAGCTGATAAGGTTAATATACAATATTAAACAGCTTTATGCATGTACATATTGTATACACACAAAGTATCGTTCACATTGTTTGTATGTTAAGGATGTTTACTTCAATATTTTTTGAATTTTTGCCAGATTTTCGAAATCCTCTTGTTTTATCCATGTATGACATTTAAAAATTTTGCCCCCTACTTTTCTTTTCATATTTTTATTACATATAATTTAAAAAGCCATATTTCAAAATCTTATAAAATCCTTGTTATTTTTTCGTAGTTTTTTGTCGAGCCTGCAACTTTTGTTGCAGAAAGCTCGACATAGGGATAGTGATCCGGCGGCGGCGGCGGTGTTAGCTCACTTCTTAAAAGCTATATATTTTAGAATGTGGAAGACCTGGATGCTTCATATTTTGTAAATGGATGCCTCATGTTACGAATTTTCCGTCAGTCACATGTCCATTGTCCTTGACCTCATTTTCATGGTTCAGTGACCACTTGAAAAAAAAGTTCAGATTTTTTGTAATGTTAAATTCTCTCTTACTGTTAGTAATAGCATAACTATATTTCGTATGTGCGTACCTTGCAAGGTCCTCATGCCCGTCAGACAGTTTTCACTTGACCTCGACCTCATTTCATGGATCAGTGAACAAGGTTAAGTTTTGGTGGTCAAGTCCATATCTCAGATACTATAAGCAATATGTCTAGTATATTCGGTGTATGGAAGGACTGTAAGGTGTACATGTCCAACTGGCAGGTGTCATCTGACCTTGACCTCATTTTCATGGTTCAGTGGTTATTGTTAAGTTTTTGTGTTTTGGTCTGTTTTTCTCATACTTTATGCAATAGGTTTACTATATTTGTTGTATGGAATGATTGTAAGGTGTACATGTCTAGCGGGCAGATGTCATCGGACCTTGACCTCATTTTCATGGTTCAGTGGTTATAGTTAAGTTTTTGCGTTTTGGTCTGTTTTTCTCATACTTTATGCAATAGGTTTACTATATTTGTTGTATGGAATGATTGTAAGGTGTACATGTCTAGCGGGCAGATGTCATCTGACCTTGACCTCATTTTCATGGTTCAGTGGTCAAAGTTAAGTTTTTGAGTTTTGGTCTTTTTATCTAATACTATATGTCATAGGTCAACTATATTTGGTGTATGGAAATATTTAATGATCTATATGTCAATCGTGCAGGTTTTATTTGACCTTGACCTGGTTTTCACGGTTCATTGCTCAGTGTTAAGTTTTTGTGTTTTGGTCTATTTTCTTAAACTATAAGCAATAGGCTCAACTATATTTGTCATGTTTGTTGTATGGAAGCATTGTTAGCTGTACATGTCTGCCTGGCATATGGTTCAACTGACCTTGACCTCATTTTCATGATTCATGTTAAGTTTATGTGACAGTCGTAATAAAGCTTTATATTTAGGAGTATCAACATAATATCAATGATTAGTAAAGAAGGCGAGACATTTCAGTGTGTGCACTCTTGTTTTAACAAAAAAGGTGCCAAAAAAAAAAATTAAAGTTAAATGTAAGAAAAATCTAGAGAGAATTATTTCCCGCCAAATTTTCAATGGCTTATATTATATAAAAAACAAGCACACGGACCCTCCATTTTTTCTGATTTTTTAGTTTCTTTATTCATATACTATCAATTTATACCAGTCTTTTAAGCAATTCTCTTTTGGTTTAGTGTCGAAATTTCAAAATCAGTATACATCTGGAAAGGCTGGGAATTTCCATACAGCCGTTTTTTGTTAAATACAACATTATTATGTCAGTAATTTGAAGTAAAATATAAAAAAAATAATTCTGATTAAAAATAATTAAACATTTTAAAATGGTAAAAATGGCATAATCTACGACCTAACACATGTAAGATAATGGTGTGGATATAATCATCTTGTTTATATTCTGTTTTCCCCCAGTAGCAGTATTTGACAACTCTACGTCAGATAGTAACGACCATATTGTCACGTCAATAGTTATCAAAGCTACCAAGCTTATAATTTAACAAGTCATATGCGCATTTCGTCTACATAAGACTCATCAGTGACGCTCAGATCAAAATAATTATAAAGCCAAACAAGTAAAAAGTTGAAGAGCATTGAGGTCCCAAAATTCCCAAAATTGTGCCGAATACGGCTAAGGTAATCTATGCCTTGGATAAGAAAAACCTTAGTATTCCGATAAATTCATACTTTTGTAAACAGGAAATTAAAAAAAATATGTCGAATGTACATATGTGATTTTATTTTTTATTAATATGTAAAAATATATATATTATTGTTTCTTCATTCAAACTAGTTGAAAATTTTCAAGCACATATATGTTACAAGTGAGTTAAGAAGCTTTGCTGATTTTAGAACTGTGTTTAGTTTAAACATATTTTATTTACTCAAAGTAAAATGGATTGGACACAAGTAAGCCATACTTATGAAGTCCGCTCCGAATGACAATAATTTACAATACAATATTAATATGAGCATGCAATATCAAAATAAACAATATTTTACGAGTCTATCAATTGAGAAAAACAAATGAAACAGAAGTAGATGTAAACATTGAAAACGGTGATGATGATGATGATGATGATGATGACGTGAATTTACCGTAAATACATTTTCTACATAACAAGAAATCTCTCAGACCTTTTGATAAATTCGAATACGTGTTTGAATATATTCACATTTTGTTCATACGAGAGATTCGGATTACCAGATGTAAGTAGCTTAACATTTAAAATAAGGTCATCAGGAAGCCATCTTAGATTATTCATCAGAATTTCTCTTTGGTGTATATATAAAGAGCAGTCGAAAAGGAAATGGTGTACAGTCTCAATGTTACATCCACAAAAGCAGGATGGATCAGCAATTATATTGACTCTAAACAAGTCATAGGTCAAGAAAGAGGAGTAGCATCTAAATTGTGTTAAAATCATATTTAGTTTCCTCGGTCCATATAGAAAGTGCTTTGGTACATCTTTATTTGGGGTATTTAACCTTTTTAATTGGATTTTAAACTTTGCTATAGAGTCTGATTTTCGAAGGGACAAATCGGTATGATTCCATAGGTTAATAGTTGATGGTATAAAAGATTCTTTAGTAAGAGATAATCTACAAAAAGGAACAATGATGTCATTGCCATTTCTCAAGGGATATGTAGTTGTGCTCTGTACACTAGGTGGAACAAGTTTGCATAGATAATCCGGAGCTTGGTTATGTTGAATGCTATAAAACATTTGTAATTTTCGTCTTTTTCTCCTGTCAGCTAAAGTTTCCCACCCAATTTCCTCATACAGAATTTCAGATTTTGTAAATATAGGCAAACCAGTAACTATTCTAGCAGCTTCTAGCTGCAAACTTTCAAGTTTATTAACATATCCTATCCCGCAATTATCCCAAACTTCAGTTGCATATTCAAAAATTGGTCTTATAAATACTAAATAGAGTTTTTCTAAATTTTTCCTACAAAGCTGATACTTGAGTTTTCTCAGGATATTTAAATGTTTCGTAACACTGATAATCAGATTGTCTATATGACTGTTCCACCGAGCATCAGAGCAAAACGTTACCCCAAGGTGTTTGTGAAATTTTGTTATAGGGATTTCTTTATCATTTAAGCAGAATTTTAAAACGGGTGCATCTTTATTTGAAAAAATCATTATTTCTGTTTTGTCTGGATTAAAAGACATTAGCCACCTCCGTGACCACTCGTTTAGCTCTTCGAGGTCACGATCAATAACAGTTTTTATTTGCTCTTGGTCGTTCCCCGAGTAATTAAACGAAGTGTCATCCGCATAGAGTCTAGTTAGAGATGTGAGTTTCTCTGCAATGTCATTTATATATATTATGAATAATAAGGGACCAAGTACTGAGCCTTGGGGTACTCCAGCTGAAAGACTGCAAAATGAGGATGATGATGTATTAATCACGACTTTTTGTTGCCTATCACAAAGATAACTCTCAAACCAGTTAAGTAGATTACCATGTATTCCGTAAGCTTTCATTTTATGCAAGAGTCCTCTATGCCAAACCTTGTCAAAAGCTCTCGAAAAATCACAAAAGACAAAACAATTTATTTCCTTCTTTTCTAGTGAGTTAAGAATACAATTATACATTTCTAATAGCTGATGTACAGTTGAATTTTTTGGCAAAAATCCAGACTGATATTCATAAATTAATTTATTCATATGTAAATGATTATATACATGTTTAAAGACAATTCGTTCCATGATTTTACCTACACAGCTTATTAACGAAATTGGTCTATAGTTTGAAGGTAATGACGAATCACCTTTTTTAAAAATAGCAATAACATTTGCAATCTTCCAGCTAGAAGGATACTTACATTGTTGGAGGGATTTATTTAATATTATTTGTAAAGGAACCGCCACTTTCTTAGGGCAAATTTTCAGCATTCTGTGACTAATCAAATCTGGTCCTGATGCCTTATTCGGATCAATAGTTTTGATAATATCAATTATTTCATTTTGATTTATGTATATATTTTGAATATAAGTATTAGTTTTTTCTTTAAACTCTGGAATAGGAACATTTTCTTCCTCGAGTTTAGATATCAAACCAAAGTATTTGTTCAATAAGTCACACTTCTCGCTATCCTCATAAACTATGTCACTGAACTCCTCATCTTTTATTATGTTTTGTAGAGGAGGAATATTATTTGAACTCTTATTCGACTTTATCAGCATTTTCATTATTTTCCAATAGTTTTTTGAATTTGGGGCATTACTCAATATAAGGTTATCTAAATTAGTTTCAAATCTTTCCTTAGCAAGTTTTTTTAAATTGTTAACTCTGTTTCTCTGTTTTTTGTACTTCGCAATATCCGATTCTCTTTTAAATTTCAGGGCATATTTTCTAAAACGGTCTCGTTTTCGAATTTCTCGTTTAAATTCACCATTAAACCATGGTTTATCAGAACTACGTATAGTAACTAATTTAGTGGGAATGCACTCCCTCGCGGTATTTAAGAATGTTTCAGTAAATATTCCAGATAGTTCGTCCACGTCTTTATTATCAGGAAGCAGTGCATTCCAGTCTACGTCGTCCATTTTTTCTGAGAATTTAACTTTGTCAACTTTTTCATATATCCAAATTTCTCTTTTATACGAACGTGTAATAGTTGTCGGACACTCGAGAAAAATTATTGGCGCATCGTGGTCACTTATATTAGAAGGCGTTGGTAAAACATCTGAGATAAAGTACGACAAAGTGTCACTTAAAATAATTGGATCAAGTAGTGTGCTACTGTGATTTGTCACTCGAGTTGGTTTATCAATAACATTTCGCAAATTAAATATATTTAAGATTTCAATTAATTTGTTGTTTTGCGCCTTGAATAAATCACTGTTCAAATCACCCGTAATTACAATATTTTCATTGAATTGATAAGCCAATCCTATTGCATGATTTAAGCGTGTCCAATAATGACCGTCGTTCGATTCGGGAGGTCGATAGGTATTGCAGAGTAAGAATGTTTGACCTTTCGCACGGATTTCAACCCAGATAGTTTCATCTGATTGATTTTCAAGATCATTTCTACGGAGAATACCAATATCGTCTTTAACATAAATGAGAAGGCCGCCGCCAAAATTGTTACGATCTTTTCTGATGATTTTGTTTGAAAATGAATTAAATTCGATGTCTTTGTCGCATATATTTGGATCTAAGTGAGTCTCTGTGAGAGCTAAAATATCAAATTCATCGCTGAAATTGTCTAAGAACTTTAGTTTATTCCTTATACTACGGATATTTAAAGTGCATATAGAAATAGTTTTTTCATTGACCGTTAAAGGTGTATTCGATTCCTTCATTTCACAAGGACCAGAATTTGTTTCAATATTCCCAATAATTAGGATTAAGTGAAGTACAAAAAACAGAAAAACTATGTCGATGTTTGGATTTACTGATTGTAGAAGAAAAAGTGAGAAGATTAAACAAGTGCAGCGTAAGTTGTTTATCAATATTTCGTAATATGAACTTGACCGAAAGTCGAAAAATTTAAAAGTCTTTTTTCTTGTCATATGAAATGAACCTATGGCTGCCCTGTAGTCTTCTATACTGTTACCCATTTGGGTTCAGAATAGCAAATAAGTTAAAGCAGAGGGCAGCCACACGATCCAAGCATACATATAAATACACATACAGCAGCATCATCATCATCATAGAAACAAAGTGAAAAAATATATACAAAATAACACAAAGTATAAACAAAATTGAAAGAGAAAAATACAAATAGATGTGGAAAGTCATTTTTGTTGGCTATGGGATTTATATACAAATTACATAAATAGGGATGATGAAAATATGTTTACAACATTCTTACTTAGAAGGGGTAAATTTTGGATATATAAATAATTTCAACATTATGTTAGAACTGTGTTCTAGGGATATAGTAAAATTATCATGCGGACGATTGTATATATACTTGATATCTAAAAACATTTAGAACAATTCCTCCTGAAACTACTGCAAAAATGCACATTAAAGGCTATTTTGAGTTTTGAATGATGTATAAATACACAGGTAAATATTTCAATTTGTTTACAGATAAATTTTAAAAAGATTTTGTTTAAAACAGCAAAGTTACATACCTGTAGTTTGTGACTTGGTATCTTGTGGCTCTTCACTTTTCTGTATACAAGGACTCGCTGAAAATCGTGAATAAACACATATTGTATGGCAATGAATTGAAATATTTTTAAATTGTCTTTATGGAGAAGGAAAGTAAATTTAAGGTTTGAATATCATATATTATCTTACCTCCTATACATTTCCAGGAATATGATTGGTTAAAAGCGTCCGCGTGCAAACGGTGTATATTTGATATTAGGTTAGTAGGGAGGCGGGGCTTATCTCATACACGGTTAGTAGTGGAGTTACGTCCCTTTATATTCCCTTATTAGGTAAGACGGGGGCGGGGCTTATTTCATACACGGTTAGTAATGGTGTTATGTCCCTTTATAAACAACAAAACGGTACTGAGAAAAAATCTTAAAAGTTCCAACAGACGAAGAAATTGATGATTAAGATTGAAACAAATTCATAAAACACATTTAAACCTCACAAGTCGTTATTGTTGGCATCTGTTTTTGTAGGATCAATGAGAGCATTTTCTTAGTGCTAACAGTATTGAAGACTTGCTCATTTTCAGAATCACTAGTCTTAATTTCACACGTTAAGATAGTCGGTAAGATAAATTCGTTACATAGTGTGCTAGTGACGTAATACGGTATATATGGGGTCAGTAAATTCCATATGGGGATTCGAGCTTCGCTCTCACCCCATATGGAATTTACTGACCCCATATATACCGTATTAGGTCACTAGCACACTATGTAACTAATAATGCATTATATACTATTATACTTTTAAGGCGCCTGGACCAAAAGGTCCGTTCCTGTCAGAAATTTTCAACACTTGGTATCTTTGTTGATCATCATTGACGTTAACATTTTTACACATCTTTTCCTCTGAAACTAATGAACATATGTAAAAAAAACTTTATATGAATCTTATTGTTTTTGGTAAGTAAAGTCTAATATTTCTACAGAAAATAGATAATACCCGTTATATAAGGAAAATAAGGAGTTAACTGACACATTTCAACTTTTGGTAAACAGTTTTGTCGATCATTTCAAGGTTTCTTGTTTCTTTCTTCAGTCGCAGTTTTTGCCAAGAATATAGAATGGTTAAAAAAAAGTTATTGAAACGCAATAAATTGTCACTTTTGCATTTTTTGCTATAATGATTAGGAAATGTTGTATGGATAGATGTGTATATATAAACTTTCAAAAGCACACATGGTCAGTTGGACAACATCAACACATGATTGAACACACAAGAAACCATAAGTCCACTCCATATTGGAATTTAACTTTTATCATTCTTTGCGTTCTTTGCGATAGCTTTAGGCGATAGAAAAAAAAAACAAATTTTTTGCTTCCTTTATCAGTAAGAAAAGATATACTATCAATAACAATGAAAGAAATCGTAGGTCGAGTCCTTATATATTCCTTTAGTGACGAATTGTACTAAGTTTTACAATTCTTCGCTAAAAAATTATAAACCGTAGGCTGAAGGAGATATAAAAATTTATTGCGACTGTCATATATATAAAATATTTATGTTGATATTAAACCAGATTAAATCCACCTTTTTTTTACATAAAAAATGTATGTACCAAGTAAAGAATGCCAGTTGTTATCAATTTGTTTGATGTGTTTAAGGTTTTTATTTTGCCATTTGATTAAGAACTTTCTTGGAGTTCAGTATTTTTCTTACTTAACTTTTTTCGATTGTCTACATATCATTTTGAAAACAAAAGTCATCAACACTATATCTTTAATTGATAAAAAAATAGTTAATCGAATTCGTACATTTATTCCTTTATCGGGTTATTTTTCCATAAAGACTTGTCCATTTTAAAACATTTTAACATCAGGATACTTATCTAATCTGGTCGCAATCTATGTCAGTGTGGGAAAGATGCAAGACACTGTTTTTAAAGATTTATATGTTTCATATGTTTACCAGGTGAAAGATTTAGGTTCTGCTTCTAATCTTTTTATTTAGGCAAAATTCATGGCACTTAACAAAATATATGTTTTAGCTGTCTTCTGTAAAATGTTGTGTAAAGATTCATATAGTATACCAAGTATTGCTTGAAATAAATTTAAATAAACATCCTAAAATGAACTATATAATTAACATTAATCAAACCTAATACTCACTAAAACTCAATCGCTTTCCTAGAGTATATCCATCCCAAATTTACCAGAAGGCCTATTTTTTTTAAATACCATGTAAAAATGTAAATATTTTGCTGACATAATTGCAATTTAATGAGAATACAACGTTTATTATTTTTAGATTGATATGCGCCCTTCTTTATAAATGGCAATATCTGTTGATTCTTCTGGTGAATATTTTATTTCACAACTATATATCATATGTTTCTTAAATAAAGGAATTCAGTAATCTATGAATGCAGCTGTTATACATTATTTGAATATGAAAAATAAACAGTACGACACATTCCCTTGTCTCTTTATGTTTTTTTTTTGTTTTTTTATCTTAAAATTTAAACTTAGAATGCCCAAAAGTATACCATGTTTTTCTTAAGCAATTTGTAATAAGTAAAGGATATAAGCCGATAACAATCCATTCTGTTAGTTATTGGATATTTAAATAAAAGAAATACATAAAAGAAACAAAAATAAAACTTATCAACCAAATAGTTGCTAAGGAGACAACCCAAAACATGAGAAAAATAGCTGTGAAACAAGTATTGGCTGGACGTTTTTTTCCAAAAGGTTTGTCAAACGTAAAATCGTTATCATGTGTTTTTCTGTCACGTTGTGTTGTCATTTCGGCGATATTATTTCTAACATTGTCATCAAGCGGGAGGTTCGGTTAGCCATTAAATCATGTTCAATTCACCATTTTTTCGTAAAATGTTCTAACAAATTCAGGAATATAACAGGTGTTATCAAATAGTTATATGTGTATTGGCATTTGTCATTACACTTCTGTGTTCCTGTTGCTCCTGTGTTTTTTTTCTTATAGTTGACGTGTTTCCCTTGGTTTTGGTTTGCAACCCAGATAAGTTTTCTCTCATCCAATTTTTTACCTTTGAGCTCCTGTATACTACTGTTGTCTTTATTTTAGATACTAATCGGTACAACTCAAAGTGTTCTGTCGCAAACATGGTTCAGTTGATCGATGCAATAAGTCTGTGTTTTACCATTTTCTACATAAAGAAATGTCTGTACCTAGTCAGGAATACGATTACGGACTTTCCGTTTTGAATTGTCCTCGGAGATTGGTATTTTTGTCATTATACTTTTTATATGACGATAAACATGATTTGCGTGCTTTAATCAAAATATTCAAGACAAGTTGTCTGATTTGGAAGTTAAACAGTTGCGTCGAATTTCTAGCTAGCTATGCACACTTGAATTTGTATATTCCAAAACAGTCTTAAGTTATGAACTTTGAATATGAGTAACTTTCAGTTTGTTTCTATTTCAAACGCACTCTACAAGGTTGTCACAAACTGCGTTACCAGAAGGCCTAATTTTTTAAAATACTATGTAAAATGTTTGCTGACATAATTTCAATTTAATAAGAATACAACGTTTATTATTTTTTTAAATTGATATGAGCCCTTCTTTATAAATAGCAATATCTGTTGATTCTTCTAGCGAATATTTTATTTCACACCTATATATTATATGTTACTTAAAAGAGTTCAGTCATCTATGAATGCAGCTGTTATACATTATTTAAATATGAAAAATAAAAAGTACTACACATTCCCTTGTCTCTTTATGTTTTTGGTTTTTTTTTTTATCTTAAAATTAAAACTCTTAGAATGTCTAAATGTAGACCATGTTTTTCTTAAGCAAGTTGTTATAAGTAAAGGATATAAGCCGATAACAATCCGTTCTGTTAATTATTGGATATTTAAAAAAAAAAACAATACATAAAAGAAACAAAAACAAAACCAAAATAAACCAAATAGCTGCTAAAGGAGACAACCAAAAACATGAGAAAAATAGCTGTGAAATAAACATTAAATACGCACTAAAATCGGTACTGTAAGATTAATTGAACGACAGATAAACTATGTAAGTATATAACTACTATTATAATCTATTTTCGACATATTTATCAAAGAATTAATAACATTTCCATTTGAACCTCCCAGACATATGTATTTTGCTATGGGGTTAGATTCGTTAAAAATTACACATTAGGCATTTTTTTCTGAAATCTAAAGTTGCGAAAATATGTTGCTTGTGAGTTGAGACACAGATATATTATTGGCCAACCAATTCGTGACAGTAACTGAAAATGTTATTAAAGGTCATTTTACGGTACTATTTCTTTAAACTTCTATCTAGTAGTTTTTGTGCAAGAAGCATATCTCTGCAAATAAAGTCCATAAAGTGTGAACATGCACAAGCGTAAGTCCCTGAGATTTGTTAAAGCCATATAACACAGAGAAAACTTATGGGAAGGCTACATAACTGTCCGTTGCGAATTGAAATTAAAAAAAAAAATGATGTTTAGCTAGATATAAAACCGGGTTGAATGAACTATTTTCTTTGGACAATTCATATACCTACCAAGGAATGATACAGATGTTTTCTATTCGTTCCTTTAATTGATAAAGTCTAACACTGGATTTTTGTAATACTTTTATGACTTCCCTTTTTTAGCAACCTGGCTCGAAAGGCCAAGTAAGTTATTCTCATCACGTGGCGTCCGTCGTCGTCGTCGTCGTCTTTAACTTTTTAAATTTTGAACTTTTTCAAGAGAACCACTGACTGGAATGGAACCAAACCTGACATGAATGTATCTTATGAGATGCCGACCATGTGTTGTTACTTTGTAGCCGATCCATCGTCCAAGATGGTCCCTAGCGGGGGGCTTATTTTAACATACGACCCTATGGGAAATACATACACATGTCTTCTTTTAGAGAACCACCGAATGGAATAAAACAAAACATAGCATGAATGTTCCTTATGAGGTGTTGACTAAGTGTTGTTACTTTGTAGCCGATCCATCATCCATGATATCCCCAACGAGGGACTTAGTTTAACATAGGGCCCTATGGGAAATACATACAAATGTCTTCTTTTAGAGAACTACCGAATGGAATAAAACCAAACATAGCATGAATGTTCCTTATGAGGTGTTGACTAAGTGTTGTTACTTTGTAGCCGATCAATCGACTAAGATGGCCGCTAGCGGGGGATTTAGTTTATTATAGGGCCCTATGGGAAATACATACAAATGTTTTCTTTTAGAAAACCACTGAATGGAATAAAACCAAACCTGACATGAATGTTCCTTATGAGGTGTTGACCAAGTGTTGTTACTTTGTAGCCAATCCATCATCTCAGATGGCCGCCAGCGGGGGACTTAGTTTAACATAGGACCCTATGGGATATACATACAAATGTCTTCTTTTAGCGAACCACTGAATGGAATAAAACCAAACATAGCATGAATATTTCTTATGAGGTGTTGACTAAGTATTGTTACTTTGTAGCCGATCCATCATCTAAGATGGCCGCCGTGTTATTACTTTGTAGCCGATCCATCATCCACTATGGCCACCAGCGTGTGACTTAGTTTAACATAGGACATTATTGGAAATACATACAAAAGTCTTTTTCAAAAAACCACTGAATGAAATGAAACCAAACATAGCATGAGTGTTCCTTATGAGGTGCTATCCAAGTGTTGTCACTTTATAGCCGTTCCATCATCCAAAATGGCTGCCAACGGGGGACTTAGTTTAACATAGGACCTTATGAAAAATACAAACACATGTCTTCTTTAAGGGAACCACAGAATGGAACGCAATATTAAACCAGATTTGGCCTCAATCATTATTTAAGTATCTGTTATGATTTTTATCTTTTTTCATAGGATTTTAAAAACCCAAGTAGAGTCAGGTGAGCGACACAGGCTCTTAAGAGCCTCTAGTTTGATTAACCGTTGAGTTTGGTACTTTTGTTATACTTTATTCCAGCTTTGAGATAAAATATCAATTATTTACATTAAATTCTGAAATGAACTTACATTTTGTGACTGCTATTCTTTTAATCTTTTCATCCTCTACAAATTAAATATAGTTTAATTAACTATAACCTGTATACATAAGAGAACTGAGTTTATGATAATTTTATAATTGAAATGAATAGATGTTCGATATACGTTTTCAATTATATCATATGCGATACGATTTTGATATGCAGTCTTACAAAAATGCCTTTCCGTATGTGTATAAAATCTCTAATTGTAAAAAAAGATGAAATATAATTTATTGGTTTTAATTCGAACAACACCTAAAATACATAAAATAAGAAAAAAAGAAGATTTTACAATTTTAGAAAATTCATAAACACAATTCATTTTAATTTCCTATGTTTGTGATTTTCTATACTTTTAAACTGGTTTGATTATTCTAAAAAAAAAACTAGCATAAATTTATTTCGTATGGAATAATGAATTTACGCAAGTATCGTTTTGATTTGTTTGAAATTTATAATTGATATATTTCTTCGTATGATTTTATTTAAATATAAGTGTCCCATATATACTATAAATGCTTGTCTATCCGAAATTATAATATATGTGTTTCCAAACAATTTTAGTTCCGTTACAATTTTTCATTCGATATTGGCTGTGTGTATTGAGATAAATTTAAAGTCGACGTTAGTTTTGTATAGGAGTGGAAGGACGCGAACAGATAAATAATTAGATAGGATGACCTTCTTTCTCTCCAAATCTTATGGTCCTAATTGCAATTATGGTTAAATTAATTTTTATAAAAGTAAATTTTATTTGTAAATATGAACGAAGAGTTAATTAATTGATTATTAAAATAACACAATAGTATCGCCCGATTAACTTTTCTGGTGTACATTATCCTTCATCATGAACACTAAACCTAGACATTCAAAAGCCAGGGATGTAAAAAAAATACTGAAACGCTAGTACATTGAAAGAGAAATATAACACAAATACAGTCAACCTTGCTTGAAATAACTGCAATTTTACTACTGTATAACGTTTATTATTATGCCCTTTACATTCTTGCAAAAATATGACATGTTTTGAAAAAGATGCATTTGTTTTTGACGACAAAGAGAATAAACAAAAGCATAACAATAGAACACATGGACATCTTTTTATTAATACTTTCATGTAGGTAAAAAACTATTGATAACTATTTTGGTTGGTTGGGCTTGATTATTAATTAGTTACAGCAAATATGAATAAGAGGTTGGAAATCGCATAACCCTTGTGTCGGGGGTGGTGCATCAGACTACTACAACTAAGGATCCAGGCTCGATCCACGTTCCGGGGAAACATTTCATGGACTGAATTTGCGACTCTCCCTTGACACCATTTGCGATTATGGTCTTGAGGAAATGATGATAGATCATCGGAAGGGGACGATAAATGGCTGACGATTGTTAAAAGAGAGCCACATTTCTTGCACGTAAAAGACACCCTTTTAAATTTTGTAAAAGTGCAGCCTAATGCCGCAACAAGGAAGGAATCGCACCCCCAAAGTGGAAAAGGATAAATATAAATTTCAATCACTTCTTTCCCAATCTACTATAAATACTTATGTTTAAAATAATTACTGAATTTGATTTATTTTTGTGAAATGAGTATTTTCAATCGTTTTAAATTTGCAATTCACGAGCAAAGAATAGCGTCTGACCGATTCAAAGCAAAAATCGTTCGAAAACAATAATCAACACTTAACAGCAAATTCAGTACCCGCTAGGTCTGAAATATAACAATATCTCGCTCTAATGGTAGTGATAAAATACATTTCTATAATGATCGACCATTTGTTTTTTTTTAGGGAAGGACAGGAGCATATGATTTATTTAGCGAACAGAATTTTATGTACAACTGTTTGTTGGTTTTTTTATGCAATTTAAAATAAAATTGAGAATGGAAATGGGGAATGTGTCAAAGAGACAACAACCCGACCAAATAAAAAACAACAGCAGAAGGTCACCAACAGGTCTTCAATGTAGCGAGAAATTCCCGCACCCGGAGGCGTCCTTCAGCTGGCCCCTAAAAAAATATATACTAGTCCAGTGATAATGAACGCCATACTAATTTCCAAATTGTACACACGAAACTAAAATTAAAATAATACAAGACTAACAAAGGCCAGAGGCTCCTGACTTGGGACAGGCGCAAAAATGCGGCGGGGTTAAACATGTTTGTGAGATCTCAACCCTCCCCCTATACCTCTAACCAATGTAGTAAAGTAAACGCATAACAATACGCACATTAAAATTCAGTTCAAGAGAAATCCGAGTCTGATGTCAGAAGATGTAACCAAAGAAAATAAACAAAATGACAATAACACATAAATAACAACAGACCACTAGCAGCCAACTGACATGCCAGCTCCAGACTTCAATTAAACTGACTGAAAGATTATGATTTCATCATATGAACATCAGGCACAATCCTTCCCGTTAGGGGTTTAGTATCATACCATCATAACATATATGAGAAGAACATAACCCGTGTCATGCCAACAACTGTTTTAGAATAAATGTGTTTAGTTCCGATGCAAAGACCTTATCAGTGACTCAATATTAACGCCAAAATATGCAATCTTTAATGTCTTGACATCAGTATCGTAATTATATCCCTTCTTAATAAGTCTATTCAAAGGTTTTGTAAGTTTCTGAGGTGAATACTGACACCTTTGTGCTTTATAAAGAATATTACCATAAAAAATTGGATGTGAAATACCTGAACGTATTAGAAGTCTGCATGTTGAGCTATATTTACGAATGATGTCTTTATACCGATGATAAAATTTAGTAAATGTTTTGACTAGTTTGTGATATCGAAAACCCTGGTGTAATAATTTTTCAGTAATACATAAATTTCTCTCGTTAAAATCGAAAACATTGTTACATACACGAGCGAATCGTACAAGTTGAGATATATAAACACCATAAGATGGTGACAAGGGAACGTCACCATCTAAAAACGGATAATTAACGATAGAAAATGAAAAATTATCCCTTTTATCATAAATTTTAGTATTCAGCTTTCCATAAGTGATATAGATATCAAGATCGAGAAAAGGGCAGTGGTCATTGTTAGTATTAGCTTTATTTAAAGTAAGTTCAACAGGATAAATTTCATTAATATACATACTGAAGTCGTCATTATTGAGAGCCAAAATATCATCCAAATATCTAAAAGTATTATTAAATTTGTTTATCAGATGTTGTTTTGATGGGTCTTTGCTTATTTTTGTCATAAATTGTAACTCATAACAATACAAAAACAGGTCCGCAATAAGTGGTGCACAGTTAGTCCCCATTGGAATTCCGATAATCTGACGATATACGGAATTTAAATTTGTATGTTATCGTATTTCCAATTTATCCTTATGTAAGTTTTTTTTCTTAATTTCTTACATGCCCAGTTTAATCTGAAAATCTGTAAATAAACACCCCAACAAATAAAAGACGAGTTGGAAACTTTGGACACAATTACAATTAAACATGGTTTTACTACAAAGCAAGGATAATAAACGTAATAACATCGAGTCTGATGGAATTGAGTTATACTATATCTGTACCTTTTGTATCTACCGTGTTTTGTAATGTCACGATGTCGTTAGATGTTTTCTCTTCCAGCTCATATAAATCTGAAATATAGAACAGTATATTCCTTCTAGGTGTAATAATTGCCTTGTTTAAAATAATTTTCTCGGCCTTGATATGATTGAACTCAGACTCAGAATAACACCAATAAAAATACCGGATATGTTGATTTGAGCACAAAGTTTACTCTGAGTAGTATTGAGTTAAGTGTTGTGACCGAGATTCCAAATGTAAAGGCGTTCTTGTATTTAAATATGAGGGGATCTGCGGAAAAGGGAATTATACACACGCTGCACTTTGTGTTCTATCCTAAATGTCAAATTTAATTTGTTTTGTTGCATATAGTATATTTATTACCAGCCTCTTAACATTGGTATTATTTTTAACAACATATAATGACTTGAAAAACATTTCTTTCTATTTGACAAAACGATGTAAGCTCGAAACAGATTAGATGATACAAGTAAATTTTGTAAGTGATTAAATAGTCACACTTTTTGATAAAACAAAATACAAAACAAAAACAACAAATAAAAAACCCAGATATTAGAATACGTAAAACAATCAAGGAAAAGCTGCATAAAGATGTAAAGATGTGCAATGTTGCTGTTCAATTTTTTCTATCATATTTGTTCTTTGAAGAAGAAAATAACTGCCTTATCATACTCACATTTTTTTCTAACAATTTAGTGGTTTAAAACGCTAGGTTTTGTCATTTTGACCCATCAAAATTAAAAATAATAAATTGAAAAAAAAAATATTAATTACTTGTTGTCACTTTTTCGTTGTGTATTTCCACTTCATGTTTGCTATCTTCCAACTCATTGGCACCTGGAATTTCGAAAATTGTATTTAAATCATCTTATTTATTCATAATACCTTGAATGCAATATACATATCACGTAGTTGAAAATAAACTGACAATGACATTGCTAGGAAAAGAAAAAGAGATGAAGAGACAAACAAAAATACTCAAAACACAAAACAGAAAACTATACACTGATCAACAAGAACCCACCATTTTTTCTTTGGAAAGGGGATGGTGGGTGATCTCATGTACACCCAGAAAACTAAGCAGATGCGGATCCACATTTGGCACCCGTCGTGTTGCTCATGCATGTTCAAACCCGGTGATAAGTCCAATTCGGTAGTCACATATCCGTCGTCCTATGTTAAGGATGTATTCTTCTGACGTTTCAGTTTCGTTTAAATTTCTTTCTGGAATTATATCCAAAACATGCGATACAAGTGGAAATATCCATGAATTAAATGAATGTTATAATCAAACTTAACTTTGCGAAAAAAATATGAATTTACAATAAGGAGTTTTTGAGTAATACTTTTTCAAATTTTATAACCAAGTCTTTTTAGCCACAATTTTAAGAAAATGGGCGATGGGCACAACCTATAATTTTGCCAGATACATGTACATCCAATATCAGGTTTTTTACTTTTTAAATTTCATAGAATTGTATTTATTTAATCGTTTATAACAAAGAAGTTGAAATAATATGCAATTTTCCTAAAATAACGAAAAAACACAAATTGACAAAATTTACAGCATGGTAAATTTGACACAAAAAAGCATCAAAATATATAAAACTTTCTAATATTAACACCTACCTATAGTTTTTTTTAAGTTTAATTTATTCAGATTGATCCACTTCATCCTTATTGAAAGTATGAACATTTTAACTGGAACTGTGATTTTTTTCACGATAATAGCCCAAATACGTGGGCAAAAATTGATACAAAATGGGAAATTCAGCAAAATTTAGTACTTCCAAAGGGCCGTAGCAAAAAAAGAAGTGCACCACTATATGTATTTTTCTTTACCAATTTTTTTTATAGTCATATAAACCCCAAAATCAGGTTAATCCTATGTATTTACAATTATATATAGATACATGTACCTTTTGGTATCGAAATCTTCACAACATATGCGGTTAAAGGGAACGATTTGAGAACTAAAAATAACGTAAGAAAGGGGACACAGGTAAATCACCGACTGATAACAGATTTAATATGGATCGATAAAATGAAAAACAAAAATTAAGAAAAGTGCTATTACTACTGTTGATATTTAAAATACGTTTCTTTTTTTGGTGAATTATCACAAAATACAAAATACATAACAGCTATAGATTGAAAAAACTAAAAACAAAATTTCAATATTATGACGTCCTTGTTTAAACAGTGTATATATAAACTAATCATTGATACCCAGTTTAAAATTTTGTACAGTTGAGAAACAACAAAATAATCTTATACTGTGTATTTATTTATTTTCGGTGTTATCACTTTTCGATAAAAGAAAAACTTGTATTTTCGTGGATACTTAAATTCGCGTTTTTGCAAATCTCGGCATACAAAGACTATGGCAAATTTGTAATTTGTTGAACATTTAAATTCGTGGTTCGCCTGTTCCAACGAAACCCACGAAAATTGGTATAACACGAATAATGATAAATCCACAGTAAAGGCAATCACACTTAATGTTGGCCAATATTGATTTTATTGTCTATACTTCTTTCCTTAATTGATTACATTACTCATTTAAGGTCTAAGTCTGCTATTTAAGAGGCGTAGTTGGTGCCGAATAAAAAATTAAACTCGTATGTTGTTCAGAACACAATTGAATACATTGATCACAGTACAGGTCAGTATATCATCTTGCACATTTTTGTTGATTTTATTTGACCTACATCACGTACAATTGCACTCAGATTAAATAAGACAACTTTCTGCTGATACGATTGTAGGGGAAAAGGGTAGAGATTATAAAAAAAAGTAATATGTGTCAACCTAATAAAACGAGTCATTAAATATAAAAAGGAAGATGTAATGTGATTTTCAATGAGACACCTTTTCCAAAGAGGCCAAATGACAGCATGTTCCTATAGAAAGTATCACCCTTGATAAAACTACTCCATTATTTTTTATATTTTTTATTACAAAATATGATAATGGTATATTTAGCAAAAGTAAAAAAAACAATGTGAAAAGAAAAAAAAACTAATTTCAAACTAAATCCGAATGAAACGATATTTGTGGACTTTTTGTGTGTGCCAATGCAAAGTAGAAACCTAAAATATTCTCTTGATGTCTTAAAAGGCGATTTATTTAGATTGATAAATTAATAAGGTGACCCAAACCCCTAGAGGTTCAATACAGGTTTCAAGTTTAAAATATATGTATTTGCTTGGTTAAATATCATTCCAGATGTAAGACTATCTTGTGTTTTCAAAGTGGGACACAAGATATAAAACACAGCTTCTATAGCTTCCCAAACTCAACTCGTGTAGGTATTTTTTATAAACACGTATATGTAATAAGTTTACGACATATAAAACGACTCGAAAATATAAAAATAATGAGACAACTATTAACCAAAAGTAAAATAAAGTGGATTCAGCATTAAATTAATTATTCCGTTTGAACATAATAAATAAAAAAAAACGGTTTTACTACAAAGCAAGGATAATAAACGTAATAATATCGAGTCTGATGGAATTGAGTTATACTATATCTGTACCTTTTGTATCATCTACCGTGTTTTGTAATGTCACCGTGTCGTTAGATGTTTTCTCTTCCAGCTCATATACATCTGAAATATAGAAAAGTATATTCCTTTAGTTGGCTTTGCAATTATTGAACTCAAACTCAGAATTACACACATAAAAATACCAGATTTTTTTTTAGCATAACGTTTAGTAATGAGTAAAGTGTTGTGACCGGGATTCCAAATGTAAGGGCGTTCTAGTTTTTAAACATGTGGAGATTTGGGGAAAAGGAAATTATACAAACGCTGACATTTGTGTTCTATGCTAGATATCAAACTCCCTTTGTTTTTTTGCATACAGTATATTCATAACAGCCTGTTAACATTGCTATACTTAAAGTCGATTTAAAATCGAGTCACTTTAGGTCGGGAAAAATTAATCCATAGCTTTAGTATCCAATGGAAACAAGTAAACTCTGTGAGCGTAGTAAATTGCATAAAATACAAGTTTCAAACGAAAACACTTCTTTTAATTAAAGGACAGAAAAAACCCTTATAGATAAAATAAACAACAACAACAACAACAACAAACACATGTTAGGAATAACCCGAAGGAACACATGAAACATGTAGGAACTAAAAATAAAAAGCAGTATGATGTTTAACATATAAAAAACATACTTCACCGGAACTGTTCTTTTAATTAAATTGTATATTTTGTTGTGGTGGTATTGTAACAAAAACTTTTTTAAAATTAGATGTTTCACAAAACACATGTAGGTAAGGACTTGAAAGTTCTTTTTGGAGGTTTTCCAAAAGGAGTAATACATCTATTACCATCGAGTCAGTCGGAATTGAGTAAAACTATATCTATACCTTTTGAATCATCTTTGTTGTAATCTGATGTCACAATTTTGTCATAGTTTTTCAGTTCAGATGTTTTATTATCTCCAAGTGTATTTAAATCTAAAATACAAAAACAAGGCTATTTTAATTCAATTATAGTCCTAAGTCATTCAATAACATTTTTGTAAAGGAAATGTAAAAACATAGAGAGGTTCTCAAAATCTCAGGTAGAATAAAGTATGGATTTAGATAAATAACGATTGTGCAATACAAAGCCGTCTACGTCGTTGAATAGGCTTAAGTATTGCTCTGAAAGTATCCACTGGCGACGGGATATCGTGTTCTTGGTCACATTATATTATTCATCATCACATTATAGTGAAAAGTTAACTGTCTACCAACTATAATCTATAACCAATGGCACAATAACATTCAGTACCCTAAGTATCAACAAATATATGACATAAGATACACAGATCCTAACGAAGAGACGAACCTTGAAAGACACAAAAGTTCAGATACAATATCTAAAAAACAAGAAAGAAAAAGCAAAACGAATACTGTCAAGACAATTGCTGGTTGAACTCAAATGCTCATTCAAGTAATCATTACATGAATATGATACCCGTATATTTCAACAAGTATTGTGACAAATTTTCTAAATAACAGTTGTTTTTCTGAATTATACCCTATTATTAGTTAGTTCAAACACCTGCTTAATTCTCTACACCATCTCAAATTAAACCTATACAGTAATGATGAAGATTTTAATAGTAGAAATAGACCAAAATAAATAAATATACATCATATAGATCATATAGATATTATGTAAATTGCAGTTCGGTATCATACTACTGACATCCTAGATTCGTCGATGTGTTTATGAAAAGTCAAACATAATTCACCCCAAGGCGCTGGTAAGAACCCCAGTCAAGGCTAATAAAAATAAGCAAAACTCATATAATAGTTTAATCTAGTTGCTACCCGATTCTACGACCTTATACGTCTTATATACAAGTGTAATATTAAAACTTAATCTAAGCATTGGATAAACAGAACCGTTTCTGCGATAGAAAAACAATATAGTAACATAACATATAAAGATAAAATACCCAAATTTTGCGTTTCGGGAGAATAACTACACTTTTGCATAACTGCAGAAGTCTGCTACAATCTTAAACAAAATTATCAAAAAATCCAGATTTATAATTGTGTACACCAGACGAACGTTTTGTCTTTAAATAAAAAACCAGCTGATACGGAAAAAAATAGTGAATAGTCCAAATTAAATAAAGTACGAAGTTATAAGAATTTATATAATCTGTAGCAAAACTGCGGATCTAACACAATTTATATGTGTGATTGTTGTTTTATTGTTTTTTTTTAAATACTAGTTTAGAAACCACCTTTTGTTGTTCCAAACCAACGAGATGAAAGGAAATACAGATTCAATCACTTTGTCTATTATATTTGTTTTTTTAGGTAGATATAACTGTTTGTACCTATTCACTATTATCATCAAAAGACAGTAGCTTTTTTAAAACGTTAGGTTTTGTTATTTTGACCAATGGAAGTACATATGATAAATTGAATTAATCAAAATCTATTACTTGTTGTCACTTGTTTGCAGAGTGTATTAACTTCATGTTTGCTATCGTCCAACTCATTTGCACCTGAAATTTATAAATCTATTTTCAAAATCATCTTATAGTTATTGCTAATAATTTGAATATAATATACAGGTAATAATGACTGCTGTATCCCTTTTTTCATACTTTTACCTACCATGTTTTGTTTTGTTCACTCATAATATTGTTGTAAATGTATTGGAATGTGATGCGACTGCCATACAAGTGGAAGGTTTTGCGCTATAAAACAAGGTTCAATCCACCATTTTCTACATTTGAAAATGCCTGTACCAAGTCAGGAATATGACAGTTGTTGTCCATTCGTTTGAAGTGCTTTATCATTTGATTTTGCCATTTGATTAGGGACTTTCAGTTTTAAATTTTTCTCAGATTTCAGTATTTTTGTGATTTGTTTTTATACATACCCTAAGTAGCAATTGCTAAAAAAAGAAAAAGACAAACAACAGTACACAAGACAGAACACAGACAACTATAGAATGAGCAACGTGAACCCACTTAAAAATGCGGGAGATTTCAGGTTGCAGAAACTTACAGAGATGTTGTCCAGGAGAAACTCTAATAAATTGTTCACAGTAGCGGTAAGTATGTTTTGCATATTTTTTGTTTTATTTGACAAAAAAAATATTTAATTTGATTTAGATCATGTACAATTGTACTCAGATTAAAAAAGAAAATGTTCTGTTGATAAAATTGTGTGAAATTGACAACCGGATCAAATGGGTCATTATAGGGTGTTTCTAATGAATTTAGAAAGTTAAATACACTGTGTACTCCGTTATTTTCATATCTTTTATTTGAAAATTTGATAATAGTATTTTATGCATTCTTAAGTAAGAAAACAGGTTAAAAGAACAAAAATTAATTTCAAACTAAATCCGAATGAACCGATATTTGTCAGCTTTTTGTGTTTGTCAATGCAAAGAAGAAACTTAAAATGTTCATTTGATGTATTTAACAAAGGAGTAAGTCCGGTAAGGGCCGATTTTGGCCTCAAATATTTCAAGTTCATCTAACGAAAGATTTTGAACACTTTTAAAACACTTAGGAGTCTATTTGAGTTGATTCAATTAGTGTATGTGAAAGATTGTAACTGATTTAAGCTTAAGTATGAAAAATCTATCAAATATGCCAAAAAATGTCACTTTTCAGATGTTTTTTTGTCAAAAATGAAAGTGTCCGCATCCGTGTTCATCCTAAACCTTTATATATGTTATGTATTATCATCAAATACAACTTACATTTCAATATTAAGAATGAACGCCAATGCGGCCGCTTTCATTTAAGACGGAAACCGTCTAAAATTTAACTAAAATGCTTAAATTGTGAAGATTTCAGCAATTTAGCATAAATCCATGATGCTAGTAACCGATATATGTGCATTGTATTGTTCAAAACAGCCATATTAATTATGTAGCAGAAGCATTCTACCTTCCAATAAATGACTAAAAGTTTACCTTTTAACAATTTTTTTAAAACTGCTATATTTTGGGCTAAAAAGAAGCCTTACTGGACCTACTCCTTTATGACAAAAGTAATGCCTGCTTTTGGATACTCCGTGCAGTGCATACCCTAGTGTCATATGAAACGAATATTTAGTGATTCTTATGTGGAGCAATTATTGAGCCAATGGATAATGTATACTAAACTCGGTCTTCCTCTGTGCACGTTTTTTTTTTTTAATTTATTACAAATCCATAACAAATATTTGAAAAAAAGTATGTGATTTGATGAGTGTTTATTAAAAACTTTGACTTTCTGGTCTAGGTGCGAAGTTATCCGATAAAGTAAAATAACAAAAATATCAGAGGAAAATTCTAAACAGAAATTACTTAATTAAATGGCAAAATCAAAAGCTCAAACACATCAAATGAATGGAGAACAACTGTCATATTCCTGACTATGGAGACAACGTTGAATTTAACCTGGTTTTATAGCCTGCAAAATCGCTCACTTGTATGACAGTAATTTCCATTATATCAACAACGATATGTGAACATAACAAACAGACATAATAGGTAAGAAAGTGAACTGCTTAGTTTTCTGTGTTTGTCTTGTGTACTATTGTTTGTCTGTTGGTCTTTCTGTTTGTTAGGAATGGCGTTGTTTGTTTATTTTCGACTTATGAATTTGAATCTCACTCTGGTATATTTTTCTTCTCTTTGATCGATAAACGAAACAGAATAGCGCACGTGTAAAATAAATGAGATGAAATAGTAATGTTATTGTTTTCTTTATATTTTCCCTGCGTACCTATTTATCATTTAAACTGTGTCATACCTTTTGTGAACTGGTTTTGTGTATTGTATTTTGATACATGTTCTCCCCTTTGCACTAGCGAATAGAAGGAGGTTTCTTAAGATTTTTTTTTTCTTAAAACATAAAATTAATTACGAGTTTGAATTAGAGCTTCGCCATTTATGTTCATAATGAATATTTGCCTTTTTTTTTTAAATTTGAAGGATCGTATAACTATAAGAATCAATCTCATCATTACTTACTGTTAAGTTTTTCTTCAGTTTGCAATTTCTGAAACTCTGTGCAACATTGACAATCTAGTAACAGAAAAGAGTACATTAAAACGGTAAACAATAAAAACAATCATTTAAGATTCGTAAGGTACGAATATTATTTGGGTTCTACTCCATATTTCATAAATTAGAAACGCTTTGATCAATATCTTAATTTTCCTCATCACAACTTTTTTTTCCTTACTTCCCTGAAAAGTAAACATCGTGACTTGACATTGACTTTTTTATCATAGATTATAGAAAATTATAGGCAGCAGTATATAAGTGATATTTAAATCTCATGAATACGTAAAGAACATAGAAATCAAGGTTAAATATAAAAACTAAGGAAAAGCTATTAATATAGAAACAATTGCCCATCCCATAAAATTAAGGTCACGCAAAAAATATTGAATGTCAATAACCGATCAAATTTTTGTCTTTTTTAACATGAAGTGATCTATCAAAAGAAACGACAAAATTGTTTTCGATGGTATAGTGAATTTATATCGCTCTTAATTTTCTACACAGATGCTGGTGAAACACCCAACGTCGTTTTATCAAATAATTCATGGGATATCAAGACTGTTGTCTTTCAAGAACTTGTTCTAAAGGGGCACTATACGTCATCTTGTTAACTATAGAATTGACCTCCGAAGATCTCCCATGGTCATTTAAGCGATAAAAAAAATTATAGATATAAATTGATTACGCACTCGTGCAAACGTTTTTTTCTAGGTCTGTTTAATTTCGTATTATATGTTTAAAATATATAGTAATCAACGTTTTCACCTGTATAAGAATGATTTTTTTGTGGATCGAATCAGTAGATCAAATGATTTACCATTGCTTCACTTTCAATATTGACATTTTTAATACCTAAACACGTCAAGTTCATGCTTTATCCGTTTCTAGCTGAGAGGTTACTTTTCAAACTACCTAATATTTTTGCACCAGCATTTTCTTTTTATAGAAATAGCTATATATATATATAACATAACTTTGATACCAGCCTTTGTAGTTTACAACATGCCATTCAACAATAAGCAATTTCATAACGTATATTCAGCTATGTAAGCACCAACTGAATAGTTAATGACAAAACAATAAATGTAAAACGAATATGACAAAGACAACACCTTTGGCTTCTGCTTTTGAACATGTAAGAAATGAGGCGGGTTAAACATGTATATGAGCGATCAGCTATTCCAATAACTTGGACTGGGATGTAACAGCAGAACATATGACCGAGCAGTAAACATAATTTTAAAATGCCTCGATACAATATCCACATGAAAAACAACAAAAAATTACATACGAAAAAAATTGACCAAAGAGTTCCGGGTGTAACTAAAAAATGCCATGTTCTTTAGACTAAAGTATCAATCAGTTCATATTACAGTGTAAATACGACATAATTGTCCTTTCTTCAACTCTTCTGCATCCGATAAATATTGGATAGACACAAGTCTGTATTCGGCTAATTCGTGTTGTTCTCGAAATTACTTTGGCAATATCCATCGCTGGGCTGTTGTCTTCGGTGTGAGCCAAGGCTCAATGTTGAAGGTCATACTTTGACCTATAATGGTTAACTATTATAAATTGTGACTTGGATGGAGAGTTGTCTCATTGGCACTCATACCACATCTAAATCTCTTTTCATTTATATCTATCTTTTGACCGTTTGTAAAGGTGCAGTCAGTCGACTGAAACAGAATATTTTTCATGGCTATATTTGACTAGGTATATCATACTATGTAATGAAGGCAAATATTTACGTTTTTTTAAACAACATATGGCAAAAATCAGAATTCCGATGGTCCCTACAGCAGCTGAAACTATGCAAACTTTCGTTTCTATAGAAAGTGAGTCGTCATCTGAAAATTGACAATACCATAAAAAAGCATGGAAATTATACAATGACAAAACAAATAGTGTCCAAAGCAGTATATGATAAAAAAAATATATATGAAACACGAACTAAATGAAAACATTAAACAACATGATTTTCTACACCAATAATATTACTTGCATTAAAATCTCAGAATCTATAAGTCATAATCATACTTGTGCTATGTTTCCGTGTTCTAACAATTCGCTTGAAAATGAATGACTGTTAAAATGTACATTGTTGAACCTTTCATGAAATATGTTTTGATTATGGTCAGTCTTCGTACAGTCTAGGTCTCAAGACATAACCTGTTAGATCTAAACCAAGCCAGCTCTGCACCTTTGGATTGAGAATGGGTTTTAAACTACAGACTATAATGAAAACAGAAAAAAATACCGAACTAAGAGGTAAATTCAAAACGGAAAGTCAATAATCGAATGGCAAATTCAAAAGCTCAAACACATCAAACAAATGAATTACTACTGTCATATTCCTGACTTGAATCAATTTTACCTATTCAGGATTCTACTTTGTCAAAATTATTTCCCCATTTCCACATCTAAATTTTACAATGAAAAAAAAACCCGAAACCCACATTGTAAAGATTACGCGCTGGAAATTAAGCTCTTGAATCCGAAAGATTAAAATATTTGAAAAAAAAAATAATTTAATATTTTGTATAAGGGCAGACTAAAAAGGTTGAAGACTTATAACCCTAGATAACACAAATTGAAGTTATGAATTTTAGGATCCACTTTAAAGTACTTTTAGCAAAAATTTGTATTTCGACCACACCAGCTTTGGTGCTATGACTCATTAGAAAGGTATATTACTTGACACATACATTTGAATTTTATAGTACTGTGAATTGTTGATGTTATTAAATAACCCTGTAGCATAATATAGATAAAAAATAACCCTGTAGCATAATATAGATAAAAAAAATATATAACCTGAAGCGAGATGATGTATCAAATATGTTGTCAAGACAGAGTAGTCACCTCAAACACACCAGAACATATAAAGGTGAACTCGTCTTTCTCTTTTAGATTTTTTCCTAAAACACTGTTGCCGTTGGGGGGGGGGAGAGATATGCAGTTAGTGCCTTAAAAGACCAATCTGTCGTCCTTCTGTGAAGAGCTTTTCGGCGGAATGTATGCTAATGCACAAAAAAGATTCATGTATCTGTCCTAACACAGTCGACTGTTTTTATTAAAATTTGTCTCTTAGTTGAAAGTTGACAAATAACTCGACCCTCCATACTATGATTTAAATAAAACATGTATATAAAATAGGAAATCCTAAAATGCACATTTAAATTTATTTAAAACCATATAAAAACAGGTGTAAACAATTCAAATGTATCAATTTGGCTTTTTTACCTTTTCTAACAAAAGGTTCCATTTCTTTTGATTTATTTAAACTGGGTATCCACCTGAACCAAGCAGCAAGTTTAAGGAATAAATGAGAAAAATTAAAATGCTAATATATTTTGAACTGTTGATAATCAGTTGAAACAAACAACTTTTCAGAACCCCTTATGATTACTAGTACTTTCAAAGAACATCATTCATCAACAACCGTAGAAATGCAACCTAAAGGAACTAAACAAAATGCAACAATATGCCCTGCAAACGTTTCATTCAAATTCACGAGTGTTCATTCAATGGCATCTAATTTTTTGGTACGTGCAAACGGCAATGCTTAGGATTGGTATTAATTCAAATTCTCAATACACATTAAGCGATGTTACATTTCTATGCAACTGCCTTTTACAAGTGATATGTTTAGCTAGTTATTAAAGCAGTTTTAATTCATCATTTTTTACATTCAGTTTGTAACCATAGTTTGACTTTTTTTTTTACCGATTATGTCTGTTTTGTTAGCGCATCGTTGTAAAAATAACGGAATATTATGCGACTGTCATAAAGGCGAGAGGTTTAGCGCTATCAAATCAGGTTCAATCAACCATTTCTACATTTGAAAATGCCTGTACAAAATCAGGAATATGACAGTTGTTGTCCATTTGTTTGATGTGTTTTATCCTTTAATTTTGCTATTTGATTAGGGACTTTCCGTGTTGAATTTTCCTCGGAGTTCAGTATTTTGAGTTCCTATCCTCATCTTATAAACCAATAACCTATAAACAAAATTGTTCAATCCCACAATGAACTAACTACTTGACATTACACATCGATGGTCAATATACGAAGGAAAATAAATTTGGGTAGTCTTTTTTTATGAAGGCAATGCCTTTCCTCCTCTATAATTTTGACATATACGGGATAAAAGGACATATTGTAAAATGGTTTGAAAATATTTTGATTGTGAACGTAAACAAAGGATGGTTATAAATAGTCGTGAATCTTTTTGGAATAAAATAAAGATACTAAAAAAATATATACTTGGAACCTATTAATTCTTTTATAAATCTACGAAATTATAGATGGTTATACGTTTAAAATAAGATGATTTGCAGACGATACAACTGTGTAACTCATTGACCCAGAAGAATCGTCCCAATTGTAATTAGAAATTATCCATTTCCCTCACCTCCGTAGCAATATAGAAACTTCACCTGCATATTGAATATACATTTTCCAACTTATACGATGTTCGAGAGGTTGCAGCTCCAACTCAAACTTTGTAAAATGTCACCAGTGTCTGAGCTGAAAGTTGATGAACAAGGTGTATGCCAAAGAACATCTCGTCATTTTAAAAAAAAGGTTCATCGGAGAAACCAAGACCTTGTTGATAAATATCATGTATCAACTTCAAAAATAATACAGGATGGTCATAAAGTATAGATTCTGAGTACTGAAGTTGTTTATCATCTTACTAACGTGGGGAAAATGTTTAAAAAGAAAACTTACGCAAAAAAGGCTACTAATGCAACCAACTCATTTCCTTTCGATTTGCGGTATGATAATGGTAGGCAGTGACATATATTTTTTTGGGGCTTAATGTCGTAAAGGAAAATATTCAAACAGCACCCACCTCACATAGACAATCAGAGCAAGTTTTTTCTTCTTTTTTTTGTATTACCTGTCTTATCTGAGTTGTCCTTAACGGCCGTTGTTACATTCATTTCTTTTGGTTCGTTTTTCACAATAGTAATTTTTTCCTTTTGCTTAGTAAAACCTGTAAATTATCAAAAATTAAGAACTCGTTAACGTCAATGACATTATTTTCACTTCAATTCAATTCTTTATTACTCTTCAGCACATTATGCTTATCAGAAAAAGAATAAATACAATTAAACTTTTATAACATAAAATGGTATAATACATCAGAGATGCAAATACACGTAAAGAAGCAACTACTAACAGTTCATTTCTATGATAATGTGCAATACAAAAGAATTTTAAGATATTACGCAAATCATTAACATTTTCAGTTCTGGGAAGTTCCACTAGTTTGAACGACGAAGGACGCCTATAATAATGTCCAATAACCTGTCTATTTACATCACCATAGCAATCACATTGTAATACAAACCGGAATTAAGCTTTAATGTCATTCAAGGTACGAACAAAACTTTTCTATCTACGATATTTACCCCATGATAACGTCTTACTTTAACAAACAAATTATGTGAAACATTCTCAGACGAGTTTTAAAATACAGTCTCAAATTTAATTTACAATATTGACAACAAAGTCTGTTTTTTTAATCAGATTTTCTTTTTGTTAACAATCAATTAAAAGTTTCTATTAATAATCAAATTTGCTTGATTGAACCAATTCTCATTTTAATCTTAGTTATAATGATAATAGTTGAAGTGGATAAATCCAACTGCTTCTATTTTAAAAAAAAAGTTTTTCCCTTGTGCAGTTTTTTAAAATTCATGTAGCTTCTTGTGGACAATAATTTTAACCATATTTTACATTATAAAATACATCAAACTCAAAATATATCCCCATGAAATAGACTAAAGAGGAAAAAATCATATGGTCTGTTCTACGTTCCTAATGTTTGGATACCAAAACTACATAAGCGTCCTGAAAAATCAATGGTGACAATTGCTGGGTCTTCCAAGTGCTATACAAAACCTCTTTCTAAATTATTAACACCAATTTTATCAACAATTAAAGATGTATTTCAAAGTTATTTTGAAAGTACCTATTCTAGAGGAGGTGACGTGAATCAGATGGGGATACTAAAAATCAAAAGATAACATACAATCTATGTCTCATTTATCTTGCAATAGTATTTTGACTTTTCAACACTTTACACAAGTATTCCCCACTCCAAACTGAAAGACAAATTAAAATAATTGGTCTTGCTTTGTTTTCATTTAAAGGATGGCCATCGTAGATACAAACATTTTTTCTAAGGATTTGATTTTAGTTTTGGTGTTTAAACGCCACTTTTAAGCACCACATGTAGGCTAGTATTTATTGGTGAAGGAAGCAGTAGTGCCCGGTGAAAACCATTAACCTTCGAACGGAGTCGAGTGCACCCGCACAATCGGGGTTCAAACTCACAACCTCATTGTTGACTGGCTAGTAATTACCGTAGTAACTACTTAGACCACTCAGCCACAGAGGCCCGCTCTTCTTTTTAGGAGGAAAATGTCAATAATTTAAAATAAGGTGACTATGTTGAACCAATCTATCCCATCAAACTTGAATGAAGGATACAACAGATACAGTTTAGTCTGCTTCATATCGTGACTTACATCTAGAAAGTGACAATGAGGTTGAACTGAAAACAACACTTTACGACAAAACATGATTTCAGCATCCCAATTGGCCCAAGGACACAGTTATCATCCTTTGGTGGTCATTGTATACGAATATAGTTCATAGATTGAACAGTGTATAACTTGCCTTTTTTATACACTTTACCAATTTATTTCTTGATATGTAATGAATTATGTAGAGGGTTGAAATTACATGGGTGCTGAATCTTTATGTTAATGAGTGATTTTGGTCCACTTAAAAATGGTCAAACATTAGTAGGTCTGAAGCTGTCAAACTGAGTTTTAGACCCCCTTAACACAGAATTGTCAATATTTTGAGTTAGAGCTGGTAGACATTTTGTCCCAATAGTAGTAAACAACACTGTAAAAATCTTATTGAAATAGAGTCGTTGCGATTTTTTTAATTTTAATTTATTGACTAAAAGACATGCTCTGCGAAATAACTGTGTATTTGGTCTCATTGTGAACATTCCATATCTTTAAAGCAACATTCCAGCAGCGACTGCAAACGGAATATATATCTCCAAGTTGATACGATATTCCAGGGCTTGTATTTTCTATCATGATTTCCTAGGTAGAGGGTTATTGCTGACAAGGAAGCTATTAAACCAAGAGTTTTAAATGGTGAGGTTACAGTCATCCTTTCTAAAGTTTTACGGACGTCATCACGAGTTTGTTGACCGTTATGAAATATCCGTTTCACAGATGATAACGGATATGTTCCCTATGTCGAAATACAATTCAGTCCCCTTTCCCGAATGTGACATACCGAATTAGACGTATTATCAGATTTGTAATAACATGAGCATCACGACGAGTGCCACATGTGGAGCAGAATTTTCTTACCCTTTCGAAGCACCTGAGATCAACCCCTGTTTATTGTGTTTTATTGACTATTGTTTGACTATTTGTCTTTTATTTTTAGCCATTGTGTTGTGTGTTTATTTTTGACTAATGGGTTTATATGTACCACTGACTTTCGCCCATCTCAACATTGCCATATAATACAAATAGTATAGGAGAAAGAACTTCCCCTTGCATCAGACTAAATTAAATTGTAAACTGTTTAGCAAAAAAAAACATCTATTTTCAAACATACGTTCACTGTGGATTAAATTCATTATTGATTTTCAAAACAGACATCAATTTGCCTGTTATACCAACTCTTCACAGTTTCAACCATAAGTAAAGTGTGGCTATGGAGTCAAATGCCTGTTTGTAGTCAACGAATCGAAGCAGCAAAATAAACGTTTTTTTTAAGTGCCTTCTGGACAAGTGTTAACAAACAATAGCGTTGGTGTTAGTATCATTATTATCTATCATACCATATAAATAGCCTTGAATTTATAATAGATATAAATACTTTCACTAAATAACTAACCAAACTAATTAGTTGTTCTATACTGTGAAAAGTTCAATGTTAATTTGATTTGATGACATTGGGCGGTGAAATATATAACAAGACGGTAGCATTACCTTAGATAGATTTTGAGAAAACAAAAAAAACTGCCATAGATTTATGACTTGTATCGCCTTTGTGACGTCATATTTGCCATATATTTGAAATCTGACATCCGTCTGTTGTTATTTTGTAGCAGATAAAGAATGTTAACTGGGCATTATCTGTTTATAACTAAGTATTTTTTGGGATTGCGTATTGGTTATTTTATTTTTTAATAAATAATATCTGCCTATTTATACGCATGTAAGCTAAATGTTTTAAGAATCGAAACTAAAATATGTGTTGCTATTGTACGGACCAGACATAGTATTTTCAACTTCCGAAAAGGAAAAAAAAGTACATTTTTACAATTTACAAATATGCGTAAGCAAACGTAAGTTAAAAAGACACATGTTAATATAAAGAAACAGCTACATAACTATCGAAAATGCTTAATTCTAACACAATCATTTTCATTAATGAGTTAACAACACCAATAATAATATCGTGCAAGTATTAAACATATTAAGGTTCAGTAGTGTTGTATGTTGTGTGAAGTCATTGACTAATACTAGTATTATTCTATAATGATATAAAACCACTAATTCTGGCCCAATTGCTTTCTATGTTAAATTCTCCAATTTCAAGCAATTATGGCTACTTTGTCTTAGGTTCAAATAAAGTGGCAGTTATTTCATGTCAAAGCTGTACCTTATCCTGACGTTTGCTGAACAAATCATCATGTCTTTAATTGCATAGTATAGCGTACTAATTCCCGAAAGTTTGAAAGTACAACAACAGGAAACTCTGATCTGAACAACAAGACAAATGTGCCCTCATATCAAAATTTCATATACTTCTTAATTATTCAAATAAATCTTACAACAAGTGTTTTACAGTGATCCCAAGTCCCAAAGCGTTCATTTGATTCCAAAACTACCCAAATATACCCGCTATTAACAAAGATACAGCTATTCGTATGAACTATTTTGTTTAAAATATGTTCTACTTTCTTGTATGTTCTTTCTGACCGGGCAGGAATTAGTGGTTCTATACCTATATAGGACAATATTGAAATTGAAAACATTGGATTATTAAATGTAGAGACTTGGACAACTTGCCTTTTCCGTCGTACTGTATCATCGCTTCTTTAATAAAATGTGTTTTCTTGTCTTCAAATCTCATACTACAAGAAACGGTCATGCCCTTAAATAGGGTTTCGATATAAAACCTCCAAGTATACTCGTGTCGAAGAACTGAACATCCACATGTTTCTGCACTACACTCCTCTCCCTTGTGATAACACTTGTCCTTAAACCGTTTAACTTCGTCTCTGGAAACACTATCAATATAAAATACTGCTGTATTCCCAACTGGTGTCCAACAGGTCTCACATTTAGTATTTAGTAAAATCTTCTTTTGTTGGTCATGTATTATCTCTACTAAATTAGCAGTCAGTTTCAAAGTTGCATAATTCACAAATCCTGAAAAAAGAAGGTTATACCTTTTCGTTACCCAAAATATTGTATCAATTAAGAATCAAATAAATATAAGATAAAATGTATAATAAAATTACTTTTTTTTAAATTGTGTCATCCAATATTTAATTTCATTAGTTGTTTGTGACACATGTATTGTATCATACAGACAGTATATTTTAACACGTATATCAAAGCACAAACGTAAACTAAAATTAGTAATGGCTTTGCAATAAATCCATCTGAACTGTTATCTTTATAATTAGAAACTTAAACTTAAAGTGCCTTTAACTCTTACTGATATTTAATATTTGAAATAGAATTTTTTATTTTACTTTGCATATCAAACAATTTTAATTTAATTTACCTGCAGATAGCTTTATGTGCATCTCTGTTCTATCGTCACCATGGATACATTTCCAATTACCGTCAACTAAATGAAAATTTAATTTTGACAATCTCAAAACTGTTATATTTTTCGCAAGATCTTGGAATAGCCTTCCTCCTTGTACATTGGATTTGCATGATGATATAAGTGATGGTGGTTTACAAGATGCTACTGCTTTATTCCTTGGATCCAGAAAGGTAACTTTAGAATGTAGCATTTTCACGTGACATTTTATGTCAAAAGTGTGGCCATGTTTTACGATAGTCAAACATGGGATATTCAAGCTAGTGCCCTCAGAATCTGCAATTTTTTTTAAAATAAATATTATTTGTATATGCATGTCTAAAATAGTTTTACTAATTTGCCATATCAGTTTGAGATAATTATTTTTATTTAAGCCATACCAATTCAGAAAATAACATAACATGTATTAAGGTAACACGATACCGAATGACGTTACGCCATGAGTTATCGTTCCTGACGTTATCGAATAACGTTCACACATATAAGCCAATGCAGCGGGCCTTGTGTGACATTTTTAACGGTAACTTTCCCTAGATGCAGAGTGCCGAGAGTTTTGATGCAATACGTAGCGGTTATTTGACATAGATTGTTTTATCGTTTTCCGGCAATCATTCTGCTCGTTGTTAATCTTTAAAAAGTATTACTTTACTTTTAAATATTCTGTTTCTTTGATATTTAAGCATCTGCACGCTTTATCTATATATGTTCTTAGGCATAACAGACACAGTTTTATCACTTTATTTTTATTCTTGGTATAGATATAGGAAGATGTGGTGTGAGTGCCAATGAGACAACTCTCCATCTAAATAACAATTTATAAAAGTAAACCTTGGTTTATTTTTGCAATAAGTACTTATTCATGATTCACGCCGTATCCCCATGAAATTTTATTTTGAAAGTAGAAATCTAATTTATAGAAGCTTAGGATGATGTGTGAAAAAAACGCGGAATTTTACAACTATTAATTCGTTTTAAAATGGTCATCAAAAAAACCGCTCGGACAAAATTGAAATTTATTTGGATGAGAATACGGATATAATTAGGGGAAAAGCATAACAAGCAGACGTTGAAAATCATACAGAAAATAGTTTGTTTGTATGGAATGTAAAAAAGTGGTTATTTAGCCGAATAACTTTTCCTGTGTTCCATGTGTAAACAGTCTCTGAAATTCATTGGTCTGTACAGAGTAAATTCGATATAGTTATGGAAATATTTTAAAATTCAGTGCCAGCTTTGTAATCGTATAAACCAGGTCTACTCAGGACGGACAGCAATATCGGAATGAAGCATTAGAAAGTTAACGAAGGCTGAGAAATACATGGGCACTTGATTCGGCAGAAATAAAATAACAAAATTCAGGTTCCGTTACAGTCTGAATAAAGCCAGCCCCGAGTATCCACTTGCGTCTACAAATGCAAGTTGATAGTTGAGGCTGGCTGTAGTCAGACCGGTTCCGTGTTCCCTGATTCCATTATAATTTTTTTTCTCGAAATTTACATGCAAACGACTGACTTTTTATTATTCAAACAGCAAGAGACTGTAAAAAAGGCTAGATCTTGAAATCATTTAGATTTTATATTCGTGTTAATTTACGCTTGCATGGGTATTCGGTGTTTTTTTAGTTTTGAGTTGGAAATAATGTACATGTACAAGTTGGGAGATAAAACGACTGAAAGAAAATTAACAAAGTTACCTTTTAGGGCTCTGAGGGCCATATTGCTCGCATACTAGGCGTCGGAAAAGGCCCGGAAAGTTTCTTTCTTAAAATTAGTTTTTAGAACAAGTATACAAGTATTTTATTTTATTTTAAGTATATAAATACATATATAGCGTCAGTTAAAATTTTCCCGACCATCATCGCGGATGCCCTGCCTCTATTGCAAAACCTACCTATTGTATTTATTGTTAACTTGTTCTCGTCCTGAACATGCATGAAATATTTTCCACTGGACGTTAACCAACCAATAATCAAAGCAATTAATCCTACAATTTACACCCGTCACTTGGAACTTTAGTTGTTAAAATTCAAATCATTGCCTCTAATTTTTTCAAAAAATTCGACATAGTTTAAACGCAGACCGCGAGGAAGACCAAAATTGAACAGTTACGCAAAACTAATTGAACATGCAGTTGTTTTACTTATATAAAGAATGCATATATGATCTCAAGATTTGTTATGAAAATAATTTTTCACAAATGACCGAATGTTGAAATTTGTGAAATTTTGCATAGTTTGCTAACCCGAATAATTCAGTCCCTCCCCGTAATCGATCTCTCCTACTTACTTAATGTAGTAAGCGGAATATAACGACTGAATTATTCGGGTTAACAGTTTGCAAGGTTTGTCCGACTTGCTGAGCAAACAAGTAACACATTTACACTACGCAGAGTACACGATACTACATGTATTGTATGTACCAAGTCAAGAATATGACAGCTGTTTTATCATTCTTTTGATGTTTTTCAGCTTTTGATTTCGTCATTTGATAAGGGATTTTTTCGTTTTGAATTTTTCTTGGAGTTTTGTTATTTTATTTTTTGGAATGTGTATTTTATCAGGATCATTATTTTTCCTCATAATTTTCACAAATAACAGAATGTTTAACCTTTTTTGACTGGTGCATTAAATGTGTCTTTTATAAACAACTGTTTTCAAAATCCCGAACATGCATGAACTATTAGCCACTGAACGTTAAACAACCATCAAACCGAGCAATTAAAAAACTGTTAAATGAATCAAATGTTTTAAAATACTATATTTCTGCATCACGGAATGCAGTACGTACCACCATTGTCTAATATGATGGAGTTAAAAATCAGTAATTCGGATGAATCTCACGTGAAATGTTTCATTTAATTTTCACGTAAACTTAACAAAAATCTGAAGGTATTTTTTATGGTTTCAATCAAATTTTAGAACAAAGATATTATTTGAATAATTTTATTGCAAATATTTACGTGAATTTAACGTGTACAAAATTCCGGTGATTTATGCATAAACTATTATCATAAGATTCACATGGAACCTGTTCACGCAAGTTTCAGGTATATGCTCGTTTGATGTGAAAATCAGACGATATAAATATTAATTCATATGAGTGAAATTCCATGTGCAGGACGAAATAAAATTATATCTGATTCAGTAGAATTGTATATTGCATTACTAGGAACTTTACGACAGTCGACAGGGGAAATGAAAATAAAATATACTCATTCAGATCCCGACACATATTTTTTTCTCCATTTCTCTGAGAAGGAATAACGTTATATTCCGTACACCATAACGTCACACGTTTTTGGTCAAATTCTAGGCCTATCGATCAACTTTGAAGCCATTTATTTCAAAAACAAGGATGGTGACATATGAGTTTCTATACGTGTATGGATTCACTATGCAATCCTGGATATTATCTTAGTTTTTTGTTTTTCTCCGTATATAAGAAAATAGCCATCCATTCGAAAATCTAAAAAGGTAAGCCGAAAAAAAGGCATTTCCCCTATATACCTAAATAAATTTGTCGCCAAAATTAATTGACGTTTTCCTATGAAAATTCCAAAAAAACAAAAATGGTGACCCCCATTTTTTATTACATATTCCGATGTAACTCGATTCAAAGTACACGTATGCCAAAAAATTTGGAAATCGGGAGATATGCCATTCGGTATCGTGTTACCTTAATATTGACGATCATCAAACCAAATACATTAATATAATGCCAATATCAACCAATGCACCTGCATAACTTGTTTTGTCTGCATAAAACAATAAACTAGCCGGACAATATAATCTTTGTTACTAAATAAAACTTCATCAAAAACATTAAAAACAAGCACATGAAAGCTAATGATGTCTAAGTACTAGAACTATTTGAGTGTTATATGGAATAATAATAATAATAATAATAATAATAATAATAATAATAATAATAATAATAATAATAATAATAATAATAATAATAATAATAATAATAATAATAATAAGGTGAACTTTGAGTCGAACTTTAGTTTAGTTTATCATCAGAAAAGCATGATTGCCTCAGAGTCACTTTTCAATTTCGACACCTCTTTCGCCAAGATATTATTTCTACACCACTCTACACTTTTCCATCGCCGAAACAATAAATTCAGCTGGCAACATTGTTGCCTGATTAATTTCATCATCTCCTTATTAAATGAACAAATAATTAGATCATCTTTTTCTTATTTGTTGTTTAAAGATATTGTGAAATCGTCTTTTAAATCAGGGAATCAATGTGTTTGAGTCTTCGGACACGGGCATATTCTTATGTCGTTTTTTTGTACTTTCTGTCTTGTTAACAGACGAGAAATAAAATCTGATATCCTCTTTTAACTTTTGAATGATTTGTTTTAAACAAAATTTCTTTCTTTCCTTGCATTGTTAAAGGGGCACTAGCTGTCAAATTCATTGTAACCGATTTGACTCAAATTCTCATATTTGGTTTATAACAAGGTAAAAGATTTATCCAAACTATCAAAAGTCTAAAATAAACAGTTTACAGAGCATGGGGTAGATAATATATAGGTTCGTTTCGTGTGTATTGTAGTCCAGACGCCATCTAATTAACTATCGATTTGACCTCAGATGACCATATAAGCGATGTAAACAAAAATAGAGATACGAATAGATTAAACCAACACGTGCAAGTGGATTTTTATAGGTCTGTTTGATTTTATTTTATGATTAAAAATAGATGTTTCTCATTGTTTTTAACCATATACGAACGATTTTATGTGCATCGAATTAGTAATCAAATGATGTACCGTAGTTTCACTTTCATTGTTGACATTCTTTTCCTTTAAATAACCAGTACACGTACAATGCATGCGTTGTCAATCTCTAGCTAGGGGTTAACTTGAAGTTCACATGAATACTGGTTAGAATGATGATGACGTTTTCACTTGCAAGTGAATCAGTCAAAAATTATGTTTAATCGCTTATTTTAACAAAATTAAAGGAAATTGATTGCTAAAAGCAAATTATTATTTGATTATTCCAATTTGATTAATGATTGATCTAAAAAAAATCATACTTTATTTTTTTACATATATCGTAGCTAGTGCTCCTTTAACAACAATAGGGTGACATTTCATTTCATGCAACAACACAATTAATAGCGTAATCAATTAGTTTATTGTTGCCGACAGCTTACTAATTCAATTCAAACAAACAATTCTCTGAAACTGACATTATCAAAATGCTTGATATCTTGATTGACTACAAAATTGTTACTTTTGGAGGACGTATTTCATCAAAAACCAATTGGCCTTTGCAAGAGAACCAATTGTGCTTTTCTTCTTTTCCATTTGTTCGTGTGTTCATATGATGCTGTTTTTTACAATATCTTCTTAGAAAGAAAAAAAGAAAAGTAGCCATTATTTTCCTTAAGATTGAATTTCCTCTGTATAGATGATGTTTTATCATTTAATAAATGAAAGTTTGGCGACTAATTTGAACATATCTTTTCAATCGAAAAACACATTAAGGATACAACAGATATATAACTAAGTCCGACTCATATCTGGACCTATATATTGAAATTGACAATAAAACTGGTCGAGAACAAAACTATACGGCAAAAGAGATGAGTTTAGCTCTACAATTATCGGAAATGTCATTTTCTGTAGCAATATTTCTCTATATGGAATATGTTTTTTCCCAGTTGACACGATAATTTCGATCTTGCGTTTCCAGACCTGATATCCTTGCCAGAGAGTTGCTGCTTTATTTTCGACTTTTGAGTGTAGGTTTGTATGTTAAATGTATTATAGATACCGACTCTAAATAAAACTTTGAATGAATGAATGGATAATGAATGAATGAACGAACGAATTAATGATCGAACAAACGAACGAAAAAAATTGGAACGACTTACCATTATATAATAGATACAGGTAGATATACCCAACGATGATTATTTTCACCGTCATCTGAAATTCATAATATTTCATACAATATCTATATTATATAAAACACTTCTTTTTTATTTATTTTTTCTTGCAGAATACCTAATACATCAATATTTATCACCTGTTCACAGCACATACAAACAAAAGGAGATGAAATATGATTGTCAATTAAATACCAATTTGGATGTAAGCTTATTTTGGCATGGCCACAGCAGAACCATAACTATGTATTAAATATACACATTATAGATACCAGGATTGAAATTGTATTTCTACAAAAGACTCATCAGTGACGCTCGAATAAAAAAATGTTACAAGGCCTAAGTACGAGGTAGAAGAGAATTGCGGACTAAAAATTCCTAAAAGTTTTGCAAAATAGAGCTAAGGTAATCTATTCCTGAGGTCAAAAACCCTTAGTATTTCAAAAATTCAAAGTTTTGTTAATAGTTGAATTATAATTACGACTTTATAAATGGTAATTCATGTCAACAAAGAAGTAAGCTTCTAGTGTTCAAAGACTGTATGCATGAGATGTCAAACTATTCAAACGAAAAAACTCGTGGCCATGTTTATGCTAAGAAAAAGAAATGCAAGTTTTTTTACCAGCCTGTCCCAATACATAATTTTATTTACATTGTACATTGTTTGTCTTCACTGCATGGACTGGAACAATTAGGTGTCTGGTTTGGCGTAGAAACAAAACTTTTAAAAATCAAATAAAAACTAAACTAGATAGCAATGGTAATTCTGATGTTAAACCAATGCTTAAATATCAATAGGAAAATGAAACATCTACGCATGAAATTGCATAACTACATGATAAAAATGTTCATAATTTTTGTTTGTGATTGCTAAATCAGTATTATTTATTCAAAAATGTTTGATAAAAATCAAATAAAATTTCTTGTACTTAAGGTGTACCATTTCTTTTTCTGCAACATCATTTGGCGTAGACAACATTGCTATGGCCGCTCAAGGATACTTCCAATACCAATAATAGTCGTTTTATACAATTCACATACATGTGGCTCAGAACCTATGACTGATGCAGGGAATTGCACCGTTTATTCAACACGTTTGGTGTGTTTAACAATCACAAGCGTGCTACTAACTGCAGCACCAGTGTCTATTATTTAAATAACTCATGTTGCTCATTCAAAACATCTTACAGTTACAAAAACTAAGGTAAATTCAGAAGCGCAGATAATTTCAAAGAAAAAGTATATTCTACGCAGTGCGATATTCTGAAAGAGCAGTTTAAATTTTACACAACAGAATAGAAAGGCTCTATAAGTTAAAGTTACAGATATCACTTTTACAAAAACGCGGTGTTATACATGAAAAAAGGAATGCTTGAAATCACTAGTATTACAAAGGAAAAAAGTCACATTCAGTCACATTCAGTTTATTAAACAATAATGTCTTCTTTATGTGTAATACCACCAAATCATGGTACGTCACATCCGGTTGTACACGAAAGTAGGTCGAAAAAAGATATTCCCTTGACGTTGACAGTTGTAGGTAATTAATCTTACATTATATTGCAGAAAAATATTTCTGTTTCATAAAAACATATGTCTTGGGTATTTCAAAGCACCATTTTTCTATTTGGGGTTTCTATATTTTGTAAACTTGAGGTTACATGGTTACCAAAGCTTGAACACAGGTTAAATGAGGGGAGAAATTTGATTGTTTAAGTTCCAATGATGGTTTTTTTTCTTATACGCAATGAAATATCACGTGAAATGTTTACTACAAAGTTAACAAAAACTTACAGGGGAAAATCAATGGTGGTATTATACCTATAGGCCCTAGAAAAGAGCAAACACATATAATGTTTTAAAGGAGAATATAAGTTCCTGCAAATTTGAATTTCTGATACTTCATATTATAATAATATAGAAAACACACATGCAGTGCCCTTTTTTGTTTAGGTATGTCTATGTGAATGTAAATTTAAACAAGACATGATAGCATAGTTTGTTCTTTAGTTGACCCAAATTATGCACTGAATAAGACTCAATGTACTTTTACACCTTCTGAATTACTAATTTGAGACCCGGAAAAAACCAGATATACTTAAAATTGTGAAAATGATGTTTAAAACAGTTTATCACGTATAACTTAAGCAAGGCGGCAGGTATGGGGCTAGGTCTAAGCTTTTGAGTTCTTGGTTCAAAATCGAACCGTAGAAAAGTCAACAAAATATGTGAGATAAAATTAAATGACTAAAAGACATCATCAGTCATCAAATTATTACATCATAAAATAAGTTTTGGTAGATAAATAGGGTCAAGAAATGTTTTTTTTCAAAAATAATATTTTGGACATTTTGCTGATAAACAAGCAAGAGGCGAAATATACCAAAGAGACATTCATATTCATAAGTCGAATTGACAACTTTTTTTATTCTTGTACAATATTTTCTATATCTAACTATCGAAATATGTTGCCATTCCATTGAAAACACTGGTGTTGGAATTCATATCGTTCATTTCCCTGCAGTTGCAAAAAGACATTTCAACTAGAGTCACACTTTTAAAGACTCTTCGAACATCAGCTGACTTCCCTGCAGAAATACATTTATGTATGGTTTAAAAATTCTAATTGCAAAATTGAATCAACAGTTTTTGGTGTTTTTTTTTTTTTTTTTTTTTTGGTAAAGAGACATTCCATAAGGGTCAACTATTTGTGTACCATATTGCCTTAGCCACAAAAAAAGCAGTGCGCTATCCATAACAAAGCAGTGCGCTCCGTGCGTAATGCGATTATTAAGTTGCAATTTAAACAAAAAAATACGACAGGTAATCTTTAATACGTTCAATATTAAAATTCTAGATGTGTGCCAAACACTAAAAAACCCGTTAATACGTCCTTTTTATGGGATTTTGATCGTTAAAAAAATGAAAATATGAACTCGTTCCTCCTCTGTTAACAGAGTGTCTGAAATTTCCGGTCATTGTATTATGATATTAAATAGCCTCATCTAATTTAGCATTTGTATGCACATTTCAGTCACCTTGATCAGATTTCATAATACATTTGCTAGTTTCAGCCACACTGTTTAGAAAACACCCTACCAAGATACATGTAAAAGTATGTAAATAAAGGCAACAGTAGTATACCGTTGTTCAAACTCATAATACGATAGAAAAAAATAAATCCGGGTTACAAACTTAAACTAAGGGAAACGCATTCGATATAAGAGGAGAGCAACGACATAACTTTAAACTGTAACACACACAGAAACGGAATAAGCATTAGACAAAATCCGATGAGAATAACAAATATAACATCAAAACTAAATACATGAATTTGGGATAGAAAGTACCGTGACACGTCTTATAATAATGTGCATTCACACTCAAATATAAGAGTAAACAAACGACACAAAAGAAACACAAAGTTAAAATGTAACACACACTGAAACGAACTAAAATATAACAATGGCCATATCCCTGACTTGGTACAGGACATTTTTTTAAATAAGAAAAAAATGGTGGGTTGAACCTGGTTTTGTAGCATGCCAAACCCCCCGCTTTTAACAATAATCGCGATACCTTCCTTTATAAATAAACGGGTAACGTTTAACAGTTTTTTAATAACTATTTGATTCCTTCGAATTATTCGTCTTTTAATAACAAAAAGATAATTTAGGTAACTTATACACCTTTTAAATCATGCTCTATTTCACACAGTTGTGTGATATATATGTATTTAAAAAGTTAAAAATCAATAAATGTTGTTTGTTGTTAACAAACATTGCAATATATGAAAAGTTAAAACTGCGTCATATAAATTTTCCTTTCTTAAAAAAATGAGAATCGAGCTAATGCAGAAGTTTTGAAACACTAAATAATCATTTTTAGCCAAGCATGTTAACATTTAACAGTTTGAGACAATAATAATTAACGATCAAACTAGGCAATGCAAAATCTATTTTAATTTTAGGTACCTTTTGCACGATATGTAAAATGCAACACATGCTACATAAAATTGGTACCAAAGGTGAAAACATAGAGAAACATTAACACAATATTAGATTACAAGTGAAATATGTATTACGTATAAAAGTAGGTATACGTATTGATGGAAACATGATTAATGGACAAAAATATGTATTTGTTGCGTACCTTATTATAAAACAGATTCCAGTTATTGAAATTAGCATTCAATTATTTGTTTACACTCCTGAAAATGTCAGGTACACTTCCAATAAAGCATAAAAGATTTTTTCTGCATACAAAAGTTGAATAAAAAACTCTTATTAATCCCAAACAATTATTAACCTTCATTAAGGTCGAAAGATTTTGTGTCTACGTCAACACACATTCCAGTGACGAAGTGGGTATAATTTCAAATGTTTATGTAATCAACACGTATTAGCCGGCCTATACACGACACAAAAAGGTGAGTTTCAAAACTTAATTGTGTCAATTCTGGTTCTAATAATGTCGTTTATCAATATATAATTTCGAAAGTGTGTTATAACGTTATATCAATATACACTGTAGTATAAACATTAAGATATAAGTTAATGATCTGTCCGATAAAGAGTTATAACGTAAGTTGCTTGTTTTCGTTGTGTCCATCGTTTATCATTATTAATTGCAGGATTGAACGGATTGAAAGTCCAGTTTATAGTATCGTGAATGTAGATAATAAATTTATCTAACAATTTAAACCTTGTGACTTCAAATTGTCTATACTAATAGTGGTGTGGAATAAACTTCAATGATACATCAGCATAAACAATCAAACAATATATCGAGATCAACAAACAGCGTTTAACAATGATAAGTGTCTGTACAATATGCGACGTTCCTTAATGATCCGATTCTATCTCAATTCAATAAATTAAAACAGAAACAAACAAGCCTTACTACTTGATATTTGGTACAGTACTAATAATGGAGAGTACCCGATTTGTGTTAAAACAAGGGCCTACTAAAATTCTATCTCATCTTGCAAACACTTTTGATTTTGATTATTCTACCCTAAGATGGTTTCTAAGAAATATATTAGATATATCTTTATTGAATTCTAAATAATCAGTACTCGTATATATTTACAGGTAACAAACTTCGCTATTTTGAGATAACCATATGACATCGTTCTCTTTCCCTTTAAATGTGACACGATTTAATTTTAAAATCATAAAATAACCTTTTAAAGATTGTATTATGGTGTAACTTATAATGTACCAGGTAGTAGTTTGAAGGGATTGTATTATTGTGTAGCTGATAATGTACCAGGTAGTAGTTTGAAGAGCGACATACAACGAATATATAGACACACGACACTAAAAAAAGCCATTTGTTTAACCGATATATGTGTCTGTATTGTTGCACAAGTCTGTCGAGTCATATATCATGTATATTGTTTTCTTATCTGTGCAGTATCCCCTATTCCTGACGATCCGATGCCTATTAGATTTGATTGTTGTTTTTATAGATTTCTTGCTAAAAATTCTATTAATATATACTGTTCGTATTTTGTTCAGCAAGATATTGCTTTTTTTAATAAGGGAGATACTCTTAGTATTACTTTTGTTTGAAGTTGCTGTTAAGTACTTCATTCATATTCTTAGATCTCTAAACAAATTGCAGTTGTTCGTTTGTTTTGAAATTTATTTTGAAATCCTTCCTTTTTCGTCTGTGACACAATTCAGTAAAACATAAGTTTACCTCAATTGTATCGCAATTATACATTTTACACGTACTTTCATTTTGAAGCTATCGAAATTTTTCATTTCTCAAAAGCAAAAGTATGTGACCTTATTCTTGTATTATTGTCTTTTGTCAATTAACAAAACCACGTATTGTGAGATTCAAAGCTCTAAAGGAAATAAATTTATCTTAGGCTACAGTATTAAAATTGTGTACGCCAGTCCTTTTCAACACAGAAATGCTGACTACTGTCTGGCGATACCTTCGGGGAGGAAACTTCCATCAGCCATGGCATTGACCATTTGATTGAAAATAAACTTATCAGAGATATTCAGATTACCAGAATAAAAGAGTAATTTTGTGAAACAAAAGAACTATTCGTTGTTCAATTTAATTACAAAAATATTAAAAAACAATTACACAATATTGATAGCTGAACCCCTATTTTAGTCATATTAACCTATTATGTCTGTTTGTTTTGTTCACACATTGTTGTCAATAAAATGGAATTTGATGCGACTGTCATACAAAGATGATAAGCTAGCTGTATGTATGTGCCTGTCCCAAGTCAGGAGCCTGTCATTCAGTGGTTGTCGTTTGTTTATGTGTTACATATTTGTTCTTCGTTCATATTTTGTACATGAATTAGGCCGTTAGTTTTTTTCGTTTGAATTGATTTACATTGTCCTTTCGGGGCCTTTTATAGCTGACTATGTGGTATTGTCATTGTTGAAGGCCGCACGATGACCTATAATTGTAAATTTCTGTGTCACTTTGGTCTCCCGTTGAGAGTTGTCTCATTGGCGACCATACCACATCTTCTTTTTTATAGCTATAAAAACCATTTTAGACATAAGTCAATGCCATTTGATTATACTCAGAGTTAGTTTTTCTGTTCTTTTTTCTTCCCACTGTAAAATAAATGTTGGCTACTAAAGAATTTGGCTGAGGAGATGATGTGATCCAAACACGTATACATGAAGCAGTTATTTGGGATTTTGAAGACAGATTTTCAAGTTCATCACGACATCCACATTCATAACTGTAGTTTACCTAAGATATTGTTAAGAAACATCTCTTATGAATGTTCTTAAGTGAATAAATCGACCTCATTAAATTCATATGTATGTGACCATCAATTTAACCATTAGGTTAAGATTATTACGCATAAACTAGGAGTGTTCAGTTATTAAAAATAAACAAATGTCAAAATTGAAAGTGAAACAAGGGTAAACTATTTGGTTGACTGCTTCAACCCCAAAATTTTTATTCTTATGCAGGTTAAAACGATGATTAACACATTTTTAAAACCTATAACATGTAATTAAACTGACCTTCAAAAATCTATACGCACTTGTTCGCTATCAATTCATAACTACATTTATGTTTATATTGGGTTAATTGACCGTCAGCAGTCTTAAGAGGTAACATCGGTGGTTCATTAGATGGCATCTAGACTAAAAGAGGGGCAAAAGATACGAGAGTAAAAGTCAAACTTATAGATAAAAAAAATGACAACGTCATGGCTAAAAATGAAAAGACAAACAGATAAATAATAGCACACATGACACAACATAGAAAACTAACGAATAGGCAACATGAACCCCAACAAAAACTTGGGGTGATCTCAGGTGCTCCGGAAGGGTAAGCAAATCCACTTGTGATGGCGTCTGTAAAATTTACGAAAGGATGATTTGGACGTTTGAATTTGCCTTTTGATTTTGGACTGTCCTTTTTGAATTTTCCTCGGAGTTCAGTATTTTTGTGTTTTTTCTTTTTTCTTTCAACTTCACTATTTGGAACTCCTGGCTTAATAGCTTCCTTGTGAGCAGCAACCCTCTATCTAGGAAATCATGATAGGAAATACAAGCACGGGAATATCGTATCAATGGGAAGATAAATACTCCGTATGGAGGCGCTGCTAGAATGTTGCTACTTAGAAATGGAAAGTTCACAATTGGGAAGCTGAAATCATCTCTTTTGTCGTAAAGTTTTATTTTCAACCGACCCTCATTGTCAATTTTTAATTGTAAGTCAAGATATGAGGGCGACTTAACTGTATCTGTTGTGTCCTTAATCTCTAGTTCGATAGTATAGATGTGTTCAACATATCTTGAATTATTTAAACTTCACCATTTTCACCATAACCCACTTTCCCAATACAAGTTGAAATTCATGGGGAGTTACTTGTTGACTGCACTTTACTATGTTTGCAGAATTTATGAGTAAGTGTACAACCGTTGATGAAGTGAAGAATGGTCAACATTTTCTTGTTTTACCTCAACATGTCGCTCGTTTTTATTGCAATGTAAATGTTTTGAGCCATCCATTTTTTTTAGTTGTTCTTGGATTTGTAATCAGTGGGAATGTTCCTAGTTTCATAAACATTTCAGTAATTTTCCTCTTCTATCGTCAACGTGTTTTCTTCTTCTTGTTATACCTCAGTTTTCTTTACCCCAATTGAAATGGATCCCTACTGTGTCTCATTTATTACCTTTGTATCGGTATCTTTGAGTGTCGGATCAATAGAACTTTGATGTTTGATTTATCATAGACACACCTAGCAGCTAAACAGCAGTAGTTCCTACTTTCGGTGTTTCACCTGTAAATGTTCTGGATTTGATTATCTGCTTCATAATGTCCAGTGATCATGGATGGCCTCTGTCTTTACTTTAAGTACAAGACCAAGAGCAAGACAAATTTGTTTTATAAAATATCTAAATTTGACTGAAGTCATGTTTCAACTAGAATTCAAATTCGAATTCTTATTTCGCTTATTAACTTTTCTTAATACACACGAAACGAAATGCTGATTCGATGTAACGAATCCATCTAATGTTGATTGAGTTCGATATTAAATATGTTACCAATCAATACTCAATTAAAATTAAAGTTAAAAGACAAAAATGTAAAAGTATAAGTTACAACTTATGAACTACAAAATGAATGTTACAGTTTTGGTGGGGTTCGTGTTGCTTATTCTTTAGTTTTCTATGTTGTGTCGTGTGTATTATTGTTTGTCTGTTTGTATTTTTCATTTTTAGCCATGGCGTTGTCAGTTTATTTTCGATTTATGAGTTTGACTGTCCCTCTGGTATCTTTCGTCCCTCTTGTACAGGATTCCCAATTTAGTGTTAACATATATATCCCAGTTAAGGGGATAGCGGGTATAAATCCATTTTTTTTTTCTAAATATAGGATTTTGTTATTTTTTCTATAAATGAACTTAATAGGAAAATAGATTAAAAAATGGGGTCATCGTTCATTTTATCTCACAATCTGCCTTCGAAAAAAGCATGCATTTTTGTAATGGTAGTTTTTTTCTGTTGAACTAATGGGAGAAATACAGGTAATATCGAAATAAAAAAGAACCAAAGTACAGAAATCGCTTGTATTTGATAATTATTTCTCTTAAGTACAACTTATTCGAAAAAGATAAAAAATATAGGTCACCGATGTGTTAAAAAAAGATATTTCAATTTTAATGCAAAACAATTGCATTTAAATGAATAATTCTACCTCATTTAATCCGTATCCATTTTACCTTCCATTTAACCCCGTAGTTGGAGATGGATTACGAATGTATTCATATATTAAAAGGAAAACAATGTCAACATTGAAAGTGATACAAAGGGAAGCCATTTGATTGATTGATTAAACTCATTCTTAAAAAACATACCTACAAAAATCCAATTGCACGTGTTCGCTATCTGTCTATCTGTCTATTTATATCTATATCTATGTTTATATCGGTTAATATGACCGTCGCAAGTTTTCGGAGGTCACATCAAAAATTGATAAGATGGCTTCTGAATTAAAATAGAAACGTAATGCTGATACATATTTTCGAGTCCATGTATCGTAGCTTGTTTTATTTTTTAAATTGTTTTTAGATTTGCCTTTACGTTTTAGAATGTTATAGATAAAATAGAATTTGAATCCAATCGTTGAATATGAATTTGACAGCTTATACGTATACAATTACATTTAATAAAGAAACTGTTTATTATACTTTGCGAGTTTATAAAGAAAGACTGGTCTGTTTATGATATCAACTGTCTTTTGTATAAGCTTTGTTAAAGAGATTTACATGCTGTATCGATGACAAAGTCCTTCTGCAACCTTTTTTTGATTCATATGTATTTCTTTGACTATAGACAATGATAGAAAATACATTTTGTAATATATGTTACGGTAAAATAACAGTAAATGACTTTTGCATTAAGGTCATTCAGAGTCAATGATTTTTTTCAGAATCTTTCAGTTAGTTCAAGTGATGAATGGCAAGACTTCTGCTTTTATTATTATCAGTAACAGTAATAGCAAGTAAGTGTTAAATGATTACACAGTTTTCTAAATAAATGTGCTGTTTAATTCTACTGATTTTTTATTATTTATATTAATGCTGGATGTGCGCACTTTTAAATCGGTTTTGTAGAATTATTCAAACTTCATAAATGGAGGATTAGACCAATTGCACTCGAGAACTAATATTTAAATTGACTTTTTATAACTAGCTTTTGACACTTAAATATTTCACGACAAAAAACACTGAAGATGGGAAAGCTATCCAGACTACTAATGTGTCTATTTGTTTACACGTTACCATAGGAAGTTTTCAATATAATAGTCGCGGAAAACACATTTTTCATACTGAAAAAGTGGTATATCAATCTGCACGAGGAGCATACTTCGACAATCTGCGTTAATCACAGCATTATTCTTGTAATTGTTAGAAAATACATCTCACACACGATTCATATTCCCGATTTTATATTAAATTTTTGAAAATTTACCTTTGATGTGTCTTTTTATGGCGTTGATACATTCGTGTGATGCACATTTCATAATTCTATTTTGCTGTATTTGTGTTCTGTCGTAAATTAATTTGAGATTCTCGTTGTTATTCTGTGGTTTACATGTCGTTTACTTAATTTGATTATGTATTTCTCTGTCCTGAGTGTTCTTGCATTTATTTGTACTGTATTCCTGTCACTTAATGTTTTCATTTTATCGGTATTTTTCACATTGTCATATGAGCGGGAGTTTAGCTAGGCATGAAACCATGTTCAACGCATTATGCAAATAGCTGTTTTAAAATTTAGTTTCGGCATTCAGTTCGTGTCTTGTTACTTTCGAAATATCTGCTTCTTGTGGCAAATAAGTTTTTAAATAGCAGAATAATTGTGGACATTCCTTTTGTGACTTATTTATGGTAACACTTGTATAATCTTACTAGTGTTTGGGTAAAACCGTTTTATTTTTGATTATAATTAATTCTAATATTGATAGTAGGAGACTAAAACTTCATAAGGAGCCAATGAATCATATGAACATATTTACCTCTTTTATAGTTTGTAAAGCATGTGCAGATATATGTATCAATTGGAAAATAAGTAATAACAGTTTAATTATCACATGCAAAATACCTGAACTACTTTTTGGAGTACAGATGACTGACCCTCACGGTGTTGAACAAGGCTTTTGTGCTCTTCCGTATCCAGTTTCATCATGTCATGCTATTTATTCAAACGGTTCAATGACTCAAAATATTAGTTCAAAGGAAACAGTACTAAAAGTAACTGGAAATTTAGATCAACGAGTGAATGGATTTTGGACGTGTTTTCATGGACGATTCGTCAAGAACGCAAGTGTCGAAGTAACTATTCCAGAACCACATTATGGTAAATATACTTATTTCATAATTAGTAGTAAACACAGGTAAATCTTATGAGCTATAAGATCATTGGCAATCGTGCTGTATCAACCAACCGTGCTGATATCGATATCCGCCATGGTTGAAAAGTCTTATGGTATACTCTACCATCTTGACTAAAATTGATTTGGCTCGATTAATTTTCATACAATTTTGCCAAAATATTAACTTTGACCATTTGACAAAAATATAAAATTTTTAAACAACTCGAAAATATTCGTGGGATACTGTTGACAAACACTGATTTTGATCATTGAGAAGCTATATATTTCTTTAACAATAGAACGTGATTAAAAGCGCATCTGATTTAAACTGAGTTATCTCCCTTAAGTGTTAGACTTCTCCTTTTACCATAGTGACCGTCTTGAACAAATTGAAGACCATAATGTTTACATAATTGTGGTATTGCCGAAATGAACGCTACTGATGAAATACTGCACAAAAGGAAAGCATAAAGCAAAGGCATTTAACTCCCACTAATCCAACTCCTACTAAAAATCTTTGATAATTTAAACTATTGAAACGATTAAAAGAAATATAAAGGAAGCAATCACAGATAATAATTCGAAGAAAGGACACGCATCATGAATACATACAAAACAAAAGACAGACAGACAGACAACAGTCCATCAAAACTCTATCGAATATATTAATTTGGCTACAAGAACCTCAACAACGTTAATACTAATAGCAGGAACTTTCGAGTAGCAAGGACTTTCATTGGTCTGTGTTTAAACTAGGAACAAAGCTGATGTTAACATATAACTACATTATAATATTAAACAATAGAAACATCAGTTATTAGCGTCAAGAGTGATAGATGAAATAGTTCACTCCTAATCAGATCTTGACATCGATGATGACTATATGAATCCATAACATAACTAGATGTCTCAAAATGTCGATTTTTTTAAAACCTTGTTTTTAATGATGTGAATAGCAACGGGGTTAATAAATAATGGTAAGAGTAGTAAACCGCTGTTCGAAATTCATAAATCAATAGAGAAAAATATATTCTAGTTACAAACTAAACTGAGGGAAACGCATCAAATATAAGAGAACTACGACACATGAGAAACACAACATTAAAATGTAACACACACAGAAACGAACTATAATATAACAATGGCAATTTCCCTGACTTGGTACAGGGCATTTTAAGATGAAAATGGTGGGTTGAACCTGGTTTTGTGGCATGCCAAACCTCCCGCTTTAATGGCAATGTTAATTATAACATTAAAATGATAACATTACATGACAGGACTACAATGCAAATAAATGGGAGAAAATATAGGACAGAGAAGCAAAGGAGTAATAGCCAACAAAAGGTATCTGGTTAAAAATTCAATACACCAGACGCGAGTAAAACGATGAATAAACGATGATTGTTCATAATAAAAGCTGTATGAAGTTCCCCGTGTTTTTGCACGTATCAATATAGCTTAAGGGCTTTTATTTTAACATTGGATAACATGTAGAATTGCCTCAAATTTAGGCTTTTATTTTGTTTATCCGTTCGTCTATATTTATAAAAGGTTTATAACTTTTAAAAATTTCGGCTACAGAATCACCGAAAAGACATTAATTATCGACAATAAAATGTGTATCGTAAATTATATTAATATATGTAAATATTTTTTCAGCTACCTGCAACACAAAAGTTACAAGAGAGTGTTGGTTCCTTTTGTCGCACTGGACTTTGTTATCAAGTTTTATATCCTTTATGATAATTTATTGGATACATCTCTTGATCCCGTATGTTTCAAAAGAAGACACAGGTAAAGCCATTTTCAGATAAATAGGCAAGCAAAAGTTTCTGGTCATTTTGAAAATGTTGAGATTTTAATTTATGGGGAAAATACACAAATATCATAATTTCTTAATCTAATAACAGTCTTTTGGTCAGAGTTCAGTCACATAATATAAGAAACATTTTAATAGGCATTGAAAAATCATATGCAATAGCACAGTATATGCATATCTAAATTCTGACTCTTAAACAACTTGCACGTCCACATTGGTAGTCATCGTTTTTGATTGATTTCTAAAATTTCACAGTAGATACGAGTTGGTTGACACTTGCGCAGTTTGCAAGCGATCTTTAAGAAATTATCACATGGGAATGTATAATCGCCTCTTTTTTGTCTTATACCACTCAACTGAAAAACAATCCAGAAACTTACCATTGCAATGGTGATGTCATGGGTAGGCTAGAGTTTCCATCACAACCGAATTCCAAGTAGTCGTTACTTTGGAACTATGTTAAATTAGTTGCAGCGTTTAAACTGTCAATTTTTAGTTCAAAAACGATAAAGCTACACTTTAAAACTCTTTGTAGGTCTTTTAAATGTTTTTTTGCTTTGTTTTCTTGGGAGTTTTTGGCTTTTTTTATGTGTTTTCGTGGGTATGGTGGGAGTCCACGGGTGATTTCTGTCCAGCAATGATTTTTTTCAGTCCCGAGCATGTAAATGCTTTTTCTATTATTGTAACTTGTTATTTATTTTCTAATTTATAGAATCTCGAAATTGGATTTTTCAGTTTCATAACACATAAACAACGATCAGAGGTAATTAAATAATCGTATATCATTGTCTGACCTTTTTGAATCTTATTGCTTAAGATAACTTCAAATTAATTTCAGATGTGCATTGCTTGTTTAGAGTTCGACATCATGTAGAACAGATGTTGGCATGGAAAAATAACCAAAAATTTCAAGCATGTAGATACGTAACAATTCGCCATATCAATGGTAAGTATTCAAAATCTTATTAATGGGCTTATTAATGCTTGTTTGTGCAGCTTTTTATTTACAGAAATGAACAATCTAGGGCAAGATGTTGAGTTATACTAAAAACATTATGCACCTAGAACCTAAAAGTTAAAAATTTTGTCTCGATTGTCTTCCTGAATTTTAAGGATATGACACTTTGAATTAATTTTGTCTGAAATTTTCTATTTAAAAACATTATTCCGATTAACTACGTCTTTCTCTCTACATTCAAGAATTTGCAAGTTATGATGTTAATTAAATGATATTCGTCACCGCATTCACTTGAGTCGCAGAGATGACAAAGTCTGTCGTTTCGTGACTAGTATCGCCATCTCCCCGTCTTAATTCGTAATTGGCCACATCTTAATTGCAGTATACAAATAGTAAATTTTTAGGCAATATGTTGAGATTGTTCTCAAATTTCAGATAAGTCTTAAAAATTCTGTAACTTTAGGCATTTAGGTAAGCTATATATATTTGACAAACATAATTGTGTGAACTGATCTTTAAGTTTTTGTTCCACAATTTTTGGTAACCATTTGTCAGAAAACTGCATATTCAAAATGTTAGATATTCCTAAATTATCTTAAATATTTTTATATAAATCAACTATTTACTTTCGAAACCATAGTAATTTAAAGTTATAAGTATTAATTTATAAAGTATATTAGATATTTTACACTCTTAACCATACTAACTTTTGCATAAATATTGGGAATCTGCTTTGTTCAGCATACCCTATACAGTCAAAGTTTTCAAAACACCAAATCTTTGACCCATATAATGAAATAGGTACAACAGCCTTATCATATCCATATCAAAAAATATTTCTGGATATTTATAAATTGAACAATCAGCTTCAGCATCATTAATAGAAAAACTCATATTTTGTGGAATTCTACCGTTTGCAAAAACAAGAAAATTTGTGTTATCAACATTAAATTAAGTTGCCATTAATTACAATTTATTGCAAATTTGTTTAAAATGTTGTACAATTTAGTGTTACTATCCGCTTATAGAACAGTGACATCAGCGTATAAAAGTTAGCAAAAGAATATAGTTCATTTTCTCTGTCTGCACTTATTGAATGTAAACCTTTTAAATCCGACTCTCCTAAAAATGCGTTTAAATCATAGTTGTCAATAACCTGGAATTCATAACAGATAGACAGACACACATTCTTGTTTAACATTGATGAGGATATGGATATTGTTCAAGATAATAAAGAACTGAAAATAGCGCACAAACTTAATAAAGAATTGGGAAAAATAGGCAAAACAGAAAAAAAAGAAAAGAGAATATGGGGTCCTATAATATAATGAATAACTGCACAATATAAAGAATTTGCTAAAATTATACTAATTTCAGATAAAAACAAAAGTCAGATTACAGTTGTCAAGTAATTACAAAATAGCCATTATTTTCAAGGATAGAGAATACTGAGCGGAAAAATTAAAGAATTCAAAAAGACCCTCATCCATACTATCATTAAAATCCAGCGTCATGACAGTAGTTTATTGTTAAAAATAATCCTAATTTTATCTGTCTGTTGTTATTTCAAATCTGCAAGTTACATATTAAAGCCAGTTATTACATATACCATACTTTATTTTCAAACATGAAGTATGAATTGAAAATTTCAAAAACCCCTCTGTTGATTTTAGTTTAAATAAAATCCTGATAAATAAGAGGAATATCTTTCTAGCCCAGGAAACTGAGAATACAATGTATGGGCGTTTGTTGATTATTTTTTTTGTATTCTATGATTATTGCAAATGTTTTATTTGCACGTGTGATTTAAACATGAACTTGTAGTGAAAATGAGTGTTTCTCTGCAATTTGTTTCGATTGCATTTTATTTTGTTACAAATCATTTGTTTTAACTCAATTACTTTTGAAATTATTAAATTTCACAAAATACAATTTTAGAAAATATATTTTATGTTGGAATTAGCTTATATTTATCGGTTTTATAGTCAATTATATTCTTTATTTGAAATTATTTCAATAGGTTGTCATAGTTTATAATTTTATTAGTAGTTTATAATATTTTAGGTTTTAATTAAAAATTCATTTAAAAAAACTGGTTTTCAGTTTACCATTAAAGCTAAATTCGTACTTAAACAAATGACAATATGAAAAAATTATTTGGCAGCATTTAATTGTTCAGAAAATGCACCACATTTAAAGTTAATTTCGCCAGGCAGATACTATAATCGAGAAATACCCAACATAAACTGAACGTACTTCAACCAATATCGAAAGAATTTAAGCATTATCTGGAGGCTTCTCTACCCCAGGAATAGATTATTTAAGCTTCTTAGCAAAACCTTTAGGAATTGTTGGTCCTTTGATCTTTAACTTCGTACATTATTTGTTTGTTTTAAGGTTTTTTTTAGCCTCACTTTTGTAGAAGAAACGAGGGACTTGCGTAAATACAAAATTCCAATCCTGGTATCTATGACGAGTTTATTAAGTTGTAATTAGTTTATTTTCAACCGAAACATCATTCTTCGTTTGTTTTAAAGTTACAGACTTTTCGCCATTTAAGTTATATGTATATTGATATATCTGTCAATTATTGTTATTTTATGAATTAGTTCTTTTATTGTTTTGTTTTAGCATTCAAGTTCACAATAACTGTTTTGCTAGCTATATTAATGGTAACACTTCCAGCTATTGTTGGATTTACAGACAAACAACCGTGTAGAGGTACATATATTTAATAGTTAATACTTATTCTGATTTTTTTTAGGGATGTTATATAGTTATTAACAATTTTAGTTTAGGTTGTGACTGTGCCGAATTTGCTACGTCTTTTTAAAAACAGTCGGACCTTTATTGATAATTTGATAAACGGTTTGATTATCAATTATTTACATCTGCATTTTCATGGTCTTAGAAATTTTCAGACATTATTTTTTTTACAATACAGTCTTTGTTACATAACGTTGTTTTAATGGGAAGTTACTCAAAATAATGAGTATGTAAAAAAAGAGATAAGAGGCGTTCTAAACAAATAAAGTCAAATCGACATACACAAGTCACTATACAATTTTAATCGAAAAGGGAGCGGTGAAATACTTAAACTAAACCCCGATATTCTGATGATTAAAGATAATCACTGGCAACTCAAAATTTCTGCTAACTTAAACTGAATTTCATGGACTGTGTTTTATTTTATTGTCTTTATTTTGATTTGTACAGCAACAGCATCTTAGTAGCAACTGTAGGGACCTTAGCATAATAATGTAAAGGCAATCACATTTTTAGTTTTGCGAATATTTGCCGTTTTTTATTTCCTTATTCGAGTAAGTGCTTATCCTGTTTGTAAATCCAATATGCAGATTTGGAATTGTTTGTTTAAGTTTTACTGCATATAAAAAGTGAGGTTATATTTGACAAACAATATGACGCAAACGAAAAATTCACAGAACAGAAAATTTCATTAGAAAACACTGTTCATGTCACCTGTTACGAATTCAGCTTCCGTTTTGCAGTTTCAAATATTGAAAAAGATCGATTTGTTAATGTGATATCAAATGTACTCTCCAGCATTTATAACAAATATAGCAAGTTTTCTAATAGATTAAAATGATGATAGCAAAATGATTTTTAAATAAGTATTTAATGATTTTTATTTGTTTTGCCGGGAAATTGTTTCATTATGGGTTGTATCCCATTACGACTGGAAACTGTGCCCAATCTCTGTTTCTTTTTGTAAATAATTCTTTAATTCTAATATAAACATAATTGACAACTCCACCAGTTGAAGAATATTGTTCATAAAACTTTGTACTTAAAAGCTTCCCTCAAGTCTCCATCAGTTGCTGGCATATTAAGTCGATAAAAACTGATGATGAATTGTCCAATTGTATTTGTCAAATCCGTGAATAGATACGTACACATAAGGAGTTTGGTATTTTGATTATATTAAAGGCAAAATGAAAAAGATTCACCAGAAAAACATGTAAAATAACTTCTTCTTTTTTAATGTTATACTCTTTTTGTATCAGTCGGTTTGCGTTGTCTATTGAGTTGAAACTGTGTACGAATAAAAGAATAAATTTGCATGTTTATAATTTTGTATCTTTTGAAATTTTGTTACGAATAAAAACTGAAAATTAGTTATTCGAATTAAAAAAAAAGTGTATTTAGTTAATGTACATGTCGTGCAAAATAAGTCCACAGAGTAAATATAAAGAAGTAAACATGTATAATGACAATTACCAAATTCGTGTATCCAATATCAATGTAGGATTATTGTGTAATAATTACAACTGTATATTACGGCTCGAGTTAATGATCTCATTTCAAATTTTTTGAGTCTCTAGGTGATGCTCCCACCATGACGTACTTGTAACAAATGACACATTACCACTATGACCGATCAATAAGACAAATCTGCGTGCCGTGTGCAGAGTTTTGTCATTTTTTATATTGATGGTAAACATTGTTATAGATCTTTATTCTTGGGTTATCACTTTTATAAAAATTTTAAAAAAGAAACTAAATAACAAGTCATTTTTACACAAATGACAAACGCTAGTACTTTTGACATGTATAAACAAATAAAAGCAACAGTAGTACACCGCTGTTCAAAAGACATAAATCGATTTGAGAGAAAACAAATCCGGGTTACAAAATAAAATCGAGGGAACACATTAACTATAAGAGGAAAAACAACACAAACACTGAAGTGCAACAATAAACAAACGACAATGCAAACAAACATATAAACGAACTATAAGATAACAACTGATATATTCCTGACTTGGTACAAGACATTTCAAGAAAAAATAGGTAGGTTGAACCTGGTCTTGTGGCTAGATAAACCTCGCTCTTTATGACAATGTTAAATATACTGCTAAAATGACAACAGTTTATGACAGGAATTAAATTCAAATAAATTCAAAAACATATTTATACCATTCAGGCATTAAACCTTAATGATTGTACATTATTGCATGTTTAAGTATGTACACGAAGTGGATAATTGTCAGTGTGATTATATGTGCAATACACAGCTGAACCAGTTATCAAATTGACCTTATGGAAATATTGTCGTAGTCAAAATCCCGTCATCATCTAGACTTTCACCAACCAGATTATACTTATCACCGGGATTGTACCCTTCTGGGGTACCAGAGTTAACCCCGAGTGTTTGTCAATCTTAATTTTTCTTTGTTGTAATTTGTATACTATTAGTTTTTTGACCGTTCATATTTTCCCCATGGCATTGTTAGTTTGTTTTCAATTTATGAGCTTGAATATCCCTATTGTATCGTTCGCCTCTCTTTTTCATCCGAGTTGATCAAAAAGTATGTAAAAAATCATCAAAAATAACTATGATAAAGAACAATACCATCGACGATTACTAGAAAAGGTATCGACTCAAATTTTCTAAATCAACGTCGAACTTGAATTATATAAGAACATACCTTGAATAGCTGCTTTTGTGTGACATCGTATATTTCTCTTTCAATAATGTTTTTTGTTCAAATATATTCCTACAGAATAAACATATGCATTTTAAGGCAGATTCATACATTTTATATACATTTTATTTACAGGTCATTATTTGTTTATAGTTTTCGGAACAGTTGTAGGGATTACATGCAGTGTCATTCAACTACTATTTAAAGGTAATTTTCTTTCAAACATGTTATTATCTGTTTTTCTCATAACTGCAAACATTGACTTTCAAGTTATTTTTGTATGTTATGTGGTTGCATGAAGACAAATACATGTATCTGATTATTTTAAACTTGATTTTTTATTTAATAATAAATTCACCATATGTTCTAGGATTACATATTTTATTTACACTAGACGCGCGTTTCGTATACAAAAGACTCACCAGTGACGCTCGAATCAACAATAGTTAAAAAGGCAAAATAAAATACGAAGTTAAGGAGCATTGAAGACCAAAATTCATAAAAGTGTTACCAAATACAGCTAAGGTAATATATTTCTGAGGTAGAAAAGCCTTAGTATTTCAAAAATTCAAAAGTTTTGTAAGCAGTTTATTTATAAATATGACCATATCAATGACAATTCATCTCAGCACATAAGTGTTGACTCCTGGGCTGGTGATACCCTCGGGGAATCAAAACTTATCGTTTTGCTTACAATCTCGTTTTAAAACTCCTTGTACGACAGGAAATAGCTTTATATTGTACAAAACAGTTTGTTGTTTACCCTAACGACATCGTGTTGATGATAATTACTACCTAAACGTGTTCACCTTGTGAATGATTCATTTACTTTTAATCTGGAGAAGATGCAAATCTAAGGGGACAGTTGTTAACCGATGTTCAAATCTTGTAAATCGATTTTAAAGACACAATTCATGGTACAAATTCAAAACCGAGAGAATCGAGTCGCAAGAAACGGTGCGAGATCGGATACGTCAACAGGGAAAGAGTATCCTTCTATACACGCGAATAACACAACATTCTTTTTCACACTGAATCAAATTGTCACATTCTGGAAAAGGACACATTCTGAACTAGTGTTTTATTACGTTCTAATTTCATTTGAAATGTTTAAAGTGTATGTATACAATTTTTTTTTTAATGTTTCAACAAAAGGTATTGTAAGAGACTTAGAAGCTGCAAATAAGCCCAAGGAAAAACCGATCAATACAGAAACTAGTCATTCAGGTATATAGATGAAGTCAGATGTAGAACTGAGTATGAACATTAAACAGTAAAGTTAACTGTTCCATTTTTACTACACCATAATACAAACATTAAAAAGCTTAACAAATAAAAAAAGGCCACAGCGTATAGTTAAATCGACACACAAGAAATCACAGGTTTGCATGTGGGAAAATGCATATTGAAAAAAGATTTTCAAAATTTTATACATTAAAATTTTAATCAAAAGACACAGTAACGTATGTTCCTGCCAGTTTAGACATGAATGGGTGTCTTATACATCACATTACTGGCCTAGTAATCGTTTATTTCCTTGCCGTGTCTCAGCTATTGGTTATCCGTACTTTCCCTCAAAGAGAACACCAAAAGGGCATTTGAATTTAAATTAAAGAGTCGGATATGCAATCTATTTTTCATGATGAGTGTTGTTTTATACCTCCCATGTGCTGTAAAGAATTATTAGATAACTACAACGTGTTTTTGTTGCTAATTATTACTTAAGTGCCAGTCTTTGTAAGAATCAGGCAATTTAGGTAAAAATTAAAACATGATAAGAAAAAACCCACCGAGCTAATCATGCTATTTAATACTAACCATCATCCTGAGTTAAAAAGTATTAGTCTTTCGTTTGTGTGTGTCTGGTAATATCAAATAACTTGGTTAGAAAATTGGTTAGAATGATAGCAAATTACAGAATTATCTCCCCTTATTCGTTAATTTCTAGTGCATTTCAACCAAATTGTATCTTCTATTACCAGTGCAGAAAACAGAAATGAATGTCATTTTTGTGCATAACTACATATTATGAACTAAAATCAATGTCAAATTGAGTGGGGTTTTTTGGTCATGTTTTCACCACTGCCTGATTCTTAGGCAGACTGGCACTTAATACCATGTAATTGTTTGTCCACATCCATCGCATATAATTTACTAGATCTGTGTTTTGTTTTAAATAAACGAAGAATGGTATGGCCAATCTATACACATACAAACTATACTGAGTGCCAATGAAAACGCAACACTTTTGTTTTTCCAAAAAATCTTATAATTTTTATTTTATTTATATTAGAACTTTGTATAGTTGGTTGAAAATGACTTTTAAGACAATTTTCGACAACTTTACGGTTGAGTGATTTTTGGAACAAATGTGAAGTAAGGGTTATTTTGAACGAACAAAAACCGAGTTCACCGCTTTTCAACATACGCACCATTTTCACGATTTTGTCATTTAAAGCTTGACTAATGTCATGAATTTTCCCGCCCTTATTGTTAGGAAACTGCAGTAAACACCTGAGTAAATGCCAGGACTTTCCGACAACCAGCGACATGCAGTTTTGGGCATGATCCAATGAAGCCTTTCACAGCATACAATTACGAGAAGACTGAAGTTGTAGCCTCTACAATAACCCAAATCATCAACAAATTCAACCAAAATGGATCATTTAATGATAAGCCACATCCCGGGGTGCAAAAAGCAAGAAACGCTTAGCAAGACCGATACATTTGGTCTTTCACATATCCGATATCGACTGTGATGGCTGTCCAAATGTCAAAGAGTTCAATGGTGGTCACGGTAGAACCTTTGGAGCAATTCAGTTGAAAGCACCATTTGCGCAGAAATTGTTTAAGAGCACCACAGTCTTTCCTTAGTGACATTTAAACGGCCGTCTGGCGTAAATATCGAATTATGTAGACCAAAAATCATTCATTATGTACAAAAAACGTCAATGGAGGTTACATAGACATTTGGCACCCGCCTTGGCTAAAGTAGCAATAAACAGTTAGGAAAAATTATTAAAATTTGCCCTTATAAATTTTACCATCCCCTTTTCATTGCTTTCTTTCAATATCAAGCTTACTGTTTGTGTCATATACGGACATATGTATGTATTCAGAATCTTCCTTAGATTTTATATCCAGTATATAAAATGGTAAAATATCATTTCTTTTGGGTGTATCCATGGCAACAATCTGCATTTATTTGTTATGAAATATTGCAAAAAGGGGGGAAAAGATGTCACATATTTCCCCAAAATTTGGCTAAAAGTAGAATTTCAATCGCGTGAAGTAATATCTTTTCTGAAACTGTGTACATATATCATATATCATTCAGCAAATCCAATGAAAATCCTATGTCTTTCATCTCATTTTTTTGTAAAATTGCGTCAAAACTTCGTGTAGAAAAAAAAATGGCCAGTCTAGCTATAAAAATACGGATTGTCAAACAGAAAACAGCCCATAAAACATGTTAAAAATAATCGTGTTGCTCTTATAAACCATCTTTGAAGGCTAAATTAGCACTCAGCTGTCTAAAAATGAATTTTATTACACAATAACTTTCCTATTTGAAAAATCCACAGGGGCCAAAATGCGAAACTAAACTCCTAACTGTGTATTGCTACCTAAAAGTCATGCTTTTCGCCGGATTTTGGTCCGATCGACCAAATTTTGCATCAGATTTGACATGTTACGATGTTGACGATGATAACCACCTCCAATATCATAAAGTCAGCTTGAGTTTGCTTTGCGGGACAAGTGGAATTCCACTTGTCAACATTAAAATCCGGGATGATCAATTCCACGGCGCTGTCGAGATTGCGCTGCACCACGTGGTTGTAACATTTTTTGTTAGGACTGTTAGTTGATGATTCGACATTGGATGTTTCGTTTACCTATTGCGCCCGAAAGATGACAATAAAACATTTTTGTTTGATATCGATCTATTGTTAAAATAGTTTATTTTCAAGAACAATTTATTTTGAGAGATTATCATTTCTTATAAACATTTTATTTTTGAAAAACAAAGTGTTGCGTTTTCATTGGCACTCAGTATATTTTTGCTTTTTTGGAGTGCAATACAGAAAGGCAACAGTAGTATACCGCTGTTTGAAATTCATAATTCGATTGAGAAAAAAAAAAACCAATCCGGGCTACAAACTAAAACTGATGGAAATACATGAAATATTAGAGGAGAACAACGAAACTACAGAAACATTACAGTGCAACAAATTTGTTTTGGTGGATTTATCTTATTCAAAACATTCCTTTAAAACGCAGAATTGAATAAATCTCATACATGTTATGATAAATAAAAGCAAAAATAGTATACCGCTGTTCAATGGTCATAATTCGATTAAGCAAAAGCAAATCTGGGTAACAAACTAAAACTAGGGGAAACACATGAACTATAAAAAGGAAACAACTCCCTCGGGTTTAGTTTGCAACCTGGATTTATTTTCTCTCAATAGATTTATGACTAATAAACAGCGGTATGTACTACTGGTGCCTTAATTTAAATTTTGGGTTTCAGTCAAATTAAATTCTAACAAAGAATGTTCTTATTTGTTCCCTTTATATGTCACTCCTTTTTAAATAGTACATGCTTATATGTGTAGACACATAAGACAATAGCTTTATTTTTAAATAGCAGCAGTTTCAAAAAAAGGAACTATCTGTAGATGTCCATATTTTTATATTTATACTTTTGTCAGATATTCATAATTTTGATTTTTCATGGGGAAAAGACCTTTATTTTGTACTCAATATTATCTCAATTTATGATACAACTGAAAATAAGGCTGACTTAAATCGATTGCTCCCAATTGAAACAATGGAAAGTCCAGATGTAAAATCAAACCAATCACATATCAGGATATCACTTACGTATTATTGCTGACAGGAATAAGTTACCTTCATCAAGTTAATCATTTTGAGTAACTTAAAGAAAGTAAAGAAACCAAAGAGTGAATTCATACAAATTCAGTATTAAATCTGAGAAAATCAGTAATGACATCGGGAAGGGAGAAATCATGTTCTGCTGTACTTGTTAACAGGTAGTGTTAATGTAGCTACATTTTCAAATAAAGTGCGAAACACTTATCGGTTGAAAACAAAACTTTACGACAAAAGAGATGATTTCAGCTTTCCAATTGTGAACTTTCCATTTCTAAGTAGCAACATTCCAGCAGCACCTGCATACGGGGTATATATCTCCCAATTGATACGATATTCCCGTGCTTGCATTTCCTATCATGATTTTCTTGATAGAGGGTTGCTGCTCACAAGGAAGCTATTAAACCAAGAGTTCCAAATGGTGCAGTTGAAATCATCCCTTCGTAAATTTTACGGACGCCATCAGGTGTCAGACCACCAATTAAAAATCCATATCTGTTCAACCAAATTTTGCAATTTTCACAGCTTTCTAAATATTTTACCTTAAGTTTAACTTCAAGGAAACCAGGTATATCCTGAATTGTACATGTATCACCTTCCTACATGCCAATTTTCAACCAATGTTTAAAGTCTTGTAACAAATTTCTGATTTTGAAAAGACAGGTACTACCAAAATAACTCCAGGTTTTCTGGAAATCTTAAATTAGTGTACTATGTAGCGCATTAATCCTGCATTTTTAATGCAAACTCATAGACAAGTGAATTTTGGCTCAAAATGGTCTAAATATATTTCCCTTTCACCAAAAGTTTCATTTCTGCAAATTTCTTGGTTAGTTTAAGTAAACAATGACATCAAAAGCACTATTTTGTGTCAAAGTAGGACTACTTTTACATACGTTCTAAATTAGAGGGAGTAATTGGTGGTCTGACACCATCACGAGTTGGTTGACCGTTATGGAATAACCGTATCACAAATGATATCGGATATGTTCCTTACGTCGTAACTACAATCCCCTTCCCTTTCCTGAATGTGACTTACCAAATTAGACTATTTACCGAATTTGTTATCACATAAGCAAATGCCGCATGTGGAGCAGGATCTGCTTACCCTTCCGGGGCACCTGAGATCACCCCTAGTTTTTTGGTGGGGTTCGTGTGGTTTATTCTTTAGTTTTCTATGTTGTGTCGTGTGTGCTGTTGTTTGTTTGTCTTTTTCATTTTTAGCCATGGCGTTGTCAGTTTGTTTTAGATTTATGAGTTTGACTGTCCCTTTGGTATCTTTCGTCCCTCTTTTATCAATCATGATTTATTTTTAGACCATGCAAATAGTGATGTCACTATTGCTATGCTACCAACTTCAACAAAAGAAGAGGAGTCAATTAGTTGACAATGGCTGACTTTTAGTGAGTACTCATTATTTAGCGACAATAAGTTTAAAATGGCAAATAAAATGCAAATTACGATATATGAACATAATGTGTTAAAAATGGTAACCTTAATTTCGACGGTCAAGTTACAGTAAATGGGCTATGTCACAGATTTTGGTAAAATTTGCTTACAACTTTTGCTCGTTGAACGATAACTGAGACCGAAAATAAAGTGCAATTATCTCTATTATCATCCGAACTTTATTGATACATGTATTTCTGAATTATTTCAAATTAGTCGAACATTTGTTTAGAAAGCACATTAAATTCTCGGAAAAACTTCATTTTATTCATATAAAAACATCAAATCTCGAATTTCTAATACCGGGATTTTTTTCGGGAAAAACTATATATTGTTGATGTTTACGTGTATAAAATTTCTTTTTTCAATACAAAAAAATTCTAAAAGCATTCCTATATATAAAAGCTATATTTTTCGCGTGGGTTTAATAAAAGTGAACATTTAAACCATTCAAAAAGATATGCACACGCTACATAAAATACCAGCATATCTAGACTTATAATTTTGAGACCACACAAATAGTGAAGACAGTATGATAATGCTAGCATCTTCTACAGACTTCCAGAAAGAGAAAACGTAACTAGTGACCGAGAAGAAAGTTGTTGAACCAGGGGTATGCCAAATAAAGGCAACAGTAGTATACCGCTGTTCAAAACTCGCCAATCTATGGACAAAAAACAAAATCGGGGTAACTACTGAAACTGAGGGAAACGCATTAAATATAAGAGAACAACGACACAACATTAAAATGTAACACACACAGAAACGGACTAAGCATTAGACAAAATCTGATGAGAATAACAAATATAACATCAAAACCAAATACATGAATTAGGTATAGAAAAGTACTGTGACACGTCTTATAGTAATGTGAATTCACACTCAAATATAAGAGTACTTTATCTAATCAAAATACTCATCGGAAGATACCAAGACCATGTTGATAAACATCCGTATCAACTTCACAAATAATATACGATGAACGTGAAGTATAGAAACGTGTAATAGTATTTTGTTTATTTGTCTTTATGATTATTGCTGTTTAGTCTATTTGTTGGTGATATTCATTTCACGTGACTCTGTACTTACACATTCCGTCATTATGTTATTGTGAATTGTTAAAATTTTGTATTCTTTTCTTTATTTTTTGTGAATGTGCTTTGTTTATATGTCTTTTTGTATCTATTTGTTACATATGACGTGGCTCTGTACTTATACATACTGTCTATTTGTTGGTGATATTCATTTCACTTGACTCTGTACTTACACATTCCGTCATTATGTTATTGTGAATTGGTAAATTTGTGTACTCTGGTCTTTCATTTTTGCTAATGTGCTTTGTCTATATGCCTTTTCTTGTGTTTCTTTGTTACATTTAGGTTTGTTTTTATGATGAATAAGATAATAACACAATGTTGACTGCTGTGCCTCAATTTTCGTTTTTTTACCTATTTTACATGTATCTGTTTGGTTTGTTTACTAACACATCGATGTCAACATCATGGAATTTTATGCGACTGTCATACAAGTACGAGGTTAAGCTAGCTTTAAAACCAGGTTTAATCCAATATTTAAGGAAAATGACTGTACCAAGTCAGGAATATGACCGTTGTTATCCATTAGTTTGATGTGTTTGAGCTTTTGATTTTTGTCATTTGAGTAGGGACTTCCCAGTTCGGTTTTTTTGTGATTTTACTTTTTTTAACACCTGACAGCGGATATGTTTCAAATGTCGTTACTACAATCCCGTTCCCTTTTCACGAATATGAAAGACCTTACGAATTCGACCCTTACGGAGCACCTGTTTTAGGTGGGATTCGTGATGCTTTGTCTTAAGTTTTCTGTGGTGTGTTTTGTGTGCTATTGTTTGTCTATATGTCTTTTTACTTTTTTAGCAACGGCGTTGTCAGTTTATTTTCGATTTATGAGTTTAAATGTCCTTCTGGTATTTTTCACCCCTCTTTTGGTTACTATACAACTCGAGACACTTTATTTTATAATTACAGGAACACATGCATCAATTTGGAAATATTGGAAAAATTTGGAAAATGTCACGAGTCTGATATATTCGCACTACATTATACAAGAAGCAGCACTGTCTTGACAAATATTTGTGTATCGGATTAATTTGAACACACCGTCACATGTATCGCAAATACCCTCGACTGTGTTATTTATAAAGTTTAATATATCCACTATTAAAATCAAATTTATTTATTTTATTTAGACTAAGATAATATTCTAGTTGCCAATTCCTTATATGACACTGTTATTACGCACTTTTAACACACTTTGCTTCCCTTTGTCAATCGTAGACTGTCTTCCGTCAACCTAATTTAAAAGGATGATGAGTTGAAATGATATATTTATGAGTTTTAACTTATCTTTAGTAGAAAGATAACTACTGGTATCAAACGGTATTAAGTTAAATAAAATAAATTGAATGTAACTATTTTTTCTGAACTTAAAAGTTACAGATATAGATTTGCTCGTTCGGCTAGTCTATTAAAATTTATGGAAGACAACTAAAAATAAATTAATAATTACTGAGACAGAATTAATTACGGGAATTGGCAAATGGACAATTACACGAGGACTGTCAACATGTTTACTGCTTCAATCTACTACAATACAAGTTATATATACAATAATAGTTGTAATCCGATTTTATTTGTTTCTAAAACTAACAATAAAAAAGAAATTGCGTGTTACATTTCTTGTTGGTAGCCATGCAATTTTGTCATTTGCCAAAGGAAAGCCTACGCAGTACTAACAAATGTTTCATTGTATATAGAGCCTGAATTTTTGGTTCTTACAGTTAGTATTTTATTTGCTCGTAAATTATTTCAGTAAAAATAGTTAATTTTTCTTAGAAACTTCATTTATTTAAAGGTTAAATTGTGAAGGAAAATAGTAAAGTTAGCGTTTTCAAAGTTTAAAAGGAATATTTCATTTTAGCGTACTCTTTGAAGTTTTATTTCTAGTTTATCTTTTAAAGTTAGGATTATTGGAATTGTTCATTGAAGTTTATATTTAGTGTTAACGTTTGTCATTTTATAATAAATAGGATTAAATAGGAAAACATTTGACAAGTAAGGGATAATTTCCTAAAGGTCTGGAAATTATAATAAACAATACAGTTTATGTATGGTATAAGCTGTATTTCATTGTTAGTTATTCCGGAAAGGCTCTGAATATATAACTAATAATAATAAACATTTTTTATGTAACTGGTGAGGTATCAGTTACAACTATATACAAATATGTCAGAAAGAGGTCTTCTGATTACATTCACTTGAAGTTAGGATTTTCTCTTCTAGGGTAATTTATTTTATTATTAAGATAGCAGGACTCAGCCTTTTTATGTATTTTTCTGACACACCAATATATTATCTCTTGAGTGTAGAGATAAGTTAATAAATATCTCTTGAGTTTAGAGATAAGTTAATAAATATCTCTTGAGTGTAGAGATAACTTACTACATGTATCATACTGAATAGATTTTTGTCATATCATCTTAAGTAGTCTATAGTTTAAGTATATTACTAGTTGTTTATCTTGAATATAACTGAAAATATATGATTCTTGAAATGAATAAAAGATAGAAACTTATTTTCGTGACTTTTAAACTTATTTACGTGACTTTTAGCAAATGACTATATTATACTGACCAGCTCATATTTTGTCATACTGACTTTGTTATTTACAAACTACTCATATAATTTGAGTAAAAACTCTTGGGTCGAAGCAATTCAAGCCCCTGTCCGCTACATAATTTTGGCATCCTCGGTGGGATTCATTAAACTTTATTGGATCCTGTGATACGAACCTTTTGAAGTGTAATAGATAAATAGTGCAATGGGTAAACCAAGGTCTGTTCGTTCAAGAAAGACTGACACATATATTAATAGGGGACATAGTAGCCAATATGACACAGAAGACAGTGAAATTAATACTCTCTATACCACTGATGATGAACCATGTCATTCTGAAAGTGACCAAGTTAATGAAGTTTCTAATGACTTGTCTTGTATTGAGACTGAAGAAGAAGAAACAATAGTTTTAAGACCCAGATCGAAATTGAGTAAGAGGCCAAGTCCTAGAAAAACTGGCTCTCCAAGAAGGTCCTCCAGATATCAAAAGCAAAATGATATAGAAAACAAGTCTGAACCTCAAAATCAAGGTGATTCTGGGGTATATGACAGTATAAAAGTAGCGATACAAGATATGACTGGTCAAGTAGTATCAGCCATTCAAAATGCTTTTACTGGCATTACCAAACAATATAGGCATAATAATGCTTCAAGTCAGCAACAATAACATGCTAATAATAGCAATTCTTTTTCTAAAGGTAGAAAAAGTAAACCAAGTTTTACATCTTATAGTAATTTAGATTTTACATCAGCATCTGAGTGTGATGAATCTGATGATGAAATATTTAGTGATGCATGCTCTGATATGGATACAAATAGTATTGATACAGATGTAATAACCCAAATTAAACGATCAAAATCAAAATTTGGGTTTTCCAATGCCAAACTCCCTTCTTTCACAGGAAAAGAAAAATGGGAGGTCTGGATAAATAGATTTGAGGCAGTTGCAAATCTTCAAAATTGGGATAACAGAACTAAATTGGGTGAATTGTTAACCAGACTTCAAGGGGAAGCTGGTGATTTTGTGTTTGATCAGCTTAATAGTAAAACATTAAAGAATTATTCCAAATTAGCTACAGAACTTAAGAATAGATTTGGGGTTTTTGAAAATAAAAGAGCATAGAAGGTACAATTTAATAGACGTACCCAAAAACCTAATGAAGACACTGCAGACTATGCTGCAGAATTAAAACGCCTATATGATAAGGCGTATTCCAACAGACATGCAAAAATTAGGCAGGAAGACTTGCTCCAAAGATTTTTGATGGGAATGTCGGATACTGAAGCGAGAATTTATCTTGAGCTTCATAAAGACCCCAAAACAATAGAGGAAGCAGTCCAAGAGGTCATTACCTATAAGGAGACTACATCTGAAACACACGAGAGCAATTCAGTAAAAAATTCCAAGGTTAGGCAACTGAAGAAACAAAATTCTCAAAAATCAGATCAAACTGTAGGAAAGAAACAGAACACCAATTTCAACAGGCAAAATTCCACAAGTTCTGAAAAAGATGTAATTTCAGTAACCAAGGATGAATTACAGAAGATGGTTAATCAAATGTACCAAGACGAGAAAAGAAATGATGTGATACACACCTCAGTAACCGGACATAGTCGTCCTGATGAAAGACAGTTTGATAGACAGCCCTTCAATGTTAATGCCCCACCCTATGTTCCTAATGGGAATTATAGGAAGAACAATTCAGACAGAAACAGTAACCCAGAAAACATCCCAAAATGTTACTATTGTGGTCAACCTGGTCATTATGCCAGAAAATGTTATAATAATCCCAATAGAGTAACAGATTATAGGAATAACAAGACCACTCCTCCAAGACAAACAAATAAACCTAACACTCCCCAAGACCATAATAGTAGCAGGTCACAAGGTGAATTTAGATCAGACGTATATACATTAAACTAGAACGGGTTAACTCAGCTGACCAGAAGTTAGCCCTTAAGTTTAATGAAAACGGTCATAAATTGGATAATATTGGTGTATGTGAACCAACAAGCAGTATAACTTTTAGTAATAGTAAAGAGGAAAATATTAGCAATAGTAATAGTAAAGAGGAAAATATTAGCAATAGTAATAGTAAAGAGGAAAATATTAGTAATAGTAATAGTAAAGAGGAAAATATTAGCAATAGTAATAGTTAAGAGGAAAATATTAGCAATAGTAATAGTAAAGAGGAAAATATTAGCAATAGTAATAGTAAAGAGGAAAATATTAGTAATAGTAATAGTAAAGAGGAAAATATTAGTAATAGTAATAGTAAAGAGGAAACTAGTAGTAATAGTAATATATCTTCTGTCACTTTAGAAGATACAAATTTAGTTTGTTCTAACCCAATTTTAGGAAGTGAACAATCAGTTGCAAGTAATGTTATTGCAAGACAAGTACTCCGAAGTGATGGAGTCTATGTCGAAGGACATATCTAAGGGTCTGAGGTTAATTTTACTGTAGATACAGGGGCAGTCCGGACAGTATTATCCGTGTATGCCTTTCATAAAATTCCTCATGTTAATAGACCAATCTTGGAAAAGTCTAATACTTTAGCTTGTGCTGATGGCAAACCCCTAAAGGAGCTAGGGAAAGCTATTTTTGAAATTAAATTAGGAAATTTATGTTTTAATACAGAAATGATAGTTGCAAATATAGAAGACGAAGCTTTGTTAGGACTAGATGTTTTGATGAAATCTCAGTGGGGTCCTGCTGACATAAAGTTAACAGAAGGAATTATACTGCTTGGTGGTCATGCTGTCCATTGTACACAAATTGGCCAAACAAATAAATGTATACGAAAAATTTATGGGGAAGCTTACTATGAAATTGCACCAAGGTCTGAAAATTTTGTTGATGTTTTCATTGACCGACTTGATGATGATTTTCCTGAAACAGTTCAAGATTGCATTTTACAACCCACTGAGAAATTTTCAGAAAGATTTCCATTAGTAATGGCACCATGTTTAGTTAATAGTAATAGTAGCCAAGCTAACATAAGCCAAGATGTAATTTGTAATACTAGTACATGTAGTATAATGAACCCAAATGATTACAAAAAGACTTTGTATCAAGATACAGTAATTGGTTCAGCAGAAGTTGTTGAACAGGAACCAAAGATGCTATTAAAATGTGAAGACACACTAGATGTAAATAACCAAATTGCAATGAGAAGACTGCAATTTCATGACTCAAATTTAGAGTCTGGAAAGAGGGTATCCAAAGAAGAAATAGGTAGACATTTGACTACTAAAGAAAAAGATCTGACCAGAACCACCCCCTGCAATACATTGTGTACATGTAGCAACAATGCTCCAGTTGCACAAAAGAAACAGAAGAAGTCCCTGGTAGCTACATGAAGAGACATTTAATTTAAGATTGAATAAAGATGTACATGTAATTTTAATTTTTAATAGAAATGTTATGGCAATGTTATGGTATTGTTTATTTGAATTGATAATATCAAAAGTAATTTAAGGTTATTGTAATAGGTGGTTTTCTATGATAACGAATAACACCAACAAGAGCTTAGGGTTCTGATGCTTTATTGTACCAGTAGATAAATAACAAGTCTGAAATAGCAATATACCATATATAAATAACAAGCTATTTCATATAACATAAACATATATACGTTTACGAATATCACAGGTTATATAATACAGAAATATAATAAATAATACCTTTAACTGTTATTAACTCAGTAGCAAGTAAAATGTATTGGAAGCAGATATTGTTCAATGATTTCGTTCTATTCAATTGACATCGGGTGTCACGTGTACTGTTACAATTGCTTGACCTGCGTTCATACACTGAATCGGAATGTGATATGTAATTTCCGTGTAACTGTGTATTTGTATTCAATACTGGTTTACCTGACAAACGGTATATAATAAATGTTACATCTACATTTATTAATAATAACTTCATTAAAATATATAATACGTATAATAATTAACTACATAATATCATACAACAATCATAAAGTTGCAAATATAATAATCATAAAGACTTATGATGCCAATATTTTCGATTTGTTAAAAGCTCCAAATTAACGGGAGATAAGTCATGTTTACAATACAATATAAACAATGCTAAACTATAAATAAATATACTCTTACCACTTGTGGAGTGAGTTGTACTGATACGGTTAACGGCACATCATATAAACATCACACAATCATGTGCTCTACATAATTACATTACATGGAGTCCTGAAACCAACATACGAACATAAATACTCGGACTCTAATTATAAAAATATACAACGTAACAAATATTCTTTACTCATTCATATTTGTACTTGATAAACACTATTTACTATACAATACTATTACTTTATATAAATGGAAACACTTTTCCGTCTTTCACTTAATAAGCCATCATTTATAAAATATAGACTATTCATGACAATAATCAAATAGTAATGTACGCAAATTAACAATACAATTCTACCGTGGCAAATAAACCGTAGATTATAAAATCATATACTTCTAGCTTAATAAAATACTATCATGTACATCTCGTGTACCTGTGTTACATACATGCGATATGAGGAGAACGTTACAAAGCAAAATAGAAACTTTACTAAAATATCATTTACGTGAAAAATATAAATAATGTTAATAAAGAAGTAACTTACAGTATTCTATAATAATGTTGTCCAAAATATATAAGGTTTACAAGTAAACTATGTGGTCAAGATAAACAGACATAAATTCAATGGACTGTCATGGCTATCGTCCCGTGGAAATGTACAGGTACAAAACAAAGGAAATTAAAGTTGACCGGAAATATAAACAGCCAATCAAATACAATGATTCAAGTAAATCCCTAATGAATATTCATAAAATAACGTGAATATTACTATACATAAAAGTAAGGTTTGCAAGTAATAATTTAAACTGAATATACAATATTCAAATACGTAATTAAGCTTTATAATAAATATAGTAATTAAAAAGATGATTTTTACAATATATAAAATTATCATAAAAATCACTCTGCTACATTCTCCCCGCTGTAGGAAAATGACTTTCACGTCATTCCAGTCTGTTTCCCTCCTTCACTGAAAGTTGACGTCCTCGGCAAGCCATTAACCAGTTCGCATGATGTCGAGGATGGTTCTTGACAACTCCATCTCTAAACCTTTAAATCTTCCTTTTCTTGCTTCAGACTCCAACCAGTGAATCCTCATTAACCAATCCGGCTGTTGGATAGTAGTAGCCTGCTTAGATACAACATAGTCATCCAGGTATTTCGGTTGTTTCCTTTCCCTCTGAGGTCTAGTTGATACTGGTGGGTCGCGTGGTGGTGTCGGTAGTATACGTCTCCTTCGAATTCGTGGTTGTTGTTCCGGAGCTATGGTGGGTTCGTCTGCCTCTTCATGTGATAAGTCTGTTGGCGCACTCTCATCTCGATCAATAGAAGTGTTTTCTTCAGTAGTCTGAGCAGTCGCTTCTTCAGGTTCCTCATCACTCACAGGGTTTGGTTCTGCAGCTGTAATAATGTCCACAGGAAGAGCGTCTCCTCCTAAACCAGTTCCCTGCTGATCACTACTCTCAGCTCCAGCATGGCCGTCACCAGTGAAACCAAGAGTTCCTTCTTCTTGTAGGTCCACAACTGGTACATCACTGTTAGTGTTGTCCTGTGTATCCTGATCAAGTATATAATATCCATACTCCTGCTCCGACTCCTCATCTGATACTTCATCAGTGGTCCTGTTCTCACTGTTCCCTTCAGATTTCGTCGGTTCCTCGGGCTGCTTCTTTCTTCTTTGCCTGGGCGCAGGACGTTTCTCTTCTTTATCTGTATCTCTTACAGTTGGCAGATCTCCAATAGGCAAGAAAAGATTCCTATGTAAAGTCCTCTTTCTTCCTTCTTTCTTCTCTTTCTGAACCACGTACACTGGTATTCCATAATTAGGCTGACTAAGTATACGGTACGGGTCATCTTCCCACCTATCTGCTAACTTGTGCTTTCCATCACAAGCTAGAGTCTTGACTAAAACTCTATCTCCCGGTTTCAGCACAGCTCCTTTTACTTTCTGGTCGTAGTGTGTCTTCTGTCGTTTCTGGGCAGCAAAGATGTTTCTTGTTGCTGTATCATATGCTTTGCGAAGTCTTTCTTGCATTTCCTCTGCATACTTAGTTGTGGTAATAGGTTCAGCTTCATCTCCAATTCCAAAAGCGATGTCGATAGGTAGCTTTGGTTGTCTTCCGAACATCAGATAGTAAGGAGAGAATCCAGTTGATGTTTGACGAGTGCAGTTGTAAGCATGGACAAGACCAGCAACATGCGACTTCCAATCTTTCTTCTGGACGTTCTCTAGTGTTCCAAGCATACCAAGTAATGTCCTGTTGAAACGTTCGGTGATGCCATTACCCATTGGATGATACGGTGTTGTTCTTGACTTCGTCATACCAGTGATGTTACATAATTCCTTGATGATTTTGGATCCAAAGTTGGCACCTTGATCGGAATGTATACTTTCTGGCAAACCATAATGGACGACAAAGTTGTTGAAGAATACGTCTGCAGTTGTTTTTGCTGTCTGGTTTCTTGTTGGTATTGCCAAGGCATATCGAGTGAAGTGGTCTGTTATCACTAATATGTTCTCAAATCCACCTGTAGATCTTTCAAGTGAGAGATAGTCCATACATACTAACTCTAGAGGTTGTGTCGTCTCAATGCTGATAAGTGGTGCTCTGTGACTTGCAGGTTGCTTTCGTCGAATACATCTGTCGCAATTCGATATCCAGTTGTCAACATCTCGATTCATTCCAAACCAAACAAAACGATCTCTAACCAATGATACTGTTTTGTCTCTGCCTTGATGTCCCATCTCATCATGTAATGCTGTAAGTACTTTGGAAATGCAGACTTCAGGTAGTACAAGATGTTTATGTTGTTCCCCATTGTCGTGGATAATACGGTAGAGTACGCCATCAACCATTTTCAATTTGTCGTAGTTGTTAATAAACCAAGTGTTCCATTGTGAACGTTCTAATTGTTCTTTTCGTGGTTGCGATGTTCATCAACCCAATATATCCAATCTTTAATGCAAGTATCTTGCTTCTGTTCCATCTTGATGTTAACTAGATGTTGTGATGGTAAGTATGGATCATCAGTGGCTTTAGATGCTGTCATCGATAACGTCTGAACATATGGTTGTGCATGTTGTAACTGACAAATGGCTTTCACAGAATCTGTACTAATGTTGGAGGTGTTGGTACGACCAAGTAGTTCTGGAAGTCTGGAAAGTGCATCTGCATCAGCGTTGTTGGCACCAGGTCGATAGACGATGTTAAAGTTGTAAGATGACAAACTAGCTATCCAACGATGACCAGTGGCGTCTAGCTTTGCTGTTGTTAAAACGTAGGTAAGTGGGTTGTTGTCTGTAACCACGGTAAATGTGTTGCCATAAAGGTAATCATGAAACTTCTCTGTTACTGACCATTTCAGAGCAAGGAATTCTAATTTATGGACTGGGTAGTTCCTCTCAGTCTTACTAAGTCCTCTGCTGGCATAAGCTATGGCTCTTTTCTTTCCTTCTTGTGATTGGTACAATATTGCTCCAAGACCAAGCATAGATGCGTCTGTATGAAGTTCAAAAGGTTCCTTGTAACGTGGATAACTAAGAACAGGTGGCATCGCTAGTTGACTTTTGAGCTTCTGGAAGGCATCTTCTTGTGGCTTGTCCCAAACCGATGATGTAACTGTTGGCTTCTTAGGTTTTCGTTTACTGGACTTCTTTGGTGCAGGCATCAAATCTGTGAGCGGTCTTGCTATCTTAGAGAAGTCTTTGACAAACTTGCGGTAATAACCGACGAAACCAAGGAAGCGACGTACTTCTTCTGGCGTTGTGGGTCGAGGCCAGTTGATAACTTTCTCTAATTTATCTGGATCAGGTGAAATACCAACTTTAGAGACAATGTGGCCGATGTACTTAACTTTATCTTTGAAAAATGCACATTTCTTGGGCGAAAGTTTCAAGTTGTGTTCTCTGAGTCGTTGTAGTACCATCTGTAGTCTTTCAAGATGTTCTTCATACGTCTCTGAAAAGATGATCAAATCGTCAAGGTATATAAAGCATATATCTAGGTGAAGATCTCCCAGTATCTGTTCCATGAGGCGTTGGTAAGTTGCTGGACTGTTTACGAGGCCAAACGGAAGTCTGTTAAACTCGTAGAAACCAAGAGGGCCGACTGTAAACGCTGTTCTAGCCTTGTGTGTCTCTTCTACCTCTACTTGGTGATAACCACTCTTCATGTCCATTACTGTATAGTAGTTGTTTCCTCCTAATGCGTTAAGGATTTCTTCGCTTCTAGGAAGAGCATATGAGTCTTTAATCGTCAGTTGGTTCAATTGTCTATAGTCCACACACATTCTGAGCTTGTTGTCTTTCTTTCTGACCATTACAACATTCGATGACCAAGGCGAATGTGAACGACGAATGATCCCAGCAGTAAGAAGTTGTTGAAGGTGAGTTCTAACTTCGTCGAATAAGGCAGGTGGAATACGCCGGTGTCGTTGTTTGAATGGTGTTTCATCTATCAGTTCTATCTTATGCTGTACGGCGGTGATGTGGCCTATATCAGTATCTGAAGTGCTGAATACATCTCTGAATTGATGAAGTAATTCTCTGGCTTTACGTAGTTGATCATCAGTAAGTGTGTCTGGAAATGTAGATTCATTCCATGCATTTTGTTCGTAGGTGTCTGGTATATCAATGTCGGTGACTGAAACAGGCTGAAGTTCGCAAAGGATGGCATTTGGCGAAACTGTCACTGTTCTGGTAGTTACGTTGCTGATATGTACTGGTATGATACTGTTGTTTCTATACTGATATGATACTAATGATGGAGCTATATCTAAGTCTGATGGTATTGCTGCTCTATCAGTTGACCGTAGGAGTCCACAAACTGGATGGTATGGTAGTTCATGGTCCATGTATCCCTGTAGAACGACATCTTTGTTAGGTGGTATACGGATTGTCTTTCCTTCAGCACTCTTTATGATGGCAAGTCTGTTGCATCTCTTCTGCAGTTCTTTATCTCTAAGAAGCAAACATCTAAATGTGATATACCAAGGTGTATGTAAATCTGCTGTTTGTAGAAAGCGTGATCCATATCGTTGCTTTACATCAGTCATAGCTGCTGTCAAAACGTTGGTTCCAAGAAGAAGTGGTACAAGCAGGTTGTAAGAACTGTCTGGAACGACTAACAGTAAGCATTGCTGAGGATCTGCTGATGTAGATGTACCTGGTAACTGTAAATCTGCTGAGATATAACCAATATATGGCATGTTCTGGCCATCTGCACATTCGATGTTGAGTATCTGGTTGAGTGTCTGGATAGGACTGTCATCAAGGTGCCGTCGATGGAATGACTGACTAACTGTACTAACTGTAGAACCAGTATCTAGTAGTGTTGATGCTTGAAGTCCATTGATGACTACTGTGACTTCATTAGGGCTACCAAGTAATCCTTCTGTATCACCTGATGACTGTCGTTGTTGGTACATCTTAGCTTCAGTGTTCATCTGCTGAAAGTTACAAGCTTTTCTAGTGTGATCCAGTCTAACTCTGCAGGCAAAGGCATAGAGGCCTGGTTGTCCACATCTGTACCATATAACAGGTTCTCTGGATGGTTGAGATACATAAGTCGGAGTAGGAGCAGGTTGGTATTCAGCTTCTATCTGGTCCCAGTATGGACGTTGTCTGTTGCGTCTTCGGTGACGACGACGTTTTCTGCGTGGTGGATAGTACTGTGGATTATAAGTGTCGTAAGTATTGTAGGGTTGGTCATACATGGCGTTGTAACATGGCTCATTCGGTTGTTCATACATGGCTAACGGTGTAGACTAGTGTACCTATACACATTCAATTCATTCACCCTAATTCAAGTTCAATATTAATGCAAAAATCTAATAAGTGTCAACACCACCACACTAAATGATCAAATGCAAATTTTTAATCAATACTCAAAAATAATCAACAATGTCTATCTACAATCTCAAAATCTAGATACTATCTAACTCAGTGAATGTCTAATATGTAAATAATATGATAATAAATTTTAATTCATATTAACTCAAGTACCAAGTCACTAAACAAAGTACATTTGTAAAACGATATATATACTGTGTATCTAATACCAACTAGCAATGCTACACATAAAACATAATGTGTGTTATAATTGCTAAGTTCAACTGAGCATTGACCTATACCATGTGGGTTATGTTCAATGTAAGTACAATACACTACAACTGTATACCGAAAAATAAATTTAAAATATAAAAGTGTATGCTATATACTATGTAGCTATGCTACTGTAATCTACAAAGTATGTTTATCACTATCAGCAATACATGTACACCACAAAGAAACGCCTATATAAACTAAGTGTACATGTCCTCTGACAGACTAAGTCCGTATCCAAGTAAGCCTCGGAAAAAAAAAAGAAAAAAAAAATTTCAATGTGTATAAATGTTTAAGTATGAAAAGGTCAAAATGTAGGACGTAAAAAAAAAATTTAAAGTCCCAAAAAGTGAATGCAAAATTTCAAAATTAAATAAATTCTATTGTGTAAATGTTTCAAGTGTATGCTAAGTTTCAATGTATCAAAGTGGTATACAGTATATAATGTAAATAAATATGTCCTACCTTAAACTAGAAAACTATTCCAATAATTACACTGTTCCACAAAAGTATAATTAAATCACAATATTTCACAATGTAGAATAATAAAAGTTCAGTTTTCCAAAAGTGAAAAACAAAAAGTCAAGTTACTATAAGTAACATCCGGTACAATAATGTCATCCGGTAAACTGTAAACAAACGCACGTGGACGATGATCACATGGGTCGGAATGTTAGTAAACATAAGCACGTGGTAAAGTTCATCACATGGTACCATAACGGAAGTAAACAAACACACATGGTCACTGTATACATGGTCTCGAGACATCTAATGGTGGTCACTGACATCACATCTGGATCTCCACAAAAACTGGTATGTGCCATCAACCCAACGAAACGTGGGCGCCATTTGTAATAAGTGGTTTTCTATGATAACGAATAACACCAACAAGAGCTTAGGGTTCTGATGCTTTATTGTACCAGTAGATAAATAACAAGTCTGAAATAGCAATATACCATATATAAATAACAAGCTATTTCATATAACATAAACATATATACGTTTACGAATATCACAGGTTATATAATACAGAAATATAATAAATAATACCTTTAACTGTTATTAACTCAGTAGCAAGTAAAATGTATTGGAAGCAGATATTGTTCAATGATTTCGTTCTATTCAATTGACATCGGGTGTCACGTGTACTGTTACAATTGCTTGACCTTCGTTCATACACTGAATCGGAATGTGATATGTAATATATATGTGGTGGTGTTTAACGCCCTTGACTGGCTATACAGCCCTCGCACGGTCGGCTCGGAGCCCGAAGACGTTTGGTGAGCTTTAACATGTTTTTGATGCCGTGGGTCAGGAACAAGTAGTGGAGGTCGCAGTATGTAGGCCGCCATCTTGGTTTTGGTGAGTAGATTTTTCTCTGTTTACTATTTTGATGTTTATTTTCACTAACGGCTGCTTTCAGGGCCAGTTTGGTCAGCTTGGCAGCCCGCTAGCCTCGATGATGGAGTACAGGTAGATGATCTCGGACGTAGTTCGAAAGATGACAGGAAGGATTATCAAGACCAAAGCCGTGAGGCAGTGAAATGAAGGTCATATCACCCAACAGCCTAGGATACAGCCCTCGGACGTTAATCGGCATAACACTCCCCATAATACAATGGTTTTGGAGTGCATGTTAACGCGGGTACGCCAACTACTACGTCTATCTGTACGGCATGGATTGGCTTCTGTCATCTTAAGTAGTAAGTCGTTGATATCTAACTGTAAACCCTCATCGAAGATAGCGGGTAAAGGAGAGCTGGCCCAGCACGTCCGTTCAGCTGTAATGACTGAGACGTGACTGGATTTGATTCGATTGGGAGTGATGAATGATGATATGTAATTTACGTGTAACTGTGTATTTGTATTCAATACTGGTTTACCTTACAATTTACGTGTAACTGTATATTTGTATTCAATACTGGTTTACCTTACAAACGGTATATAATAAATGTTACATCTACATTTATTAATAATAACTTCATTAAAATATATAATACGTATAATAATTAACTACATAATATCATACAACAATCATAAAGTCGCAAATATAATAATCATAAAGACTTATGATGTCAATATTATCGATTCGTTAAAAGCTCCAAATTAACGGGAGGTAAGTCATGTTTACAATACAATATAAACAATGCTTAACTATAAATAAATATACTCTTACCACTTGTGGAGTGAGTTGTACTGATACGGTTAACGGCACATCATATAAACATCACACAATCATGTGCTCTACATAATTACATTACATGGAGTCCTGAAACCAACATACGAACATAAATACTCGGACTCTAATTATAAAAATATACAACGTAACAAATATTCTTTACTCATTCATATTTGTACTTGATAAAAACTATTTACTATACAATACTATTACTTTATATAAATGGAAACACTTTTCCGTCTTTCACTTAATAAGCCATCATTTATAAAATATAGACTATTCATGACAATAATCAAATAGTAATGTACGCAAATTAACAATACAATTCTACCGTGGCAAATAAACCGTAGATTATAAAATCATATACTTCTAGCTTAATAAAATACTATCATGTACATCTCGTGTACCTGTGTTACATACATGCGATATGAGGAGAACGTTACAAAGCAAAATAGAAACTTTACTAAAATATCATTTACGTGAAAAATATAAATAATATTAATAAAGAAGTAACTTACAGTATTCTATAATAATGTTGTCCAAAATATATAAGGTTTACAAGTAAACTATGTGGTCAAGATAAACAGACATAAATTCAATGGACTGTCATGGCTATCGTCCCGTGGAAATGTACAGGTACAAAACAAAAGAAATTAAAGTTGACCGCGAAATATAAACAGCCAATCAAATACAATGATTCAAGTAAATCCCTAATGAATATTCATAAAATAACGTGAATATTACTATACATAAAAGTAAGGTTTGCAAGTAATAATTTAAACTGAATATACAATATTCAAATACGTAATTAAGCTTTATAATAAATATAGTAATTAAAAAGATGATTTTTACAATATATAAAATTATCATAAAAATCACTCTGCTACATTATTATAAGATTAAACGTTATTTAAAACTATTTAATTAATTTAGACTGAAAATTTATTTTGGAAAGATGAAAAGTTTAGAAATTATTAATATTAGATATAGTCAAAGCTTTTGAGTGTTAAATTGAAATTTTAAGTGTATTTTTGAACTTATATTTAAATATTTTGGTACTGCTTTCATGGTAACTAAAATTTTCCTTCAGAAAACCTCTGGTTCTTAGCCATGTTCCAGCTTGTTCATAACGTTCAGTAATTTTCCACATTTGGTACATATATATGTATGTTTTTCTGGTATCTACCGCCCTCATGCTGATGGTCACAATGTTGAGTCTTCAGGTGTATCTGTAAAATATAAATAAAAAGAATATAATCATGATAATTATGTATAATTTTTACATATTTGGTATTATATTATGATGTATTTGTGTTATTATCATAGATTGTATTAATAAGAAAGCTAATTTCATTCAGTTTTAGAAATAATTTCTTTTTAAGAAGAATATGTACATGTATTTAAGACATAGACAAATTTTAAATGCGAAACTTTTGCAAAAGTTTAAAGTATTTGCGGGGACGCAAATAATGGAAAGGGGGTAAAATGTAGAGTACGACGACTAGGGTACATGTATTTTATTGTGACGTGTTATAGACATGTAAGATATTTTTGATGTATGTTTTAAATTGATATTGATAAAGCATACTGTTTAATATTCTGTATTTTTTATGAAAGTTATTATGTAGGAAACAGTAACTGTGTGAAATAATTTGTATTAAACTACTTGTAATGCTTGTAGTCTGGAACATATGATAATTGAAGCAAATAAGTTGTAATTAACATTTAATAAGTATAGTAAGAGCAATTACAATATAATGATTCTTCTAGAAATATTGAATTACTGTCATTTGCATATATTTGATAAACCAGTTGAAGTTCATGTTATAATTTACCAGTTCATAGTAATAATCCACTGAATAATCCAACTGTATGTCTTGTATTGTTGTGATGATCCAATTGTAGCAACTGTAGTAGATCGTAGTAAATCGTAGTAAATTCCACGCACCTGTGCTTGAATTTTATGAATGAAATGTATTGACATGCGCAGTAGAACCCATATGTCACTTGGGACGATTGTTCAATAAAAACACTATTTTTACGTGTTGGCAACTGTTTTCACATACTTCTTGTAATTAGGTCTTTCCACTTTTCTGTGGAAAGACCTATTGTTTTTCTTCTGATTATTAGGTCTTTCCACTTTTCTGTGGAAAGACCTATTGTTTTTCTTCTGATTATTTTTTTTTTTTTTTCTTCCGCCTAATTTTGTTCTTGCGATAAACATTTGTTTCGCAATATGTCGCTTAGATATTTAGTATATGATATCGAACAGTTTATGCGCTTTTGAAATTTACCCTGCGTATACGAATACTTTTCTTTGTAGGAGTTATCTCCCCAAACACTGTTTTCCTTGTTAGCGCATCTCCTTCGCAACCGTAAAAGATTATGACAAATTTATTTTACAAAATTGCTCGTTATATCCTTCGCATGATTTGTCCTATTTTGACCGAAGCGATATGACCGCTCCATATGAGAGTTATTTCCCCTTATGCATCTGATATAAGTGATATGAATTTCTATCTTATAAATCATAAGTGATAGAGACCTAGGATCTTTTGATTTGAGGTCCTTCGTCCCAAAAAATGAAAATTAGGTCAAGGTCAAAGGTCAAGGTCATATTCTAATATTTGAATTTGGCTTATTTTCACTTATATCCAAAGACTGTATAAGATATCAACAAATTATTTTTACTAAACTGTTAGTTGCGACATGTCGTAAGATGTAAATTTTGATTGCAAGCGTACGTTGAATGTAAAAGGGAGTTTTCTCCCCTCTTGTATTTAAAAATACGCGTTTGGTGATATAACTCATTAACTAAATATAATAAAGACCTATGGTCTTTTGATTTGAGGTCCTTGGTTTATGACCTTGAAATTGATCTCAAGGTCATAGCTTAATTTGACGTTCTAGATTTTGAACTTTGCTTTTATTCTATATGTATACATGATAAAGATATACAACTTTTAGAAAAAGGTATCAAACCATTTAACCTTGTAAAAAACAACCGGAAGTGACCTTTTGTAAACCGGAAATAGCTATTTTTTTGTACTTTATTAATATAAAAGTATATAGAACCAGATATTTTTGGAATCAGTGTCAAGTAAATATTCAAATATAATCGGAAGTAACATTTTTCAAACCGGAAGTAACAAATTATCTCCCTTATTTAAAAAAAATGTATGGAAACAATATATTTTTGGAATCAGCTTACTTGGAGCTATCATTTGACGATTGAAATGACATTTTAAACTTAGTTTCACAACTTTTCATATCAAAATACATTGTTTTGATGGAAAGACCTTCAATTGTTCTCTGAACAATTGGTTTTTAATTTTTTTTTTTTTTTCTTCCGCCTAATTTTGTTCTTGCGATAAACATTTGTTTCGCAATATGTCGCTTAGATATTTGGTATATGATATCGAACAGTTTATGCGCTTTTGAAATATACCCTGCGTAAACGAATACTTTTCTTTGTAGGAGTTATCTCCCCAAACACTGTTTTCCTTGTTAGCGCATCTCCTTCGCAACCGTAAAAGATTATGACAAATTTGTTTTACAAAATTGCTCGTTATATCCTTCGCATGATTTGTCCTATTTTGACCGAAGCGATATGACCGCTCCATATGAGGGTTATTTCCCCTTATGCATCTGATATAAGTGATATAAATTTCTATCTTATAAAGCATAAGTGATAGAGACCTAGGATCTTTTGATTTGAGGTCCTTCGTCCCAAAAAATGAAAATTAGGTCAAGGTCAAAGGTCAAGGTCATATTCTAATATTTGAATTTGGCTTATTTTCGCTTATATCCAAAGACTGTATAAGATATCAACAAATTATTTTTACTAAATTGTTAGTTGCGACATGTCGTAAGATGTACATTTTGATTGCAAGCGTACGTTGAATGTAAAAGGGAGTTTTCTCCCCTCTTGTATTTAAAAATACGCGTTTGGTGATATAACTCATTAACTAAATATAATAAAGACCTATGGTCTTTTGATTTGAGGTCCTTGGTTTATGACCTTGAAATTGATCTCAAGGTCATAGCTTAATTTGACGTTCTAGATTTTGACCTTTGCTTTTATTCTATATGTATACATGATAAAGATATACAACTTTTAGAAAAAGGTATCAAACCATTTAACCTTGTAAAAAACAACCGGAAGTGACCTTTTGTCAACCGGAAATAGCTATTTTTTTGTACTTTATTAATATAAAAGTATATAGAACCAGATATTTTTGGAATCAGTGTCAAGTAAATATTCAAATATAATCGGAAGTAACATTTTTCAAACCGGAAGTAATAAATTATCTCCCTTATTTAAAAAAAATGTATGGAAACAATATATTTTTGGAATCAGCTTACTAGGAGCTATCATTTGACGATTGAAATGACATTTTAAACTTAGTTTCACAACTTTTCATATCAAAATACATTGTTTTGATGGAAAGACCTTCAATTGTTCTCTGAACAATTGGTTTTTAATTCCTTTTAGTATTTGTAGTCAACGTCTTCAATGTTTTGTAGATGCTAATGTTCATTATCCTTGATATTTATCATTTTGGTCCGCCGGTGACACACGTAACATTTCGCAATGTTGTTTACGTATTGTGACTTCCGGTGGCGCTGTATATATTGTTGTATTTTTAGTTACCATAGAAACTTGTTTAGTACCATGCAAACTTTGTTTATTATACAAAGGTTACTAAAATTGTATATTATTGTGATTTTTGTAATTTATTATAGAATTCAAATATTTAGTTGGACGGCAAGCGCGCGATCCAACAATCCAACGTTTTTCCAACAATCCAACGTTTTTCCAACAATCCAACAATCCAACATTGACGTAATTTCGACGCCTGTTCGTCAGTTCTGCTAAAACTTTTGGTTCTTACAGTTAGTATTTTATTTGCTCGTAAATTATTTCAGTAAATATGGTTAATTTTTCTTAGAAACTTTATTTATTTAAAGGTTAAATTGTAAAGGAAAATAGTAAAGTTAGCGTTTTCAAAGTTTAAAAGGAATATTTCATTTCAGCGTACTCTTTGAAGTTTTATTTCTAGTTTATCTTTTAAAGTTAGGATTATTGGAATTGTTCATTGAAGTTTATATTTACTGTTAACGTTTGTCATTTTATAATAAATAGGATTAAATAGGAAAACATTTGACAAGTAAGGGATAATTTCCTAAAGGTCTGGAAATTATAATAAACAATACAGTTTATGTATGGTATAAGCTGTATTTCATTGTTAGTTATTCCGGAAAGGCTCTGAATATATAACTAATAATAATAAACATTTTTTATGTAACTGGTGAGGTATCAGTTACAACTATATACAAATATGTCAGAAAGAGGTCTTCTGATTAAATTCACTTGAAGTTAGGATTTTCTCTTCTAGGGTAATTTATTTTTTATTAAGATAGCAGGACTCAGCCTTTTTTATGTATTTTTCTGACACACCAACATATTATCTCTTGAGTGTAGAAATAAGTTAATAAATATCTCTTGAGTTTATAGATAAGTTAATAAATATCTCTTGAGTGTAGAGATAACTTACTACATGTATCATACTGAATAGATTCTTGTCATATCATCTTAGTCTATAGTTTAAGTATATTACTAGTTAAAATTGTTGTTTATCTTGAATATAACTGAAAATATATGATTCTTGAAATGAATAAAAGATAGAAACTTATTTACGTGACTTTTAGCAAATGACTATATTATACTGACCAGCTCATATTTTGACTTTGTTATTTACAAACTACTCATATAATTTGAGTAAAAACTCTTGGGTCGAAGCATTTCAAGCCCCTGCCCTCTACAATATATATAAACGTGTAAGAGAAGGTCTGGAAGATTCTGAAAATGTTCTTACTTAGGCAGGAGAAATTGTAAACTAATCTGATACCACGCAACCGTAATTTTCATTTGATGCGAGTGTCATACAAGTGAGAGGTTTATATAGCTATAAACCCAGCTTTGTTCCACCATTTTCTACACAAGAAATAATTGTAGCAAGTCAGGAATAATACAGTCCTTATTCATTCGTTTGACATGTTTGATGTGTTTGAGCTTTTAATTTTGCCGCATGACTTTCCGTTTTGAATTTTTCTCGGAGTTCAGTATTTTTGTGATTTTACTTTTTTTTTCGTACCAATCCCTATTTTACAAAACTCACCTGGATCAAGGCAAATAATTGAATATTTAAATATATAACTCCCTGATATAAGTGAAAACAAATTATTTCTTCTCTTTGTTCTTCTAAGTGTAGGTTATATTATGCATTCAGTCACTGTATAGGAAATATAGTCACTATAACAGTTTTATACTGTATTATATTATACGTGTCTGTGTCTTATTCAATTTCACAGTAACATATACTATGCAAAACATGCAATGTTACATATTTGTAAGATCATTCATATATTTTTTATTCCAAAAAAACCCCAACTTAAATTTAACTCTGTAACACGTCATCTTCCTCAATGTGAGTGTGTTCCGCAGTAGTGAGGAACGTCAACCGTTAATTATTGCATGTTATATTGTAATATTATGATAAATAGAGAATTGCGTTTTAATAGTTTTTGTTAAATTAATATATACCTTTCATATATTCGAGACAATTGAGAGCGAGACATGTTTTGTATGTGTGGTCATCTGTCTGTCAAGGGATGTATGTTTGCATCAAGATGTTATTTTTTTTTCTATCATTGGGCTACAACTGTGCCTGACTCTCTTTCTATTTCACAATTTATTTTCTACGCACACTGCTGGCTGTTTAAATAATACAAATATGATAGCACTTATGAAACATAATGTTAGGACACCTGTCTCCAGTTGAAGATTTTACACGTCTCCCTCTAGATGATCTGCGATTATTTCTGTAGTAGGGTTGCTGTCTCATTGACGTTTACATCACATTTCTTTATATTCCTATGTCACTACAATTTGCGTGTTTGCTGCTGGCCGAAAAAAAATATTGATAGCACTTATATATATAATTATAAGACATAATGATAGGACATCTGTCTTTTGTTGAAGTCTCCTTCTAGATGACGTTTGTGTATTTCTTTAGTAAGGTTGCTGTCTCATTGACGCATACCTTACATCTCCTTTTTTCGTGCATCACTTATATTCCAGGCGCACTGATGGATGAAAAAACAATCTTATCATATACATCTGATAACACTGCCTGTCACGTTTGTTTTGCTCAAATAGAGCGGATTGATTTGGAGTTGAATGTTTTCTACTTAACGTCTAGTAGCAAATATTTCACGCATAATACAGCCATTATGTCAGTTAATCCAATCTCAGAGTTAAGGCACATGTGACGAAAATTAAAACTACAGATTACAAATTGCGGTTTCACGCTGATTTTTTTGTACTTAAGTTTATTAAAGAATGATATGCTGTCTTATACTCTAATATCAGTTACTGTACTTCTGAGAAAGTGCCTAACAACAACGCCATAAACAGCACAGAAGGCCATATCCGAGGGTCTGCATGGGGGGGGGGGGGTCTTTCAATTTTGTATTATTTATAATGTTCATGTAGCTATTTCTCTCTATTCTTTATAAATTTAGCCCATTATTCTCTATTCTGTATAATTCAACATTCCTTTATTCTTTACACCTGTACTCAATTGTTTATCCTTTTTTCTCTATTCTTTCATTTTGAGTCCCATATATATCTCCTCTGTTTTATTATGCAAGTTTCATCCATAATTCCCTATTCAGTAAACCCCATCCAGATCCTCATATATGTGTGCAATGCAGCGCAATAATTAAACTACATAGGCTTGTCCTACTGTCAAAGAGTTTAAATAAACATTGGCGGAAGTTGTTTCATATACATAATAATAAGAAGATGTGGTCTGATTGCCAATGAGACAACTCTCCACCAGAGACATACTGACATAGAAGCTTACAACTATAGGTCGCCGTACAAGCTTCAACAATGTTCAGTGTTATTTAAATTTTAATTGTGTAGACGGCAAGTTTAAATTTGAGCTGTAATGTTATCAACGACTGTATTTGACATTGTGTTCTTGATACATTAATCATACTTGCCTTTCAACTACAGTCTTTTAGTTGTAAATAAGAAATACGTTGAGCTAAATGGTGCAAATACTCAGCATTAGATCTTACTCATGTTCATTTCAGTTTTTACAGAACATAACATAAAAGGTATTTTAACAAAATGTTGGTACAACATCTGTCATGTCTGTTCTTGGGTTTCAGATATTAAGTAGCTGGTATTTTGTTTATCCTGTAAGTTACATTTTTCTGTTACCTTAATGAAATGAACAGACCTGTTGGACAAAATAACTTTCCTGACTTGTAGTAAGGGAAATTCATTGCATAAATTTTTCATACATATTATCTTCACAAACCTCACATTTACATGATTCACCCCACTTGACTTGTTTATATAGTGTGTTTACATCATAACATTTCTGCATGTGTATTTGACACATTTGTTACTCGCAGTCATTGAGTTACACGAAACATATCAATTTCATATAACATAAGATGCAGCTTACATCACCCCTAGTTTTTGGTGGGGTTCGTGTTGTTTATTCTTTAGTTTTCTATGTTGTGTCGTGTGTACTATTGTTTTTCTGTTTGTCTTTTTCATTTTTAGCCATGGCGTTGTCAGTTTGTTTTAGATTTATGAGTTTGACTGTCCCTTTGGTATCTTTCGACCCTCTTCTTTTACAGAAAAGGAGGAAAATGCAATACAATTGTCAAAAGTGCTTAAAAAAAGATGAAGTGGTTTATTGTTCGTGTATTGTGTAGATATTTTTGTATGTGTATATATAAATTGTTTATGTCTGAAATTCCTTTTACTGTTTTTGGTATTGTGTAAATGAAATGCAAATGTGTTAGTTATTTTATGTGTCAATAAAAAATAAAGCATTACTTTGATGTTCCAACTTTTATTTTGACACTTTTACAGCTAGATGTTAACTTCCCACCAAGCATTTTAAAAATCTACACTAGATACAACAAATGAAAAAATGAATGGCTCCTGTCTTAAGGTTCATGTGGACCCTATAGCTGAAATGGCCGTATTTTCACCTCAAAATTTACTCTGAGTACAGACAAACCTGTGCATCTGTTAAAATTTTCAGGCATAGCATGCCCTAGATAAATAAATTTCAAATATGTTTTGTGTTTTAGAAAAATAAAAACTTACCAGGATTTTGCCGTGCACTTTTTTTCATTCCTCCAGAAGGTGCCAAAATAAACTCAGTTGGGAAAAAGGTTTGAGAACTTCCCCACAGGTAATTATTGAAGTGAGCTGTTTTGTTTGACATGGACATGAGATGGACAAAAGATACCTGACAATAATTGGTTATTTAAACTGTGTACCTGAGTGGACCATATCAAGGTAAACTCAACTGTTTGTTAATTTTATCATCTTCTGCAGGGACGAAAAAAAGTGTACGGTAAAATTCAGTTAAGTTATGAATTTTCTAAATCATACAATGCATTTGAATTCTATTTATCTAGGGCATGCTATGCCTTAAAACTTCTCAAAATGCACAGGTTTGCCTGTACTCAGATTAAATTTTGAGGTGAAAATACGGCCATTTTCGCCATAGGGTCCACATGAACCTTAAGTTAACCTTCCGGGTCTAGATCCAGCGACTAGCAATTATTATAAGCTATTTTCAACGTTAAGTTTTCTGCTATGGTTAGTTTGATAGGAACAACGTGTGTCAGATCAATGATATTTTCTATAAATTTGCATTGCTATAAGTACAAATCAGTTAGATCACTATATTGAGGCACTGTGCCCTAAGTTGTGGTCAAGCGAGAATTGTTGCAATGTTTCTGTCCATCAGACGGTCTCTTTCAGAATGTAATGCCGATGGACGAGACATATCTGTGTCCAGGGGCGGATCCAGATTTTTTTCATTCGGGGGCCCCACTGACTGATAGGATAGGGACCGCTCCAGTCATGTTTCAGTGACTCCCCAAATAATCAACCAAATTTTTCCAAGGAAAGGAAGGACAGGACCCCTTCCCTGGATCCGCCTATGGTGTCAACAGTTTATTAGTTCAAGTTATGGTAATAGCTTTCGGAGTTAGAAAGTAAAATCAGTGTCGGACAGCATTCATTTACTTCGCTTATGGTACCGTCCGGACAAACTTTGTGTAAGTACCAGATTTGAAATGTTTTTGTCGGATTTTTTCTCTGGTATCGGTGTATAAAGGTCGTTGTTGTGTTTCATCGTTAGAGAAAGTTTGTTTATCAGGGATACTTTTGTTCTATCGGCGATAGATTGTGGAATATGTAAATATATTCAAGTTCAATGAATGTACATATACGTACGTAGGTTATTTTTTAGAACAAAAAAACTATGTTTTCAAAAGGTAGACATGTGCATTGTAGCAACTATTTTGAAATTGATTCTGAAACGGGTTTTATAGGGCTGCTGAAGCCAGCTTTGTCGAAGACCCAATTTTGGTTTTGTGCTTTTTTCTGCTCTTTGGTTGGGTTGCTGTATCTTTGATACATTCCCAATTCCATATTCTCAATTTTTTTTCATTAAAAAAATCACTACCTATAATATATAGTTTCGATAAAAATAGTCTAACTGTGTTTGGCCCTTTAAAAAATTGAACAAGCGAATGTACACTTTAAATATCAAACTATGGATGTATTAGTAGGGAGAAAGAATATGTGACTATCGACATTATTTTATTTCCGACCTTTATCTTTATTGGATTGTGTAAATTTGACAGTTGTAAATGTAGAACGTTCAACCATTTTATGTCATTTGTTTAACATCTATTTTTATCAGGCTATCTTATACATATAAATATAAACTTCGTATTGCGACTTCAGTTCTACTTTATTGAGTTTGTGCTGCGGATGTTACAAATCTAAATAAAATTATGTCACAGGGAAGCATCAACTCGGATTTAGCCAAGGAGAGACAGAAGGCAACATTCAATGTAGAAAATTTATCAGTTCTACTACATGGAGGGCAGGCTAAGCTAAAAAGGAAGCGTTATATCGGTATGTATATTTACTAAAAAAAAATGAGAAACTAAGTTCAAAATGTAGAACGTTTACATGTATCTGGCTCAATTAATCTGCATATAATTACTAGTATAGACAGGCATTATAACCGATGTAGAGACAGGTCGGGATCACAGGCGTTTGGGTATATGCTATAGAATCTTTTTCTAAATTGTTTTCTGGTTGATTAAATCCGTTCTACTACATGGAGGGCCAGCTAAACAAAAAGGGATACCGTATGTATATTTACTTAAACAACGAGAAAGTATAAGTTCAAAATGTAGAACGTTTGCATGTTTCTGGCTGAATAAATCTGCAAATTATTACTATAGTATATGGTATTGACTAGGGCAGAGAACGGCAACAACCATGTAATAATGCCTATGTTGGTTATATCGCATTGCTGCTGAGAAAGATACAAGACAGGCGTTATAACCGATGTAGAGACAGGCCGGGATCACAGGCGTTATAACCGATGTAGAGACAGGCCGGGATCACAGGCATTATAACCGATGTAGAGACAGGCCGGGATCACAGGCGTTTGGGTATATGCTATAGAATCTTTTTTTAAATTGTTTTGTTGTTGATTGAAATATTCAATTTTCTATATTATTAATACATATATCTATCACCACTGTGCATTCCTCGCCTAGTTTCGAGTGATTTAAACAAATGTTTCTTAGTATGGATAATGGTGATAGATATATGAAGTATTAATATAGAAAATTAAATATTTTAATCAACAACAAAAAAACAAAAAAATATCTGTATCATATACCCAAGCGCCTGTGCGTGAAATTTGAATGTATACTCAGGAATTTACGCCATTATACCAGAAGCTTTCATACTTGGTAGACTTGATTTTGCCATCATGTGTTTTTGAGGCCTGGACTGAGTCGGGTGTGTCTATTCTGTGATGGTCATTCATTATGTATTCGTGTTTGTTTAATGTAATGAGTTAATACTTCAGTTTCATTATGTATATCTGTTATATTCATTTGATAAAATTTACTGTTTGCAATAGCATTAATTGTTCTAAATAATTAGGATGTTCTTATCCCAAGCATACAAACTTAGCCGTATTTGACACAACCTTTTTCAACTTTTGATCTTCAGTGCTGTACAACTTTGTACCTTTTTTTCGCTTCGATCTTTTATATCTGGGCGTCACTGTTGAGTCTTGTGTGGACGAGGCGTGTTTTTGGCGTATTAAATTTTAAACCTGATGCTTTTTGTTATTCATTAATCATGTTTCTTTGTCTAATACGTTTTCCTATTTATTTGTATTGTAGTCCTGTAATATTATGTTGTCATTTCTATGTTATATTTAACATTGCCATTAAAGTGCGAGGTTTGGCATGCCACAAAACCAGGTTCAACCCACCAATTTTTCCTTTAAAAATGTCCTGTACCAAGTCAGGAATATGGTCATTGTTATATTATTGTTCGTTTCTGTGTGTGTTACAATTTAACGTTGCGTCGTTTTTTTTCTCTTATTTTTGAGTGTAAATTGAGATTGCGATAAGACGTGTCACGATACTTGTCTATCCCAAATTTATGTATTTGGTTTTGATGTTATATTTGTTGTTCTCGTGGGATTTTGTCTGATGCTTGGTCCGTTTCTGTGTGTGTTAGTTACATTGTAGTGTTGTGTCGTTGTTCTCCTCTTATGTTTATGCGTTTCCTTCAATTGTAGTTTGTTACCCCGATTTTGTTTTTTGTCCATGGATTTATGAGTTTGAACAGCGATATACTACTGTTGCATTTATTTGGTCATACAATGCAGTAATTATGATTTAGCTATTTCTGATTGAGTTCTATTGTTTACACAACTACAAGGCACAATTCGGAACGATCCATTAAGTCATGTCAGATAACTTTAAAGCCTCCATAAAAACTATTATCATAAATCGAGAATCCCCACGTAACCTATCTTTCAATATGTGAAATGAAACCTCCATTGCCAACTTTTTCTTAACTTTTTTTTTGTAGAAAACCTTGTAAGAGAAGATCCGTTTTATAGACAGCTTAAACCTTGGTCGTATTGTAGTGTAGAGGAGCAGTATGAAACCACATTAACAAAACACATGCATGTTAAAAAACAGATTGAAAAACATAGACTAACAGACAGAAATGATTCGATGATATATAAACAGTAAGTCTAGCGGGACGGCTACAGTGCAGGCGATTTGGCGTCACGATATCTCAGTTTAGACGAGTTGTATATACATAATGTACACAGCCATGTATCACCATCATTGCTGGTGATCCGATGGATAAATCTGTTGTAGAGTTGTCATTGACTCAGACGTACTTATAAATATAATTATTTTCTGTGACTGTATCTTGCATTAATTTGTAGGATCCTTTACTATAGATAATTGAGCTGATCTGTAACAAAAACATCTCCATGCCTTATATATATCATGTACTGTAGTACGACGCTAGATTAAAACTGACGAGGAAAGGTAACACACGACCACCGAAAGCTTTATTATTGTGAAGCCTAGGTGGTCGTGTGGTCTAGCTGGACGGCTACAGTGCTGGCGATTTGGTGTCACGTTATCTCAGTAGCATGGGTTCGAATCCCGGGAGGGAAGAACAAAAACTTTGCGAAAGCAAATTTACAGATCTAACATTGTTGGGTTGATGTTTAGACGAGTTGTATAAACAGTAAGAAATATATACTTTTATATACCTGTAACCCATAAGCCTATTCTCAAAAAAGCAGATTAGCCGAAACTTATTTGTTGGATATATTTTCTACTTGTTTCCCATTTTCCTTTTCCTTTATAAGTCATTTTGTACACTATTCCATTTTCGGGAATGATTGTGACGTTGAATTTTCACACGTTTTTTGTGTCTTGTATATGATAGGTAGACATATAATTATTCTTGAAATAGTAGCTTATCCCAAGCTTACAATGTATTTATCGTATATTTCCTCTTTTCCAGTATGCCGTTCCTTTTATTTTTTTGTGTGGAATGTTCTCTTTTAGGCAATATTTGTGTTGTCAAGTTCTTTAAAAAAGAGGCAAAAGATACCCAAAGAGACCTTTATTATCATAAATCGAAAATAAATTGAAAAAGCCATGACTAAAAAAGACAAAGACGAAAAAACAAACAAACAAACAACAGTACACAAAACAGTACATATAAAATCAAAGACTGCCCAATAAAAACCCAACCAAAAACTGTGGATGATCTAAACTCCTACGGAAGGATAAGCAGATCCTGCTCCACAAGTAGCACCCGTTGTGTTGCTCATGGAAGTACAAACTTGATAAGAAGTATAATTCAGATGCTCACATTCAGGGAAAAGAAGATGGAGTAGAAATTACGACGATTGAAATATATCTGTCGTCGTATGTCAAACAGATATTCCATGACGGCCAACCAACTAGTAATGCCGTCAGTAAAATTATGAAGGGATGATTTCAATTTCATCACTTGATGTCACTTGTTTAGTGAAAATGGACGTCACACTAACTCCAAAACATATAAATGAGCTAAATAAACATACACGAATAACAAAGGCCAGAGCCTCCCGACTTGAGTTGTCGCAAAAATGTGAGATGTCAACCCTCCCCTATATCTCTGATATTCGATGTCAGAATAGGTAACAAAATTAACTGAGCAGAATGACAATGATACATAAATTAACATAATCTTACTAATAATATATGAGTAGTAAGCAAAAGTGTGTTAAAAACTGAAACTTTTTAGTAAGGAAAACTTTTTGTGAACTAAATTAAATTTGAACCCTTATTATGTTGTAAAACTGTTTATGCCAAAATTACACGATACGCATGTCGTTACTTAAAGATGAGACTTTAATAAAACGTTGAATTGAATTGAAATAGCAATGGATGTTCGTTATGACAATTTTCTTGCTCGTGACCAAATGTTTACAGAACACATGCATACAACTGAAAAGAACAAAAGGTTAAGTTTGCCTGGGGGCCCGGAGTTTAAGCCTATGTTTTAGATAATTGTGATTACTTGGAGCACGGGGGTTATCATTTCACTAGTTGTAAGTCTCAAAACCCTTACTCATATTACAGACGAAAAATCATACTTAGGGTTATTATATATTTACAGGAGCGCTTTTCCACACGAGGCAAATCCAATAAACATCAATACTACAATGTTTATCCCCACTATAGAACAACAAGGAACAGAAGAACAAAAAACTAAATGGTTACCCTTAGCCTATCAGGAAAAAATAATTGGAACATATGCTCAAACTGAAATAGGACATGGTCAGTTGAATACATTTGAGGGAAAATATATAATTGAACTATGATCAAGGAGTGATTTCAACTTGTTGCACTTATGAACCAAAGTAATGTTTCAGCCACATTATCAACGTCTTTATTTCCGCATATCGTCCTGAATATGCATGAAATATTTGCCACTGGACGTTAAGTAACCAACAATCAATCAATTATTTCCACATGCGTATATGTTTCCCTCATTGATATCTTGATCTGAGCAAAGTTTTTATGACAAAAAAATGTGTTTGAATCCTTAATAATTACATTGCATGTATGTTTTATTTTAAAACGTTATTTTGATTGGCTAACAACAATCTCTCGACATTCTGGAAATAAACCTTCGTTTTAAAGTGAAATGTAACATTCATGATGACACGAGCTCCTGCAAATAAAGTGCACAGGTATTTAAAATAAACTCTTGACAGGCATCGTGTTTTCATGATGCTAGCTGAAAAATGTAATTTTAAGTATTGAATGCTTCTTGTAGTAATTTCATAGGGTTGTAAAAGCGTTGATCGTGCGCACTTTAATAGAATGAAGCGCTTTTGCGCTTCATACAAAATGTACTCCAGTTGACACTTTTACACCCAATGAATTTACAAAAAAAAACATTCTTTTCTTAAATGAGTACAATGTAAATTGTAGTGAGTCTTATTTGTAAAAGACAAAAATTCCACGAAAATAAATTTATCCAGAGGTTCATACAAATCCTATCTAAATTCCGATATCATGAATATCACTATTTGCAAAATTGTAAATCAATCGTTGAGAATATATATATACACAGTCATTGTATGTAAAAGACAACTGAAGTGTACCTTTGTTATTGATGCTAGTTTAAATATTTTTATTGATAGGTACGTTTTTGAGAGGTCTGGAGACAACAGCAACATATGATCCAAAGACGAAAGAGTTCATACTCAATACTCCATCTTTGTCTGCAACTAAATTCTGGCCAGCCGGATGTAAGTAATGACCAATCAAATTTGAAAAAAATAATAATCACTAAGTGCTTTTTTAACGTTCTTCTGTGTATTGTTTTTTTGTTATTCTACTGATACATGTAGATAAAAACAAGACATGAGTTAAAGCCCCAAATATGTACTTAAGCAAAGTCACTTTTACTGTATATATATATATTTATTATATACTTAGTAGTAAATACAGATAAATTGTATGTGTAATACAATCATTGGCAAGCGTGCTGTATCAGCCACCAGTGATGATATCGATATCAGCACGGTTGCAAAAGCTTTATCACACCTTTAATCTGTATGACGTCACGTCATCGGTTGCAGTCACTGTTGCAAAGGCTTTATCAAATCCCTAATCTGTATGACGTCATGTCAAACCTATAATCTGTATGACGTTATTTCAAACCACCTTATCTGTATGACGTCATGTCACATAAAATAAACATCTACGTGAGGTATATGTATATAATAAAGTGTATATGATATGGCTTTTTCAATATCACACACTGTATCAACCCTCAACCAATATAATCCCTCGAGCAGAGCTCTTGGGATTATATTGGTGTTTCGGGTTGATATGGATGCGATATTGAAAAAGCCATATGATATTCTCTATATATACAACTCGTCTAAACATCAACCCAACAATGTTAGATCTGTAAATTTGCTTTCGCAAATATTTTGTTCTTCCCTCTGCGGGATTCGAACCAATGCTACTGAGATATCGTGACACCAAATCGCCTGCACTGTAGCCGTCCCGCTAGACCACATGACCACCTTGGCTTCACAAAAATAAAGCTTTCGGTGGCCGTGTGTTACATTTCCTCGTCAGTTTTAATCTAGCGTCGTACTATGATATATAAGGCATGGAGATGGTATAGTTACAGATCAGCTCATGATGGATAAATCTGTTGTAACTCAGACGTACTTATAAATATAATTATTTTCTGTGACTGTATCTTGCCTTAATTTGGATCCTTTACTATAGATACTTGAGCTGATCTGTTACTATAACATCTTCATGCCTTAAATATCATGTACTGAAGTACGCCGCTAGATTAAAACTGACGAGGAAAGGTTACACATGGTCAGCGAAAGCTCTTTTTGAGAGCCCAGGTGGTCGTGTGGTCTAGCGGGACGGCTGCAGTGCAGGCGATTTGGTGTCACGATATCACAGTAGCATGGGTTCGAATCCCGGCGAGGGAAGAACCAAAAATTTGCGAAAGCAAATTTACAGATCTAACATTGTTGGGTTGATGTTTAGACGAGTTGTATATACATTATGTACACAGCCTTGTATCACCATCATTGATGGCGATCCGATGGATACATCTGTTGTAGGGTTGTCACTGACTCAGACGTACTTATAAATATAATTATTTTCTGTGACTGTATCTTACATTAATTTGTAGGATCCTTTACTATAGATAATTTAGCTGATCTGTAACAATAACATCTTCATGCCTTATATATCATGTACTGCAGTACGCCGCTAGATTAAAACTGGCGTGGAAAGGTAACACACGGCCAGCGAAAGCTCTTTTTTTGAGAGCCCAGGTGGTCGTGTGGTCTAGCGGGACGGCTGCAGTGCAGGCGATTTGGTGTCACGATATCACAGTAGCATGGGTTCGAATCCCGGCGAGGGAAGAACCAAAAATTTGCGAAAGCAAATTTACAGATCTAACATTGTTGGGTTGATGTTTAGACGAGTTGTATATATATATATATATATATATATATATATATATATATGAGTCTGAAAGATTGTGTAACAATACCTATTAAGTTTACTGGTTGGTAGATTCTTATAGACTCTATATATATAGAGCCCAGGTGGTCGTGTACTCTAGCGGGACGGCTGCAGTGCAGGCGATTTGGTGTCACGATATCACAGTAGCATGGGTTCGAATCCCGGCGAGGGAAGAACCAAAAATTTGCGAAAGCAAATTTACAGATCTAACATTGTTGGGTTGATGTTTAGACGAGTTGTATATATATATATATATATATCCAAGATCTTTCCCAATCCTCCTGTCTTAGCTTTTCGTAGACCAGCAAGTCTGAAAGACTTATTTGTTAGAGCTGACGTCTCCTCAAATAAAAGCTGTTCAATTGCAGGATGGTGCAAGTCATGTGGTAACAGACGTTGCCTGACTTGTCAACAAATACTGAATACTCAAACATTCACTTGCCACTCGACTGGGTCTGTGTACACTATATATTGCAATGTAACTTGCAAAACCCAGAATGTTGTATACCTCCTTCAATGTCGATGTGGCATGCAGTATGTTGGCGAGACAGAGCAGCCATTTAACAAACGCATGAATGGTCATCGAAGTGACTACACTTGCAAGCCCGACCTACCCTTAAGTCGTCATTTGAGATCACCTGGACACACACAAGCTGATCTCAAAAACCTTACCATCACGATCATAGACCACAACGAGGGTTGGTCGAAGGTCGACAGAGTCGCTCGGGAAAGATTTTGGATAAGAAAGTTACTGACAGTCTCCCCAGAGGGTATAAATGAAAAAACATAGAACGAGTCCCTCATTTTCCTGTGACTACCTGTTTCAAACAACGCCGGATTTAGTACTGGCTTTACAGTTCGAAATTATTTTTAAAATAACAGTTTAAATTACAGGTTTTCATTGATTCGGGATGATGTATAAGTACGTTGCCACGTTCAATTATTTTACCTTATTATACAATACTTATTTTTTCAATCAGTATTATACTGATATTCGTTTGGGAGGCTTAAATATGTAGTTTCTGTTGTAATTGCCCTACCGTTGTCTTATTTATACCATCCTTGATCAGCTAGGACATTTTTGATTTTTTTTGTTTGAGGACTGCCCTCAATGCAGTTATAACATCTCAACTGTCACAACCTTTGGAAATCTAGAGTTGTGCCATTTCACATCGTAAATAACTATTTTTATTTTTGGCATATTTCTGTAGTCTTTGCGGTGTGTTTGGAAATTTTAAAATTGTTCCAGCGTTCGCTTAAATTGTATAAATCAAGATTTTGATAGAGTCTCAATTTGAATTGACATGATTCATTTGTCATTGTGCAATTACCGAAGAAGGATATCTGTTATCCGAAATATCTAATATTTGTGTATTTTATAGTTATTTAATGGTGATGTTGTACCCTTTTTGACTTGTTATATATTATATTTTGTAGTGTACAGAATCATATTACATGATCCATCGCCCTGTAAGATTGATCGTTGACTATTTATTCAGTCATTTAATAATTTTACCTTTTTGGTAGTCTGCATCGAGTGTGTTCACCCGATCCGATTTTCTTACTGCATATTCCATCATGCATTTTCAATTTTATTTTAAGAAATTAAGATCTTCTACTATCAAAATTATCAAAACAGAACATCACATTTCAAATTTAGAAACCTACATTAATCAAGAAATTATTCCGAAAGGACTCATTTTAAAGGCCTCCCCACTTACAACCGGAGAAAAGTCGAACAGATTTTTTCACAGATGGAACAACATTTTATACAACAGTTCTTTACGTCTGATGGATCTCTTACGCCAAGAAGCAATTCATCAAGTTAATTATTTTTATAAACTACGTGATAATTTGCATTGCCGATCCCGTGAACATTTGTCTGATCCTGATCTTGACGAAATTCAAGTACGTCTTGGTGATATCAACCATATTGAATCACATAAGCTCCACGTCAAACAGATCAACAAATTTAAACGTGATGGTGTGCAAATTAACCACCCTTCAATTAGACCCTCTACAAAATCTAAGAAAAAGCCTCGAAATCGTAGATTTATAAGAAAAATTCGAGTTCCGATGGATCCCAACAACACGGTTGTCAATTTATCCTCAGTCTCTTTATCTGAGGACGAAACTAAAGTCTTGTCCAAGGGTTTGAATTTTTGCCCTACTTCCAATAAAATAGATGATATGAAACTGGGAGATGACCTTGATAACTTTGCTAGAACCCTCAGAATCAAAGAATATTTTGGTAACAAGGATAAAGAGGTGGATAATGAGAAAGACACAGACACGTCCGACTCGGAGGAAGAAATCATAATTCCACATTTTAAAAAGAAGAGTTCATGGATTCCAAAACCTAGTAAATCTGCTACACTGGAAGATGTTATCGACAAAATCAAATCGGATGTTGTTCATCTAGCTAGCAACAAGTACTCGTCATTTTACAACATCTCTCCTGACGAGAAAAAAGCCATACAATCGCTAAGAAACCGAGATGATATTGTGATAAAACCAGCAGACAAGGGCAGTGCCGTTGTGATAATGGACAAAGCTAACTACATCGCGGAAGCAGTGCGTCAGCTCTCTGATGAGAGATTTTATAAAAAGCTAGACTATGACCCTACTTCCGAGTTTAGCTCCAAAATTATCACTGCGGTACAAACCATGTACAATGACGGTCATATAGATGAGGATACAATTGGTTATTTAAAGCCAGAGAATGCCAAGCCTGGTCGATTGTATCTTCTTCCCAAAATACACAAGGTTAACAACCCTGGTAGACCCATTGTATCCGCAAACGGCCATCCGACTGAGAAAATCTCGGAATTCGTCGATTTTCATTTAAGATCTCATGTAGAAAATCTTCCTTCCCACATTCAAGACACTACAGATTATCTTCGTAAAATGGAATCCATGAACCCTCTTCCTCCGGAAACCCTCCTTGTCACTTTAGATGTCACCTCATTGTATACCAACATACCTCATGATGACGGCATACAATCTTGTAGGGAAATATGGGACTCGCGCAACATTTTAGAACCACCTACTGAATGTTTAGTCCAGCTACTTACTCTGGTCCTGAAATGCAACAATTTCACCTTTAATGGTGAGCATTACCTTCAAATTAACGGGACAGCGATGGGGACGAAAATGGCACCGTCTTACGCCAATATTTTCATGGGCAAATTAGAAAAACAAATTATTGCAACATCTTTATCCAAACCTTTGTCTTGGTTCCGTTTCATTGATGATGTTGACATGAAATGGATTGAATCTCAACAAAAACTGGATGATTTCATCAGACATGCAAACAACGCCCACCATTCAATTAAATTTACGTATGAAATTTCCGACTCTAAGATATCTTTCTTAGACACAACCACATCTATAAAGGACGGTGTCATATCAACAGACCTTTACTGTAAGCCCACAGATAAACATCAATACCTTTCTCCCCAAAGCTGTCACCCCAAACACTGTACAAAAAGTATCCCGTACAGTCAAGCTCTCAGAGTCAAGCGGATTTGCTCCTCTGAGGAGGCTGTCACGAAACGGTTACAGGAACTTCGCGGATTTTTGACAAAACGAGGTTATAAGAAATTGGACATAGATAAGGGGTTTGCGCGCGCTAACAATAACAGCCGCAATGACCTCTTACAGTACAAACGGAAGAGGCGCAGCAAAATAGTCCCGTTTGTTCTTACATACAATCCAGCCTTTAATAACCTTTCACGTTTGATCCGTGCCAATTGGCAAACTATTGCCAAACACCCTAAATTATCCAAGATCTTTCCCAATCCTTCTGTCTTAGCTTTTCGTAGACCAGCAAGTCTGAAAGACTTATTTGTTAGAGCTGACGTCTCCTCAAATAAAAGCTGTTCAATTGCAGGATGGTGCAAGTCATGTGGTAACAGACGTTGCCTGACTTGTCAACAAATACTGAATACTCAAACATTCACTTGCCACTCGACTGGGTCTGTGTACACTATATATTGCAATGTAACTTGCAAAACCCAGAATGTTGTATACCTCCTTCAATGTCGATGTGGCATGCAGTATGTTGGCGAGACAGAGCAGCCATTTAACAAACGCATGAATGGTCATCGAAGTGACTACACTTGCAAGCCCGACCTACCCTTAAGTCGTCATTTGAGATCACCTGGACACACACAAGCTGATCTCAAAAACCTTACCATCACGATCATAGACCACAACGAGGGTTGGTCGAAGGTCGACAGAGTCGCTCGGGAAAGATTTTGGATAAGAAAGTTACGGACAGTCTCCCCAGAGGGTATAAATGAAAAAACATAGAACGAGTCCCTCATTTTCCTGTGACTACCTGTTTCAAACAACGCCGGATTTAGTACTGGCTTTACAGTTCGAAATTATTTTTAAAATAACAGTTTAAATTACAGGTTTTCATTGATTCGGGATGATGTATAAGTACGTTGCCACGTTCAATTATTTTACCTTATTATACAATACTTATTTTTTCAATCAGTATTATACTGATATTCGTTTGGGAGGCTTAAATATGTAGTTTCTGTTGTAATTGCCCTACCGTTGTCTAATTTATACCATCCTTGATCGGCTAGGACATTTTTGATTTTTTTTGTTTGAGGACTGCCCTCAATGCAGTTATAACATCTCAACTGTCACAACCTTTGGAAATCTAGAGTTGTGCCATTTCACATCGTAAATAACTATTTTTATTTTTGGCATATTTCTGTAGTCTTTGCGGTGTGTTTGGAAATTTTAAAATTGTTCCAGCGTTCGCTTAAATTGTATAAATCAAGATTTTGATAGAGTCTCAATTTGAATTGACATGATTCATTTGTCATTGTGCAATTACCGAAGAAGGATATCTGTTATCCGAAATATCTAATATTTGTGTATTTTATAGTTATTTAATAGTGATGTTGTACCCTTTTTGACTTGTTATATATATATATATATATATATATATATAAATATATATACATGCTTTCTTAAAAATGCTTTCATGTCGAACACTTATCGCTTTATTCCTATCGCATATTTCAAAACCTAAAAGTACATACAACAAAATGCGTTAATAACTTGATAACCATGACTATTTTTTTTTTCAGTAGGAAGAACATCAAACTATTGTGTAGTGGTTGCCCAGTTATACACACAAGAAAAGTGTCATGGCATCCATATATTCATGCTACAGTTAAGGAGTTTAGAAGACCACAGTCAGCTTCCTGGTAAAGACATTATTATCTACAGTTTATAAGTCAAATGTCTTTGATATACACATCAACATGTTTTAAAAGCACGAATCCAAGTATGGATCTAAATAAATATTTTTTATTAAAGTTTAGGAATTTTAGAAAATAAACAGGCACTTTAAGCTGTATATATATGTAATTGAAAACAAATCATGTTGTCTTTTTCATAAAAATTGATACAAATAATTGTCATGAACTTGTTTTCGATATATGTCACAGTTTAACGTCTCGAAAAAATAATATTTTACGTTAGCAACGTCATTACCCTCTCTGTAATTCAATATCTGCCATCCTAAATATGAGTAGTAACACTATTTTCTTGCAGCTATGAAATGTTATCTGACAGATTTAAAATTGTTTCGATTTTATACTTTCTCATTCTTTTAAACATTACAACAAATAAATCACAATTGTGAAAGAGAAACGTATAATACAAAAGATGTTCAACTCACAAGTCAAACACCAACTTACAATGCCATAGCAAAAACACAAAACGCTCAAAAGACAAACGATAGTCTATATAACACAACATAAAAAAACTTTGGACAGAGCATTGCGAAACGAACCCTACCAAAAACTGGAAGCTCATTTTTATTACGTACATGTAATAGGCGTCCTCGTTATTTACAATAACAAATCCAACAAATATGTAATTCAATTACGACTGCAGGGATTGAAAACGGTGTGATCGGTAACAAGTTTGGATTTGGATCGAACGACAATGGATATCTAAAACTTAACAGTGTCAGGATTCCAAGGGAAAATATGCTGATGCGATACTCGAAAGTGAGTACTTACCTATATCGTATAATACCAAACTTGAGTACAAAATCATATAATACTAAACTTAAGTACTACAATACTGTGTGTAACATTTAAGTACCACCAAAATGACATCGCACAATAGAGAATAATTAGTATGCATGTTTAATCTTCGATTCCGTCAGTTTCAACCCATATACTTCAAACGGTGAACAATGCTTGTAAATACCGAAAATGTGAACCTCAGTTTCTTTGAAAATTGACATTTTTTCTTCTTCAGAATTTACATATCGTGAAAATCAATCAATTATAGCAGTATGTATCCAATTAAAATAGTAACGGGTTTTATCTAATATCTCCTAGTTTGCCGTAGCTTTATCAATTTGTGGAATTCTGTTATTACATTAAAATTGTCGATGTCTGACGCAGGTAATCCGACATCTATAAGTACATATTTTTAGATAGTTATAACGAATTATAGTATGATAAAAATATAAAAAGAAATAAAGGCAACAGTAGTATACCGCTGTTCAAAAATCATAAATGAGTTGAGAGAAAACAAATCCGATTTACAAACTAAAACCAAGGGATACACATCAACTATACTAGTATATAAGAGGAAAACAACGAAGCAAGAGAACACGGAAGTGCAACAAGAACAAACGACAATACAACATACATAGAAACGAACTATTAGAATAAAAACCATACACAAATAAGTTTAAGTACTCAGACTTATTCAGAAATACACATACTGTTGTCTTTCATCAGGTCTTAGAGGATGGTACTTATATTAAACCTGAAAATACTAAAGTGACATATGGGACAATGGTACTTGTCAGATCATTCATTGTTAGAAATGCCGCTATACAGCTGGCTGAGGCTTGTACTATAGCTATTCGCTACAGTGCTGTCAGAAGACAATCTGAATTAACACCGGGGTAAGTATATTTTATTTAGATTCAAAGAAAAAATTATTTCTGATTAAAAAAAATTTGACTTTAAAAAAAAATGAGAATAGAATTGGGGAATGTGTCAAAGCGACAACAACTCGACCAAACAACAGAAAACAGTCAAAGGCTACCAATGGGCAATCAAAAAGTAAATTCAATAAAAATACTGAACTCCGGGGGAAATCCAAAACGGAGAGTCCTTAATCGCATAGCAAAATCAAAAGCTCAAACACATCAAACGAATGGATAACAACTGTCATATTCCTGACTTGCTACAGGTATTTTCTTATGTAGAAAATGGTGGGTTAAACCTGGTATATAGACAAAGACATAGGCAAAAATGAAAGACAAGAATACGAAAATAATGGTAGAAAACAAAACACAAATACAAAGTCACGTCAAATCAATATCACCAAAATCAGACTAAACAGTAAAAGTAATATACATAAAAGAATACTATATGATAAACAACGTCAGTACCCATACTCTATACTCTCAAGACCATCGTGTATTATTTGTGAAATTTATCCGGAATATTTATCAACAAGGTCTTTGTTGCTTCCAATGAACTTTGTAAGAAAAAGGACGAGATTTTCTTTGACAATACTTCTGGTTCATAATCTTTCTGCTCTCACACTGGTGACGTTTAACACTGGGCGAAAAGTCCGCTCGCGGAGGCGGGCTTCAGCTGACCCCTTAAGTGCAATAAAAATGGACGTCACACCAAACTCCAAAGCATATAAATGAAATAAATTGCTGTTTTAAAGTCCGTTACTTCAAGTTGTGGACCATACATAACAAAATGGGGGAGAGCTCGTTAAGTCGGGGAAATTCTTGTTAAATATATTGATGTGATTGTGTCATACATATGAAAGAGTTAAAACTAGCTATAGAATCGGGTTAACTCCGCCATTTTCTACATTCGGAAATGCCTTTATCAATTTAGGAATATGACAGTTGACTAGCTTCCAATTCGTTCGTTGCGTTGGAGTTTTGGATTTTGCTTTTTGATAAAGAACTTTTCGTTTGGAATTTTCCTTGGAGTTCGGTATTTTTGTTTTTTATTTTTTGATATTCCTGAAATTAATTTCGATTGATGATCTCAATAAGAATTTATTAGTTCTTTGATCAATCTTTATCTCCTGTTGTGTATTCGGTAACATTATTTATTATAAAAGAGACTATTGCTTAAAGCAGTAAATACATTTCTACTCAGAGTAGGTTGATTGACAGATGATTCAATGGGATTGTTGACTGTCCGATATTATGTGAGACATATTTATCAAACCATTCCGCAGTGTCACACATCATTTGACTTATAATAGAACACAGAAAATATAATATGTTATCCTTATAACACCGGGAAGTTGTAATTTGAAACTTTTTATTTTCACAATTTTGGATAGGTATTTTTTGTTTTTATATAGATTAGACCGTTTTTGATTTCCTGTTTGGATTGTTTTAACCTATTTGTTGTTCACTTTTTATACATTGGGACTTGGATGGAGAGGGTGTGGTTACCCAGGAGATTCTAGGCATTTAAAAATAATTCTTATACATTTTCACAGATTGTTTAGTTCAGACGGGTTGCTACTATTCATTAGACCTTGAAATTTTAAAATATTTGATCTGTTTACAAAATGATGTTTTAGTAGCCATTGTCTATTTTCGTATATTGCCGAGCATTCTAAATTATAATGGAACTCGTCGCTAATATCACCGGAATTGCACAAATTACAAGTACGATTTTCTCTCTGAAAGTTTTGTCATCTACCAATTTCGATAGGAATTTTTGTGTTCAAAGTTCTAAATCTACAAAAAGAAGCATTGTCATCTAAAACACCAAAGTAGGTTTCGAAATGTCAGCACATGTATATGGAGTATTTTCCTTCCAGTGGATATTATATTCTAGAGCTTGTGTTTATGATTTGATTGATAACGGCTTGCAGCTTACAATGAAACTATTGAGAAAATCTCTCCAAAGTTGTACGAAATTAATCATGATTGCAGACAACATTCTGCAAATCAAAATTATTCAGATTTTAAAAGGTGAAACTATGGATTTTAAAGTATTGACTTTAATTTCAGGGGTATAGAACCACAGATTTTAGATTACCAGACACAGCAGTACAGGTTGTTTCCCTTATTGTCTACAGCGTATGCTTTTCATTTTGCCTCGACTAACATGACAGAAACATACGAAAGGATTAGCAAACAAATAGAGGCTGGACGCCTTGACCAACTACCACAGGTATCTATTTAGAATCTAAATATCTTCAGGAACATATGTTATCCTTCAGTATGATTTTCTTTGCTATTTCTTTCGCTCTTTTTCCCTATGAGTTAAACTCAGTGTTAATAGTTTTTTATACACAACATAATTGAAGATATATGTTTTATTATTAAAATATCAAAACATACTAAAACTACAACTAAATATTAAAATAAACTGTATCATAACAGTACATATCTTTCTACATTGTATGACAAACTATATAATACATTATTGGCTTTCTGGGGGCTACTCATTCACTTAAGAGAATTGAAATAAACATTTCAAACTATTCAAAATATGAGAAAATAAATTCAAAACTTATAAAAATATGAGAAAAATAAAAATAAGCGATTAGTAAAAAATGTTCCTGGGGCGATCCCCAGGAATGAACCTATGTGTTTTTTACTGGGGCGATCCCCAGGAATGAGCCTATGTGTTTCCTGGGGCGATCCCCAGGAATGAACCTATGTGTTTCCTGGGGCGATCCCCAGGAATGAGCCTATGTGTTTCCTGGGGCGATCCCCAGGAATGAACCTATGTGTTTCCTGGGGCGATCCCCAGGAATGAGCCTATGTGTTTCCTGGGGCGATCCCCAGGAATGAACCTACATTCCTCGACAGGAATGAACCTAATTGCTCCTGGGCGATCCCAGCGTAGTAAAAATACTACTTAAAATACAATTTGTTACTCAACAGGAATTAACCTATCTGATGTATTATTGAATTGGGGGAGTATGATTCTTCTGGGGGCTACTCATTCACTTAAGAGAATTGAAATAAACATTTCAAACTATTCAAAATATGAGAAAATAAATTCAAAACTTATAAAAATATGAGAAAAATAAAAATAAGCGATTAGTAAAAAATGTTCCTGGGGCGATCCCCAGGAATGAACCTATGTGTTTCCTGGGGCGATCCCCAGGAATGAGCCTATGTGTTTCCTGGGGCGATCCCCAGGAATGAACCTATGTGTTTCCTGGGGCGATCCCCAGGAATGAGCCTATGTGTTTCCTGGGGCGATCCCCAGGAATGAACCTACATTCCTCGACAGGAATGAACATAATTGCTCCTGGGCGATCCCAGCGTAGTAAAAATACTACTTAAAATACAATTTGTTCCTCAACAGGAATTAACCTTTCTGATGTATTATTGAATTGGGGGAGTATGATTCCCCTGGAATTAAAAGCCTGGGGCGATCCCCAGGAATGAACCTATGTGCATCCTGGGGCGATCCCCAGGAATGAGCCTATGTGTTTCCTGGGGCGATCCCCAGGAATGAACCTATGTGTTTCCTGGGGCGATCCCCAGGAATGAGCCTATGTGTTTCCTGGGGCGATCCCCAGGAATGAACCTACATTCCTCGACAGGAATGAACCTAATTGCTCCTGGGCGATCCCAGCGTAGTAAAAATACTACTTAAAATACAATTTGTTCCTCGACAGGAATTAACCTATCTGATGTATTATTGAATTGGGGGAGTATGATTCCCCTGGAATTAAAAAGAAAAGGCACATATCATTTCCATATGAGTAGCCCCTAAACAAGAGATGAACAAATATTAATATATTTAAACTAACAAACAAGATATATGAAGAAAATATAACATGTCATATAGCAATTTCAAATCACTCTTTCTATAACTTCAATTTTATAGATGATATATTTTAACTTCGCAGGAATGCATAGCATGAAAACACTTTAGCTTGAATGAAAATATAACAAACTTAACAACTGTATGAATATTCTTAAACAGAAATACCAAGAACTTGCAGTCAGAATTACACAATATTGGTCTGACTGTAACTTAGAGTAACACCTTTAAAATTTTACATATTTTAATACATTCATATCATACCTATCACATAAGCTAAATACCCAGTTAATGCACAGGTGTAGTTGGGGCTGGTGGGTGGGATAACTGATTGTAATGCATCAAATACAACGATGCTTCCTCTCAATTCATCAACAATACTCTAACCCCCCCTCTAGGGCACTATTCCTACTAAGCTAAAAATAGATGTTATGTAATTGCTTAAGAATAGACTAGATACCTGCCTGCTGAAATCATAGATAACAGATACATTGTATTGTGTATAAACTATAATTTAATAAATCAAATTTCCTTTTATACACAACACAATTGAAGATATATGTTTTATTATTAAAATATCAAAACATACTAAAACTACAACTAAATATTAAAATAAACTGTATCATAACAGTACATATCTTTCTACATTGTATGACAAACTATATAATACATTATTGGCTTTCTGGGGGCTACTCATTCACTTAAGAGAATTGAAATAAACATTTCAAACTATTCAAAATATGAGAAAATAAATTCAAAACTTATAAAAACATGAGAAAAATAAAAATAAGCGATTAGTAAAAAATGTTCCTGGGGCGATCCCCAGGAATGAACCTATGTGTTTCCTGGGGCGATCCCCAGGAATGAGCCTATGTGTTTCCTGGGGCGATCCCCAGGAATGAACCTATGTGTTTCCTGGGGCGATCCCCAGGAATGAGCCTATATGTTTCCTGGGGCGATCCCAGGAATGAACCTACATTCCTCGACAGGAATAAACCTACATTCCTCGACAGGAATAAACCTACATTCCTCGACAGGAATGAACCTAATTGCTCCTGGGCGATCCCAGCGTAGTAAAAATACTACTTAAAATAAAATTTGTTCCTCAACAGGAATTAACCTATCTGATGTATTATTGAATTGGGGGAGTATGATTCCCCTGGAATTAAAAGCCAAATGAAATGAGTTCATAAAATGAAAGAATGAAAGCCCCCAAGAAATAATAATGCTAGCAAATACAAATGTAAAAAAAAAAAAAATTACATTACGGTAACAATACAATAATTTCAAAAACAACACCTTTCTGTTGTGCTTTAGAACGTATTTGTCCTCTTAGCAAATAAGTTTGGTTGGCAGTTGGAAGGCATCAATGAGCAATTGACTTTATTTTACATGTACCTTCGGTAGTGAAGCGCTAGAAATTGACTTTATACATACATGTGGTTAAAATTCTTGCGTTTAATGTTTAAAGAAGTGTGACTGTATTTCTGACACATTAACTATGAATGCATGAATCAAGGTATCGTCCTCCTTATATATTCCGGTGCTATATAGTTCTGAAGTCTGCATCAATATATTGCTATCCTCATATCTAGTGCTTAATAGTTCTGAATTCTGCATCCGAAAACGATAGGTTAAAATAAACAAAAGTTGAACTGTTGTCTAACACATTATACTATATATGAAGGCAGGCATCAGGGTATTGTTTTCTCATATATAATGGTGCTATAAAGTTCTGAAGTCTTCATCCGAAAAACGAAGGTTTTAATATCTGTATCTGTATCTGTATTTTTCTGTAAAATAAAAAAAAAAGAAACAACCTGGGAAGTCTTAGTAATCCTTAAACAAGAGGGTCTAAGTGGAAATACTAGCTGAGTTAAATATAACACATTAATACATAATAAAAGATAATATGACCTGTGGCGATCCACCAGGCGTAGTACAATACACATAAATAAATTAACCTGTGGCGATCCAGCAGGCGTAGTACAGTATACATAAAGATAATGAATGATCTGTGGCGATGCAGCAGGTACAATACGACCTGTGGTGATCCAGCAGGTGTAGTACAATATACATAAAGAGAATGAATGACCTGGAGCGATCCAGCAGGTACGACCTGAAATATAATATATATAACTGTACTGTATGAAATGTAGACCTGGAGCGATCCCTGCATGTGTGGAGCAATCTAGACTAAAGATAAAAACATGATAAATACAGTGTACTACATGTACTATGTGCTGAAATATAATACATATAAAATAAATACATACATGTATGCATTACTATACTGATAAATAAAGAGAATGAATGACCTGTGGCAATCTAGCAGGGGTAGTACGACCTGTGGCGATCCAGCAGGCGTAGTACAATACACATAAATAAAATAACCTGTGGCGATCCAGCAGGCGTAGTACAATACACATAAATAAAATAACCTGTGGCTATCCAGCAGGCGTAGTACAAAATACATGAATAAAATAACCTGTGGCGATCCAGCAGATGTAGTACAATATACATAAATAAAATAATCTGTGGCTATCCAGTAGGCGTAGTACAATATATATAAATAAAAAACCTGTGGCGATCCAGCAGGCGTAGTACAATACACATAAATAAAATAACCTGTGGCGATCCAGGAGATGTAGTACAATATACATAATAAGAAAGAATGACCTGTGGCGATCTAGCAGGCGTAGTACAATACCCATAAATAGATAGAATGACTTGTGGCGATCCAGCAGGTGTAGTACAGTATACATAAATAGAATGACCTGTGGCGATCCAGCAGGTGTAGTACAGTATACATAAAGAGAATGAATGACCTGTGGCGATCCAGCAGGGGTAGTACGACCTGTGGGGATCCAGCAGGCGTAGTACAATACGTACAATATACATAAAGAGAATGAATGACCTGGAGCGATCCAGCAGGTACGACCTGAAATATCATATATGTAACTGTACTGTATGAAATGTACACCTGAGGAGATCCCTGCATGTGTGGAGCAATCTAGACTAAAGATATAAACATGATAAATACTGTGTGCTACATGTACTATGTGCTGAAATATAATACATATAAAATAAGTACATACATGTATACATAACTATACTGAGAAATGTCCATCTTGGGAGATCCTGGAATGTGTAAAATCTAGTATAGAGATAGCAAATAGAATAGCGATATGAACATGATAAAAAACTGTGTGCTTCGATTCATGTACTATGTGCTGAAATATATATACATTTAAATTCATATAATTCTTAATATACCGTACGAAATATACACCTGAAAAGATCCAGGCCGGTTGTGGAACACTCAGGAATAAATATAAATATGATAAAAACTGTGCTAAGTGATGAAATATCATAGAATAATCTAGAATAGAGATACATGTACATGTAGCAATCTATAATAGCAATATGAACATGATAAATACTGTTGCTTCTGTACTACATGTATGTGCTGAAATATAATACATGTACATATAAATATAAATTCATACTATATGTACGAAATGTTAACCTGAAGAGATCTCTGTCGGTGTGGAACAATCTAGAATAGAGATAAAGATACCGTGTGATACTATGTGCTAAAATATGAGACATTAATACATAGTATTACTTATTTATATACATGTATGTATCTGCTGTCATTACAAATGTATGTTTTGCTTATCACTAAAATAAAAAAATATTACTTATACTTAACAAAGGCAAAGTTTCCACCAATACAATACATTCAGTTGCGTATCCTTAAGAAGTTCAGACATATACGTGCTTGAGTATACGTGTCCTCGAATCTCCATGCTGCTCTTCACACCCTACTCTGCAGTAGTATATGATAAACCTGTATACTAGTATCTGGTAAACCCGAAGTGTTCTGTATGATCTAAGCGTTCCCTCAGTGTCCCTGGGCTAGTGTTGAAGAACTGCGGAATTAATACATTGTAAGGACTAATCTGGAACTATATATTCTACGTTGAAGCAAAGTGTCCACCAGAGGCAGTGGTTCTGCATAATAACCATAACACATCGTATATATATCATGTATCACGATCACTGACTCCTGATCCTTGGCGGTAGAAACATGCTTATCGGCTGCTTATCAAAGAAATTAAGCATTAAAGGCAAATGGAATGTGTATACATAGCTAGTGTGTATACTGATATAGCATGAGTTCAAACGTAGTGTTTATCGAATATTGAATGCCGTCGACATAGCGATAAAAACTGGCGGGCATAAAGTACGGGAAACTTGTAATGATACTGACATTTTGGAAAATGCTGACAAACAATATTTATTAATCAAGATGTGTATTAAATATTGAACGAACGTTTACACACTTAGTCTACTCAATCGTGGTTCTATTCCAATTATCGTTATTGTTTACATATATGCGTTGCATTGTGGGATCGCGCACTTGAAAATGCTGTCATGGCCGAATGTCTCGATATCGAAATAAAGTCAATCAGTCATCTCATAGCGTGAGCTGGACATCTATGTTCTTGTTCTCAACTCTACAAGAAGAGTTAATCCAGTTTCGAAATATTAAAGATCATAATACGATTATCTGTGTTTACCTGGGCGCGTACCCATAGCACGCACTTGGAAAGTGATATTGAAGTGATAATAATACTCCATCAAATGAACAATATCCAATCACTATTCCAAAGAAACGTATATACATGTCAATATCCGTTAGGGAGCTACCATTTGATTTTTATGGGGGGGCTAGGATGAAAAATTTTGTCCTGCTTTTTTTTTTAGTTGAAATCTCTGTCCTGCCTTTTTATTTTTTACTCTATTCGGTCCTGCCTTTTTTTTTTTACTAGTTATCCTGACTTTTTTTACACAAATTGTCATCCTGCCTTTTTTTTTACCAAGTTGCTCATCCTGCCTTTTTTTTTTTACTCAAAACTCCTGTCCTGCCTATTTTTTTCAAATTTCATCCTAGCCCCCCCATAAAAATCAAATGGTAGCTCCCTTAACATAAAAAAAAACAATTTCGAATATGGTTCGAAAATAGTAAATAATAACTCATTGTAATGCATCAAATACAACGATGCTTCCTCTCAATTCATCAACAATACTCTAACCCCCCTCTAGGGCACTATTCCTACTAAGCTAAAAATAGATGTTATGTAATTGCCTAAGAATAGACTAGATACCTGCCTGCTGAAATCATTGATAACAGATACATTGTATTGTGTATAAACTATAATTTAATAAATCAAATTTCCTTAAAAGGCCTACTACTTACTAAAACTTTTCGTTGTTGCTGTCGTTGAACATTTATGATCTTCAGAATGGATTATTTCAAACTTTATAGACGAACTTAAAAAGAAACCCCCGATACTTTTTTATTTACAGTTACATGCATTAGCAGCAGGACTTAAAGCTTTCACAACGTATGCAGGATCTGCAGGAATAGAAGTATGCCGAATATGTTGTGGTGGCCACGGATACTCACATGCTAGCGGACTTCCAAAAATCTATGTTTGCGCAGTGCCCGGTTGCACATATGAAGGGGAGAATACAGTTATGATGTTGCAGGTAGCAAGGTAAAGTTTTAAGGAATGTAGTTATTTATTCAAAATGCCGATTTTCAGATTGAATTTATTTTATTTAATTTAATATAGAACAAGAAGACTAATGAATACGTTGAATATGAATCAATAGTATCAAGTACATATTGTGTATTATTATACACTCTCTAAGAATGTATTTTGATAATTAGTTTGCTCTTTTATGACAAGGATTAAAAAAATATGTCAGGGAAAATATCCCAATTCCTTAATGTGAAAGAGGAGGTGTAATAAACAACTACCAGTGCAGCTGTTGTTAATATGGCACCGAGCAGCTGACAATTTACAGTATCTAAATGCAAAAGATCATACAACATGTTTATCATAAAATTGCAGTGTTCTCCTGAACCTAAAAACAATAGAAGTTTTTATTTATGTTTTGGAGATTAACGAGTTGACTTTGCGGAATTTTGCTTCAAGACAGGCATGATTTGGTACGGCAAATTTCAAAGTTCCAAGTTATATTTAAGGAATTACTAAGAAACTAAGTTTCGTACTCCCTCGGGCAAATTTACCTTAGATAAATTAGACTGGATTTGTAGCAAACTAAGCTTGTTTATGATCATAAGATAGTATCAAGAAGTAAATTGTGTAAAAATAAAATTTCATTTGTTCCGTATTTTACTTATAAATGGACTTAATTTTTTTTGCCAGGAAACATAACATTCACTCTTTGGTTAAAGTTTTTAAAATTTTAATAACTTTCTTAAACTATACTGGATTTGTACCAAACTTGGACAAAAGCTTGTTTATGATCAGAAGCTATAATCTAGAAGGACATTTTGTATATGTTTATCTTTATTTTACTTATAAATGGACTTTTCTTCCAGTTAACATTACATACAGTCTGCAGTTAACGTTTTTAAAACGTTTATTAGATTCATAAACTATCCTGGATTTTTATCAAACTTGGACAGAAGCTTCTTACACTCAAAAGATAGTATCAAGAGGAATATTTTTATTGATTTATTTCCTCATTTTTGTTGAGTCTGCGATTAACAGCAAAAGTAGGCGAGACACTGGGTTCCACGGAACCCTTACGAATTTTTAAGTTCTTTTTTGACATAAAATTAATAAAGTCTATAAGAATTTTAAACACCAAGGCTTTCAAATGTTTATATATATGTGCGTTTATGATAAATGAATGTAAATCTAGGAATGGACTTTTGATGTACGAAATTTATAAAGTTTTACTTTCAATTTCTATTTATAAACATTTCGTCAGCATCCTCAAATGATGATATTATATTCAGAGTTTTGCGTATCCTTGCCTGATTTCTTTGATAAGCTACTACATACAATTGTATTAATAAAATCTCTTCGAAAATTACAGCAAAATTTGCTTACCTTCTGGTCCTCGTGAGATCGACCCGGTTTTGATAAGTATAACAAAGAAGATGTGGTATGATAGTCAATGAAACAACTCTCCACAAGAGACCAAAAGACACTGAAATCAACAACTATATGTCACCGTACGGCCTTTAACACAGCCCATACCGCAAATTCGGGGTTTTGATGAGGTTGTTTTTGCTCTGTCTTAATTTGTCTTATAAAATGAGCGTCTTGAATATATACAAAATTGCAATCCTGGTATATATGATGAGTTCATTTCCACTCGTTTGATGCGTTCGAGCTTTTTATTTTGCAATTTGATAAGGGACTTTCCAATTTGAATTTTTCATGGAGTTTGGTATTTTTGGTATTAACAATATCCACAATATCCACTGTAACAGCAAAGGACCTGACTCTGGCCCGATGATCACCTCTTTTGTACTTGTGTTGACATGAAATGTCATAGATAAATTCATTTTTTTTAAAGTTTCTGTTTGTAAAATGTGAAGTTATTGAAATATTAAATAAGGGTTTTCTTACCCCACAATTAGGTTTTTCTAACCCCTTGTTTAACTTGTTTGAATTTTTACTTTTTAATTCTCTTGAACTTTGTATTTGATTTTCACCATCCAACTATTTTGATTCTAGTGTAACTGATGAGCGTCTTGCGTGCCACATTATACGCCTGTTATATTTGATGAGTTTTTGTAACAACTGAGCTAAAGAAGTACTTCCTTCTCTCAGATAGTAGAGTAGTGGTTAATTGTGTAAAGGATCACTTGCAGTTATATTCATGAAAGCAAATGCCATTATATTGCAGGTATCTGATGAAGTGCCACAGAACCAAACAACAGGGGAAATCCCTCTCTGGATTTGTCAGTTATATTGGCGAGCCTATGGAAAAGAACTCACGTATGGACAACGAAGTTTCATTTACTTGCATAGTCAAAGCTTATAAACACAGAGCAGCAAGGTAAAAAATATAAATCAAACATTTTAATTATATAGTTATTTAAATTCAGACATGAAACATCAGAGGTTACTTTCTAAAATGGATTATCATTTATGGCAAGCCGTTCTCGTCAAAACTATGTTTAAACCATTTTTCGAAAAATTTACACACTGAGAATTAAAACAAAGACTTTTGAGATTTAAAAACTTCAAAACACACACTGAGAATTAAAAATTACACACTGAGATTTCAAAAAAGACGCACTGAGATTACAAAAAGGAAAAACACACACTGAGAATTGAAAATTACACACTGGTCCAACTTGTTTCACAAAGGATAGGCGAACGGCGAACGGCTAACGGCGTACGCCGTATTTTGACTCAAAACAAGTAAACCGGCATATCATCCAACATAAGGAAAATAATAATTTAGCCTTTAAATCTGCATTTTTGCATAGTTTCATATTTAAGGAGTTTTATTAAAACATTGACGAAAATATTCATGCTTTAATATTTTTATTATCTTAATTTAATTGTATTTTAGGTTGTCATTGCTTTGTTTTTAAAGAAATTTTCTGTTTCGTAATATTATTATGTTTAAAAAAACAGAACGTTTTCTCTTCACCATCTTCGAAGTATGAAGATAAATTGCACATAACAATAATATTTTTTCGTTTACTGGTTGTTTTTCAGTATTTGTAACCTTTAGTTTTTCTCACGTACACTCTTTCCGCCATCTTGAAATGAAAATGCGCCGCCTTCGCCTGAGTCCTGAGATAGGCGAGGGCGGCGTAAGCCGTTATTGCGCGCGCATCCAAAATTTTGTGAAACAAGTGCACCGGGCGTTCGCCACCGGCGAAAGGCGTGCGCCTTTTTCCGGAAACAAGTAGGACCACTGAGAATTGAAAATTGCACACTGAGAATTGAAAATGACACACTGAGAATTGAAAATTACACACTGAGATTTCAAAAAGACAGATTGAGAATAAATAAACTGAAAACCCACACTGAAAATTTGAAATTACAAACTGAGAATTTAGAATTACACACTGAGATTTGTGCGCATTTTTTATGCGCACATATCTAATTAGCATACTTAATCGGAATCTATTACAAGCTTAAAACAACTAGGGGACAGAACTCGTTAGTCCTTCGATTTGGTTCCAAATTATTTATAAAAAACTTTAGAAATACAAGAACAAGAAAAATACCCACTTACTCTTATTACAAAAAATAACCAAATGGTGAAAAACTTTATTAAGATTATAAGAAAACATTCGAACAATCTGCAAAACTGAAAAACAAAGAATGCAGTGAAAATTTTACTCGCGTGTCTATTATAGCATATAAACGTAACAAAAATATAAAAGATTACCTTGAGAAATCAAGGTAACAGTTGGAAGACTTTAGAAAAGGGACCCATGCTTAAACGGTTTTGAGTTTAAAAAAAATCCCGATATACTGGTAGTAATGATCTGAATTATAGGCAACAAACTTATGAATATGAGCGATGTTAAGTCTTGAAATTTATTACGAATGTTGGTTGAAGGAATCGCATTTCATTATAATGACAAGAGTTCTTTAGATCAAGATATTAATCTGTTGAATTATTCATCTCATGAATATTCATTAGTAATTTGCATATTAATCTCAGTGTGTATTTTTGAAATCTCAGTGTGTAATTAACAATTCTCAGTGTGTGTTTTTCAATTTATCTCATCTCAGTGTGTCTTTTTAAAATATCAGTGTGTAATTTTGAATTCTCAGTGTGTGTTTTTTATTTTTTTTAAATCTCAGTGTGTAATTTCGATTTCTCAGTGTGTTATTTTAGGTTTTTAAATCTCAGTGTGTATTTTTTTCCCGTATATACATATGCATTTTAGAACCCTAACTGGCTCATCTTATCCGAGATTTTAAAAAAAAACATATTAGGTTAAAATCAGTGGATTCGAATAAAATACATGATCATACATTACGTTGACATAATCATAAATATTTAATACTATAATTTGTTCAACAACATATTTGTTAAGATGATAATAGTTGGATTTATATTTCAACAAGCCACAGAATCACATAAATATAGATAGATGCTGAAGGTTTCAGATATTTTAAATATTCGACCGGTAATGCAAAAATCTTTTCATGATAATTATAGGAACAATAAAAATAGGAACATATTTTGATACTCTTTCTTTTGCAGATTAATTGAGGAGGCTGCCAAACAAATGCAATCGTTTATACAGTCAGGTAGTCCTGCACACGAAGCCTGGAACAAAAGTTCGGTACAACTCTTTTTGGCGGCAAATGTAAGATATTTTTGGTGTAAATGTTTTGAATAAATATACTCTGCTATAAACATCGTTAAAATACGGTCGCCTTGACTCAAATGGTTAAGAGATATATCTCCCTATACACAAACATTAGTAAGACACGTGCACTCGTTATCTCCCTTTATACAAACCATAATACGACAAGTCAACTTATTATCATTAGTAGTACTGCATGGCTTATTTTAAAACATCGCAGTTTGTGAAAATCTGGTGAATAAGTTATTCTTTACACTAAAAAATAGAATAAGTAATTAATAAGACATAAGCATTTAAATAAATCTCATTTGTGGTACTTTTCCTTTTTTTCCCTACAAAGAAGATCAAGCTAATTCATAACCATTTTCATCAAATTATTTCATTGTCAATTCTACGATATAACATATTATTCATTCTTTAAATTCGATTACACAATTCTTATTCAACAGGTCATTTAATTGCTCAATGGTTGTACAATGTATGTATGAAAGATCCAATATTAGTATCTAATTGATACATTTTCATTTGTGCTCTATTTTATAGCTCAACATGTCAACAAATATATTTATGACGCATTTAATTGGTTTTCAGGCTCACTGTCACTTGTTTTGTGTCCAGAACTTTATAGATAACATTCGAAACTGTAAAGTAGATAGTAATACATCAAAAGTCTTGAATGAAGTTTGTCAGTTATATGGTGTACATGGTATCCTAGAAAATTTAGGTGAATTTATGCAGGTACAATTAAACCATTATATTATAAATAAGATATTTGGTATTGATGGTATATAATTGTAAGGAATATCAGATTAATATATCCTTATCCTCTAAAATAACTAAGAAAATATTCTACATAGTAACTTATAATGGACCAGATACATTTGTTTTTCCTATACATAATATAATGATCTGTATCAAAACAAGATAAATATATATTCTTTGCTTTGTTCTTTAATCTGAAGCAAACAGTTTGAGAGTGAATTGACATGATTCTTTGACAATATTTTTTTTCTTGGGGATCATTTTGTTCTTTATCTCAAAAAGACAAACTGAATTAGTCTTTGTTATGACATAACAGAAAGCGATTTGTCATCACATTTTCCCTGCCAATGAGGAACACGACAGGAACAGATTGACTTTCAGGAGCCCAGAAGTTCACATCCATTTTGTGTGGTGTTCATCTTGCTTCGTATTTAATTTTCTGTATAGTGGTATTTTGATTGTCAATTGGTTTTATATTATTCCATTGTTGCTTTATAACTTTCTTCAAATTATGGTTTGTATCGTTTTCCTATTTATCCCTAGTTTTGACAATACATGCTTGTTACAATCAAAGATATCATTTTGGAGACAATTGGAATTTTGCCATCGTAAATTTCACCCTTCTTTAATAATTACATAACCAATATCATCTGTTTACGATATATTTGATGAGACTGTCATCAAAGTGAGAGGTTTAGCGCTTTAAAATCAGGTTTAATTCACCTTTTTGTACGTTTGAAAATTCCTGTACCAAGTCATGACTATGACAGTTCCTGTCCGTTCGTTTTTAATGTGTTTTGTCATTCGATTTTGCCATGTGATTATGGACTTTCCGATTAGATTTTTCTCTGAGTTCAGTATTTTTGTGATTTTATTTTTTATATACGAGATGGTACACTATACGGCTTTAGCAGACTGTGTGTTATTGGTTCATGATGATAGTTTAAACGTTCAAGTTTTCCTTCAGGTTACGCTAAGATATAACATTAACAGACCTTTGTCTTATGACGATTGCTTTATGCTCCTACTTGTACATCCTTCGTTTTGTGGAATTCAAATGCAATAATTAGAATTTCATGAAATCTAAGAGCAGATATAATAATAAACTGTTGCATTCATTAACTTCTAATGACGTATATATCAATGTAATACATATAGGAAGATGTTGTGTGAGTGCCAATGAGACAACTCTCCATCCAAATTTATAAAAGTAAACCATTATAGGTCAATGTACGGCCTTCAACACGGAGCCTTGGCTCACACCGAACAACAAGCTATAAAGGGCCCAAAAATTACTAGCGTAAAACCATTCAAACGGGTTGACCAACGGTCTAATCTATATAAAAAAAGAGAAACGAGAAACACGTATAAATTACATAAACAATAAACTCATCATAGATACCAGGAGTAAATTTAGTATATACGCCAGACGCGCGTTTCGTCTACAAAAGACTCATCAGTGATGCTCGAATCCAAAAAAGTTAATAAGGCCAAATAAAGTACGAAGTTTAAGAGCATTGAGGACAAAAAATTCCTAAAAGTTTTGCCAAATACAGCTAAGGTAATCTACGCCTGAGGTAGAAAAGCCTTAGTATTTCAAAAAATTCAAAAATTTTTAACAGTAAATTTATAAATATAACAATATCAATGACAATTCATGTCAGCACAAAAAGTGCTGACGACTGGGCTTGTGATACCCTCAGGGAAATAAATCTCCAACAGCAGTGCCATTGACCCAGTGGTTGTAAATAAACTCATCATAGATTCCAGGAGTAAATTTAGTATATACGCCAGACGCGCGTTTCGTCTACAAATCCAAACAACACAACTACTGTAATCAGATTCCTGACTTAGGACAGGTGCAAACATTTGCAGTGTAATTAAACGTTTTAATGGTACCAAACCTTCTCCCTTTTCTGAAACAATAGTATAACATCACAACATAGGAAAACACACGATAAAATATCAATTGGAAGGATTATATAACTCAATAAAAAAAACATAAAATTAAAACACTTTAAACGAATAAATATTTCAACATTTAAAATGTTTACAGCATCGAGGACAATGTATCATAATATTGATAAGCGTAAATGATTTAAGTATTCATGGCAATTAAATGTATTTTGAGAAGCACAGTGAACACTGACTAGCTCTAAATGGTCGTGCCAGTCTATATTAGTAAAATAAAGATTTTTATTCCAATAAAATGATTTTTATAAAAAGTAAAAACAGATAATACATTTTTTACATGACATTTTATTTTATTTGTATAGGACAACTTCTTAACAGGACAACATGCAGAGTATTTACAGAAGAAGATGCTGACTTTATTTGATGTGATGAGGCCTAATGCTGTCGCACTCGTAGATGCTTTTGATTTTCCAGACCATATCTTACAAAGCTGTTTAGGCCGTTATGATGGTCAAGTTTACCAAGCCTTGTATGACTATGCAAAAATGGCGCCTATGAATCAAACAGAGGTAATAACGTTGACGTTTGGAAACTCAATACGACACATTTTCTGTTATGTGTTCCTTCAGAATTATGCTTTTAGTCCTGACAATTCCTGAATGCTGATAATGGCGAACATTTTAAAACTTCGCACCATTAAAAGTTTCCTTTATGCGTGCTGATACACATTATGCACCAATATTATTTTTATACGCCTTATATAGAATCACAATATATATAAGCACCTGTTTTTCCGATGTTCTCTGCGTAGCTTTATAGATATAAAAAAAATCCTATTATGGTATGGAGTAGTCCTTTATTTCTAACAAAGTTTAAAATCTCAATTTAAAACTAAGACTGTGAACGATATTATGTGATCAATCGATAAATTCTGTCGTGGATATGCTTTATAACAGTTCATAGTAGAATTTCATAAAAAGCATAATTGAGAAAAAGGTTTAACAGAAATTGGGAACGAAAGTTGGGTCTACTTTCTGAACTTTGACATTTTTAGTACCAAAAAAATGCCTATAAAGAACAGAAAAATACTTCAAATTACAGAACTATTACGTTATGGTTGGAAAAGTAAACTCTTCATAGACACATGTACCAGGGTTGAAATTTAGTATTGCCATTAGACGCGCGTTTCGTCTACAAAAGATTCATCAGTGACGCTTGAATCTAAAAAAAAAACGTTAAAAAGGCCGAATAAATTACGAAGCTGAAGAGCGTTGAGAACCAAATATTCCTAAAAGTTTTGCCAAATACAGCGATATAAAAAAAGCCTGAGAATTTCACAAATTCAAAGTTTTGTAAACAAATAATTCATAATTATGACCATATCAGTGATAATTCATGTCAAACACAGAAATTCTAACTACTGGGCTAGTGATACCCTCGGGGAATAAAAACTCCACCTGCAGTGGGATCAACCCAGTGGTCGTAAATAAGATATCGACAGTATAGTAAAGAGTTATACGAACAGTAACGATTATCTACATCCTTTATATTGCTTACACCAGGTATTTCAAAATACTTTTAAAGTCAAAACTTTCACACATTATATATGTTATCAAAAAGTCAGAACAATGCATTTGATATGAAAAAAGTAAAATGATAAAAATACCGAACTGAGAGGTAAATTTTAAACGGAAAATTTCTAAGCAAATCCCAAAATCAAAAGCTCAAACACATCAAACGAATCGATAACAACTGTTATGTACCTGACTTTGTACAGGCATTTTCTTATGTAGAAAATAGTTATTTTAACCTGGATTTATAGCTAGCTAAACCTCTCACTTGTATGATAGTCGTAGACTTGAGTTAAACATACTTTGTATGTATAATTGATTGTTTTCTATTACAGGTCCACAGCACCTACTACACACATCTCAAACCATTGATGAGTGCAGATTCAAAACTTTAAATATTTGTATTTTCGTTGCAATTCAGAAACTTAGTGTTAAATATCATACCTTTTATGTGGTAATAAGCTGTATTGGTGTGTTGAACTTTAAACCAAGACTACTTCTTATAAAAAGTTAAAATGATTGAATGTATAATTTATATATTATTTGATTGTTATTGTCTTATCTTTAATCTTGTGATATATTTAGAATAATGCTATGAAGTTTTATATGCTTGATATCTTATTTGTTGTATGTTAATAAATGTCGTAAATCTTTCCGGATATACAATCTGAATAACCAAAACAGAGCGAGAACTACGTCGAGATGGTAAAAAGTAAAACCACAAAAATACTGAACCCCGAGTAAAATTCAAAAAGGTAAGTCCTTTATCAAATGGCAAACACATCACATCAAACGAATGGATAACAACTGTCATATTTTTGACTTGGTACCCGAATTTTCTTATGTAGAAAATGGTGAATTATACCTGATTTTTAAAACAAGCTAAACCTCTCACTTGTATGACGTATCCTGCTATACCTCTAAGAACACCCATCAATGTACATTAGAATTACACAACTAAGTGCAAGAGGGAATACCACACAACCGATAATGTATAGATCTGGAAATGTTTGAATATCTTTCACCCGCGAAAACATGTCTCTCATGAGTTGAAACACAAATATATAGAATCATACACATGATTTTGGATGATGATTAAAACAACTCAGTTTTGACAAATATTACATTTTTTTTTATCCTTTACATATGAGATTTTAACAGTCGACCAACTGTAAAATATTCTTTTGAAGGAAACAGTTTTTTCTTTACCTCCTCCAAAGTCATCTGTTGTATTTTATGCTTCTAAAGACAAAACTATCTCCGGGATTGCTGTGTATTGATAAAGGGTCATATATATAAATAATATTTATTAGTAATGGTAATGTTTAAAAGAGCTTAAAAAACCTAGCACTCAATGAAAACTGTGAAACCCGTACGTTTATTGTGCCGACTGTAAATCTTGGAATCCTCTCTTCTCTACTCTTGCTACGTTGTATGAACGAAGGGCGATGGTTCAGTTTGAGTTTAAACCAACTAAGATTAATCCTGTAATATGTCATGTTCCTTACTGTGAGTGTGTTCTGCAGCAGCAAAGAACGACAACCGTATATATTGTTTTGCATCAACAATAGTGGACTGATTTGGATTTGAATGTTTTCTACTTAACGTCTAGTAGCAAATATTTCACGCAAATTAAATCCATTTTGTCAGTAAATCCAATCGTAAAGCTAAGGCACATGTGACGAAATTTCAAGCAACAGATTACAAATTGCGGTTTCATGGTGTTTTGTTTACTTTAGTTTGGTAAAGAATGATATGCTATCCTATACTCTAATATCAGTCACTACTTCTGAGAAAATGCATAACAGCAACGTCATCAACAGTATAGAAGGCCATATCGGAGTGCTGTCTGCATGGGAAGTCTTTCAATTCTGTATTTTTTTTTTAATAATTTCTAGCAGCCCTTTTGCTCTATTCTTTATAAATTTAGCCCATTATTCTCTATTCTGTATAATTCAATACTCTACTATTCATTATTACTAGTACTCAATTGTTTGGTCTATTTTTCTCTATTCTTTCATGTTTGTCCTATTCGTATGTTCTCTTTATATTGTTAGCCAGTTATTATGCACGATTCGCCCATTATTCTCTATTCAGTATACCCCTTCCAGATCCTCATATGTGTGTGCAATGCATTGCAATATTTAAACTACATATTAACCTTGTCCTACCGCGTCAAAGAGTTTTATGAAACATTGGCGGAAGTTGTTTCATGATAAAGAGAGGTATACATAAAAAGATGTGGTCACAACTCTCCACCAGAGGCCAACTGACATATAAGCTTACTACTATAGGTCGCCGTACAAGCTTCAACAATGAGCAAAACCCTTACCACATATATATAGTCAGCTATGAAAGACTCCGTATAACATATGAAAACAATTCAAACGAGAAATCTAACGGCCGGGTTTATGTACAAACAAATGAATGAAATACAAATATGATATATAGCAACAAACGACAACCACTGAGTAACAGGTTCCTGACTTGGGAAATGCACTCCACCTTTTCTTGAACCTTGTTCCTATCCAGGTTTTTCATTTTACTTCCAAACATTTTATGGGGGCGGGATCAATATACCGTTATTCAAACATTTAATTCAAACCGTACTGGTTACCGGAACTTTAGATACACCAAAACCATGTACTTCATATCTGAGACACAGGCAAAATATGCACTTAGTTTTAGAATTCATTCATACTTTTTTGGTTTTATTTCCGAATTGTCAGTCAATATGTGTTCTACAAGGATCAAGAGTCCGTCACCTTTTATTTGATACCTTAATACCTGAAATATATTCTACAATTTGTTATATTGATACCGATCCGTAGGAACTATTTTGTTTTAAATGTGTACTACTTTCTCGTACGTTTTTTTTTTATCGGATCCCAATTCTGAGTGCACGGTTCTATACTTTCTGCTAGTACAGTAAAACGCAGAGTAAAAAGGTTTACATAAAACCCATTTTGGCAAATTAGCACAGACATCCTTGCAAGCTTGCACGCTCTGCATAAGTCTTGCTATTTTTTTGGAGACCAATTCAAATTAAACGAAAACTGAATGATAAAATAATCTGTTAACATACTTTACTTTTAAGCCGTCATAAACAAAACTCCATCCAATGCACGTGGAAAGTGGTGTATATTTTGAACAGACAATCGAAGAAAGTTAGAACAGCGAATTTCATGCTGTTCAATTGTGTGGTGTTGGATTGCTGTTTTATTGACGAATAATACCTCGCATCATTTTTTTTATTCATATTCTATGTTATATGTTTTAAAAAAATGCTACCGTTCTACTAAATATTGAATATAACTGTCTCATTTTGTAGCTGATTATCATTTAAAAAGTCTATACCACGGTACCCCTTCCCCCTTTTTCTAAAAGCAGTAGAAAACACAAAACAATAGATATATCTAGATCAAAACACCAAAAAAATATTTGCCATACCTAATACGAGACAAAAAAAGCTTCAACTTCAGAGGTTATCATACTCTGTAATAAGTTTGAAATCCTTATATAGTACACAATTTACACAATTTCCTCAGAGAAGGTATTGAAAAAATCTGGATCGTTTACAAAAAATGTATATACGTATTGTATACGTTTGTACGGCGTTTTGGCCTTTTCCGTATTTTTTGAAGTTGTGATCTGTACAGATTAAAATTTACAAGTTTCAATAACATTTAAACAACGACTTAATCATAAAATAAGTCTTTAACATTGGGTTTTCGTACAAATAAACACAAATTTTGCAATATTTCCGTTTATCATACCCTTTTAAGCAAATAGTTTTTACAAAAATATTTGCAAAACAGTTAGAGTGATCTAACCGCAGTTTAGTTCATTGTAAAATGACAGTCTAGGTCATATAGCCCGAAACGGCACTAAGAAAAACCGGTGCAGTTTATTGGCCGACAGTAATTGTTTACCCTTCTCTATTCTTGTCACGCTGTATTGAGAAAGTAGGATGGTTCTGTTTTAATTTTAGCCAACTTACGTTTAACCCAGAAATATTTCATGTTCCTGAACGTGAGTGTGTTTCGCAGCAGTGAGGAACGACAACCCTTAGTTTTTTTTTATGTTATATCGTAATGCCCCCTCCCCCTCTTTTTTTTTCTCGTTTAGAGAATTGCGTGTTAATAGCAGGTCTTAGATTGTTTCTGTTGAATCTCATGCTGTTCCATTTTGTGTTGTTGGATTGCTGTTTTATTGACGAATAATACCTTGTTTCTTTTTTGATTCATATTCTATGTTATATGTTTCAAAAAAAATTGCCACCGTTCTACTAAATATTGAATATAACTATCTCATTTTGTAGATGATTATCATTTAAAAAGTCTATACCACGGTACCCCTTCCCCCTTTTTCTAAAATCAGTAGAAAACACAAAACAATAGATATATCTAGATCAAAACACCAAAAAAATATTTTCCATACCTAATACGAAACAAAACAAGCTACTACTTCAGAGGTTATGGATACACTGTAAAAGATTTGAAATCCTTATATAGTACACAATTTGCATAATTTCTTCAGAGAAGGTATTGAAAAAATCTGGATCGTTTACAAAAAATGTATATACGTATTGTATACGTTTGTACGGCTTTTTGGCCTTTTCCGTATTTTTTGAAATTGTGATCTGCACAGATTGAAATTAAAAAGTTTCAATAAAATTTAAACAACGACTTAATCATAAAATAAGTCTTAAACAAGGAGTTTTTCTACAAATAAACACAAATTTTGCAATATTTCCATTTATCATACCCTTTTAAGCAAATTGTTTTTACAAATAAATTTGCAAAACAGAAATAGTCAACTAACCGCAGTCTAGTTCATTGTAAAGTGACAGTCTAGGTCTGTTGGTGATATAACCGGTAAAGTTTATGGGCCGACAGTAATTCTCTACCCTTCTCTCTTCTTGTTACTCTGTATAGTAAAAGGGGAATGGTTCTGTTTTAATTATAGCCAACTTACGTTTAATCCAGTAACATGTCATGTTCCTCAACGTGAGTGTGTTCCGCAGCAGTGAGGAACGACAACCGTTAGTTTTTGTATGTTATATCGTAACGCCCCCCCCCCCCCCTCTTTTTTTTCTCGTTTATAGAATCGCGTGTAAATAGCAGGTTTTAGATTGTTTCTGTTAATTAATATATACCTTTCATGAAATCGAGACAATTGAGAGCGAGACATGTTTTGTATGTGTGGTCATCTGTCTGTCAAAGGATGTATGTATGCATCAAGATGTTATTTTTTTTTTCTATCATTGGGCTACAACTTTTCCTGATTCTCTTTTTATTTCACAATTTATTTTCCACGCACACTGCTGGCTGTTTAAATAATACAAATATGATAGCACTTATGAAACATAATGTTAGGACACCTGTCTCCAGTTGAAGATTTTACACGTCTCCCTCTAGATGATCTGCGGTTATTTCTGTAGTAGGGTTGCTGTCTCATTGACGTATACATCACATTTCTTTATATTCCTATGTCACTACAATTTGCGTGTTTGCTGCTGGCCGAAAAAAAAATTGATAGCACTTATAAGACATAATGATAGGACATCTGTCTTTTGTTGAAGTCTCCTTCTAGATGTGGTTTGTCGTTTGTGTATTTCTTTAGTAAGGTTGCTGTCTCATTGACGCATAACTTACATCTCCTTTTTTCGTTCATCACTTATATTCCAGGCGCACTGGTGGCTGAAAAAAAATCTTATCATATAAATCTGATAGCACTGTCTGTTTTGTTTTGCATCAATAATAGTGGATTGATTTGGATTTGAATGTTTTCTACTTAACGTCTCGTAGCAAATATTTCACGCATATTAAAGCCATCATGTCAGTAAATCCAATCGTAAAGCTAAGGCACATGTGACGAAAATTCAAGCCACAGATTACAAATTGCGGTTTCATGGTGGTTTTTTTTTTACTTTAGTTTAGTAAAGAATGATATCTATCCTATACCCTTATATCAGTCACTGTACTTCTGAGAAAAATGCATAAGAGCAACGCCATAAACAGTATAGAAGGCCACATCGGAGTGCCTGCATGGGGAGTCTTTCAATTCTGTATTTTTTTTTAATAATTTCAAGCAGCCATTTTTCTCTATTCTGTATAATTCAACACTCTATTATTCATTATTACTAGTTCTCAATTGTTTGGCCTATTTTTCTTTATTCTTTCATGTTTGTCCTATTCGTATCTTCTCTTTATATATATATATATATTGTTAGCCAGTTAATATACACGATTCGCCCATTATTCTCAATTCAGTATACCCCATCCAGATCCTCATATGTGTGTGCAATGCATTGCAATATTTAAACTACATATTAACCTTGTCCTACCGCGTCAAAGAGTTTTATGAAACATTGGCGGAAGTTTTTTCATGATAAAAAGAGGTATACATAATAATAAGAAGATGTGGTATGATTGCCAATGAGAAAACTCTCCACCAGAGACCAACTGACATAGAAGCTTACAACTATAGGTCGCCGTACAAGCCTCAACAGTGAGTAAAACCCTTGCCGCATATATATAGTCAGCTATGAAAGTCTCCGTAATGACTCAAACGAGAAATCTAACGGCCGGATTTATGTACAAAGAATGAATGAAAAATAAATATGATATACAGGTACAAACGACAACAACTGATGTGACAGGTTCCTGACTTGGGATATGCACTGCAACTTTTGTTGACCCTCATTCCTATTCAAGTTTTTTTCTCGTTGTTTCCTATTGTTGTTTTTAAATCATCATGACTTTTAAAAATGACGAATATTAAAAATCTAGACATAAAATTAGACTTACAGTTTCCAATTTTTTTGACAATTATGAATTTATCAGTTGAAATACCAATACTAAAAATCCAGGCTAAAATAAGGCTTACACACAGATATTTCAATTCAGTCAAGGACCCGCGATATCACGGGTGTGTTCTAGTTTTAATAAAAAAAAAATGACAGGAAATATGTCGGTGAAACAAAAAGTTCAAATCTAATTGAAATTGAAAGTGCCGATGAACTCTATTCATAAAAAGGGTCCGTGTAACAACTAAAAAGTGTCCGTGTAACAACTAAAAAGTGTCCGTGTAACAACTAAAAAGTGTCCGTGTAGCATCTAAAAAGTGTCCGTGTAACACCCGTTAATGTTTTGCAAACAGTGGTGTCTTACTGTAAATTTATCTAAAACCAAAGTGCTTATATTCAACAAGGCAGGCAGACATCTCAAATATAATTTCAAATACAATGGAAAAAATGTTGAATGTGTAACCAAATGTAAATATCTTGGCATTACTTTTTGTTCATCTGGATCTTTCTCCTTTGCTCAAAATGAACTTTACCAGAAGGGTCTAAAGGCTTATTTTAAACTGTGCAAGGAATTTATTTCTCACTGTCCTTCACCAAAAATCTCATTACATGTATTCAATCACACTATTATGCCAATATTATTATATGGTTGTGAATTTTGGGGTTATTTTAATCCCTTTACATCACGATTGAAAAAAACCCTGATTTGTCCTTTGATGAAATTTATAAAAGACTTAAATGTGAAGATTTGCATGTTAAATTTTGTAAATTTGTTTTTGGTTGTGGGAAAAAGAGTACAAACTTTGACTCCTTGTCAGAACTTGGCAGATTACCCACACATTTTAATATCGTCAGTTCAATGCTTAAATATTGGCACCGTTTGGAAAATTTAAATAATCAATTTCCAATTCTAAAAGATGCCTTTTAAACTTCCATAAATATATGAAAATTCATTATATTAATCTTTGGCAAAAACAAAAAACATCATTATCAGATGGCAAACTGTGTACGTACTTCAAGTTTAAACAAAACTTTGGATTTGAAAATTATTTAAATATTATAAAAGATTTTGGGCAGGGGAGAATTTTCACCAGATTCAGAATATCAGCTCATAGACTTCAAATAGAGTTAGGAAGATATCAAGGTATTATTAGGCAAAATAGATTGCGTGTTCATAGCTCATCTGGCGAGGTAGGAGATGAGAACAATTTTTTACTAACATGTACAAAGTATAAAGGTGAACGTTATGATCTAAATTTTAATTAATGCTATTTGTTTGAAATGTCCTAATTGTACCCACTTACAAAATCCTGAAAAATTTATTTGGATGATGAGTAATGAAGATCATGAAATTTTATGTAAAATTTGTTGTCTTATATCCAAACATGAACATACTAATTAAAGAGTAGTGGGACTTTGTCACTTCACTTGCACCTGCTACTGCTATGCTAGAGTGTTGAATATGTATATATATGCATTTGTAAATATAATTACATACGATTTTGGATGCCAAAACCTTTTAGTATCACCCCATGGTGAATTCTGCATTAAAGTGAACATTTTTTTTACTTTTTTGCACTTATCACGAGGAGGTTAAAACGGTATCTAAATTCCAGTTACTAACATGTCCGAGTGCATTTGGCCTTGGTCTCTTTTCCATTTTAGTGACTTGTATTATTTATTCCTTCAACTTATTTTTCTGGATAAGAGACGAGGTGGACCTCTGTTGGCAAACTATTTCCATTCTCAATTTAATATGGTGAATTAAAAAATTAGTAAAAATTTTTTGCTGGCACTCTGGCATTGCAGAAAAAAATCAAAGATATGAAACTTTGAGACAACTAAAATAACTTATAAATAATAACAAAAACAATTGTTTTATGTTATGATATTTTTAATATATGATATATATATATATTCTATGATATTATCTCATCCTCTACATGTGACTTGAAATTTTAATTTTATCTTCATTATATGTTTATGTGTTAAGAATCAGAATGTATTGTGTATTGTTGTCATTATGTCCCGTCAGGGGCCCTTAATTGGAAAATAAAGAACTTTGAACTTTGAACTTTGTACGGGTTTTCTATAGCTCTACTGGGAGCAAAGTCGTACAAATTATTATAATAAAATACAAATTAAGAAAAAATACTATAATAAAAGTCTTATATATTATTATTATCAATTTTTTACAGGTGAAATACAGGTAAAGGTGGTATCTATTTATTGCGGAAAAGTAATGCACGAATATGCGGAAACATGAAACTGGATTTTTGCTTACTGAAATTTGGAAACGTAATACGCCGGATAATAGCAATAGTTTTCCATCTGTCAATGTCGAAAGATCTTATAAGATGCAAAGGAAAGACGATCATAGTTTTTGCTGTTTGAAACAATTATAGACTGTATTCACCCGTGAATTTACAATTGAGTTAACAATTTTGTGACATAAATATTTTACATATTGAAATGCCCGAAATATAAATATGCTCACGTGATTGTAATTGCCTATGTGTATTTAAATCTCTATATATATAGTAAACAACTTTCATGTTTAAAAAATGGCCAGCGAGGAAGACAAGGACGAGAATAGACTATCAGAAGTAGTTTCAGACTGTCTTAAGTGCGAAGGCTATTTTATGGAACTGGTTGGAGTGTATAGGTCTGACTGTTTACTCACTGAGAAGATAGAAGAAGATCTTTTTGAGTCAAACCATATTAAATGCGGAAGTTTTATTGCAGAAGGATCGTTTATATTAGGAAGCGACATGGATCATATGTACGTTGCTACAGGGATCATCGCTGTTAAAGGAAAGTATAATTTTAATGAACCTGGTGTGAAAATGCATATATTTACAATGGCACTTGACAATTGTTCACCCGGTTATACGAGACTTGAAGTACTCAAAATAAATCCAAACAGTACCTTCTTGCCAGACATTGAATTAATGATAGTGACAGCCGGAAATAGACTGTTTTTGTCCAGTGAAGAATTTTTGAAGACATTTCAAAACGGACTCATTAAAAAATATGATAAATGGACACATCCTCACGTAAACGCCAGTTTTTATTCGCATGGTCCTTGTTTATCAGCTTTAATGTACAATTTTAAAGGAATTTCATCAAACATAGAGTATGATATGACATTTGGAATAAAATGCCATTCCTGGCCTGTTGCCGCTTCTGAGTGGAACAACAGAGCACGTTCGAAGGGCTGGCCATCACGCGAAATTGTCCACATAATCAGTGCATTCCCAGTGCACGTGGTGCCAGTTGGAGATTACAGATCTAACATTTCGTCAATGCAGTGGCGGTTTTCCTTTTCAAAAGCAGAAAGGGAACTTATTTGGAATTTCAATGATACTCAGTTTCAATGTTATGTTTTAATGAAAAGTATTTTAAAAGGTAAATTGCAATCTTTTTCTCCAGATGAACTGAGTGGATATCAAATGAAAAACTTACTCTTTTGGATATCTGAAGAGTACGGTGTTAAAATGTTTTCTAAAGAAAACTTGCTCTTTTGTCTTGAAATTTGTTTTGAAAGATTTAAACAACATATACTGAAAGGTTCCCTTCCGCATTATATTATTCGCGATCGAAATCTGCTTGCCGGTAAATTAGATACCCGAACACGACAACGGATTGCAGATGAAATAGACAAAATTTTGGAAGATGTATTCGTGACAATATTCGAATGCCGCCATATCGTGCTACGATCTATCAAATTTCTGAAGATGTATAACGGATCGAAAAGAGACTTTATATGTCAAGTAAAGGCGCCACTTAATTATTGTTTGATGGAATGTCCAGAAAATGTAAAACTGGAAATCATGTTACGAAGTTTTAAAGTTTGTTTAAGCATGGTGCACTTACCAAATAACTCGAACAAACTCTTGGCGTTTATTGAAGATATGAAATCAGGAAATAATTGTTCTCGGAACATTTTACCATGTATGCTGAAAACGGCAAAGCGGTTTGGTAGTATACAATTAGGAATTATGTTCCACGAAGAAAGGTGTCGAACAGAAAAAACTCAAACAGAAATCGATATTTATCTCCATCATACACATGGCTTACTCAAAATTGGAACCGATTTAGATGAATTGTCTGGAAAACTATACTTGGTCACTTTTGAACTTTTAAACAACAAAATAGATACTGCATGGGCATTACTTTCTCTTGTGATGTCTAATACTAAACCGTTCGTATACAGTGGATGGTGTATGGAAAAAAATATGGTATGGGTGTTAAAATTTTTATACTCTGAAATTCTTGTTGTGAATTATGATATGGTACATAACGAATTATTAATTTCATACGATGTGATGTTTCCGAAAAATGTTGTAAACTTCGTCCCAGAACCTATCAAATATGAACTTTTTCTACTACAATGTACAAAGCAGTCAAATTTTTGTGTTTATCATCCAGTGGTATATGCTTTTTATTTGAATTTCGAAATAAAACGAAAGAAAAACGAACAAATGTCTATACAGAATGAAATTCTTCGTAAACTTTCAAGTTTTATTGAAGACTGTAATGGCGGTTACGAACGACATAGAGCTTACAATATTCTTGGTTACTGCTATTACGTATGTGGGAGAATAAATGAAGCTTTTACTACTTTCTGTCTATCAATGCAAGAGAAATGTGATAGCACAAATGTCGCTGTATACCATTTGTGTATAGTATTGTCGGAATATTTCACAAATAAAGATGTCTAGTATACAGCATAGTAACAGTAGAAAACGCATCAAAGATACCAGGATTAAAATTGTGTACGCTAGATGCGCATTATGCCAATAAACATCTATGTAGATGAAATTTTTTAAAGTAAATTATTAATCATTGTACTTATTATTTTTTACATCCGTATTAGAGATCTTGGGGTTTTTCTTCAAAGTTGTTATTTTAACTTTAAATATTCTGTAAATTTTATTAAAATATTCTGATGTTTTGAACCTTTCTCGTATATATTCGGAAAAGCAAGAGCATCAAAACAGTAGTAGTATAGAATTGTTTGACTGAATGTAATATCCTAATGCCCCTTCCTTGTCTTATTTAGATAATTGCGTGTTTATAGCAGATGTGTGATTATTTCTGTTGAATTTATATATACCTTTCATGAAATCGAGACAATAAAGAGCGTGTGTGTCTGTCTGTCTGTGTCGAAGAATGTATGTATGCATCAAGATGTGTTTTTTGTTCATCATTGGGCTACTACAGTGCCTGATTCTCTTTCTTTTCACATTTTTTTCCCGCGCACACTGCTGACTGTTTAAATAATACAAATATGATAGCACTTATGAAACATAATGTTAGGGCACCTGTCCAGTTGAAGATTTTACACGTCTGCCTCTAGATGATCTGCGGTTAATTCCGTGGTAGGGTTGCTGTCTCATTGACGTATACATCACATTTCTTTATATTCCTATGTCACTACATTTTGCGTGTTTGCTGCTGGCCGAAAAAAAATATATGAATTTGATAGCACTTATAAGACATAATGTTAGGACATCTGTCTTTTGTTGAAGTCTACACGTCTCCTTCTAGATGTCTTTTGTGTATTTTATTTCGTAAGGTTGCCGTCTCATTGACGCATACCTAACATCTCCTTTTTTTCGTGCATCATTTATATTCCATGCGCACTGGTGGCTGAATTTTTTTTTATCATATAAATCTGATAACACTGCCTGTTTTGTTTTGCATCAACAATAGTGGATTGATTTGGATTTAAATGTTTTCTACTAAACGTCTAGTAGCAAATATTTCAGGCATATTAAAGCCGTTATGTCAATAAATCCAATCGTAAAGCTAAGGCACATGTGACGAAATTTCAAGCAACAGATTACAAATTGCGGTTTCATGGTGTTTTGTTTACTTTAGTTTGGTAAAGAATGATATGCTATCCTATACTCATATATCAGTCACTGTACTTCTGAGAAAATGCATACCAGCAACGCCATAAACAGTATTGAAGGCCATATCGGAGGGTCTGCACGGGGGTCTTTCGACTCTGCAATTTTTTTTTAATAATTTCAAGCAGTCATTTTTCTCTATTCTTTATAAATTTAGCCCATTATTCTCTATTCTGTATAATTCAACACTCTCATATTCATTATTACTAGTACTCAATTGTTTGGCCTATTTTTCTCTATTCTTTCATGTTTGTCCGACTCGTATCTTCTCTTTATATTGTACCAGTTATTATACACGATTCTACAAATTTTTATATTGATACCGATCCGTAGGAACTATTTTGTTTTATATATGTACTACTTTCTCGTACGTTCTTTTGTTACTGGGTCCCAGTTCTGGGTGCATGGTTCTATACTTTCTGCTAGTCCAGTAAAACGCAGAATAAAACGATTTACATAAAAACCATTTTGGCAAATTAGCACAGACATCCTTGCAAGCTTGTACGCTCTGCGTAAGTCTTGCTATTTTTTTGGAGACCAATTCAAATTAAACGAAAACTGAATGATAAAATAATCTGTTAACACACTTCACTATAAAGCCGTAATAATCAAAACTCCATCTCTTGCACGTGGAAAGTGGTACATATATTTTGAACCGACAATCGACGAAAGTTAGAACAGCGAATCTCGTGCTGTTTAATTTTGTGTTGTTGGATTGCTGTTTTATTGACGAATAATACCTTGTATCTTTTTTTATTCATATTCTATGTTATATGTTTCAAAAAATTGCAACCGTTCTACTAAATATTGAATATAACTATCTCATTTTGTAGCTGATCTCATTTAGAAAGTCTCTACCACGGTACCCCAGCCCCCCTTTTTTTCTAAAAGCAGTAGAAAACACACAAAAACAATAGATATATCTAGATCAAGACACCAAAAAATTATTTGCCATACCTAATACGAGACAAAAGAAGCTTCTACTTCATAGTTTTTGGTGGGGTTCGTGTTGTTTATTCTTTAGTTTTCTATGTTGTGTCGTGTGTACTATTGTTTTTCTGTTTGTCTTTTTTTATTTTTAGCCATGGCGTTGTCAGTTTGTTTTAGATTTATGAGTTTGACTGTCCCTTTGGTATCTTTCGTCCCTCTTTTATCATACACTGTAGAAGGTTTGAAATCCTTATATAGTACACAATTTGCACAATTTCCTCAGAGAAGGTATTGAAAAATCTGGATCGTTTACAAAAAATGTATATACGTATTGTATACGTTTTGTACGGCTTTTTGGCCTTTTCCGTATTTTTTTAAATTGTGATCTGCACAGATTGAAATTAAAAAGTTTCAATAAAATTTAAACAACGACTTAATCATAAAATAAGTTTTTAACAAGGGGTTTTCCTACAAATAAACACAAATTTTGCAATATTTCCGTTTATCATACCCTTTTAAGCAAATAGTTTTTACAAATAAATTTGCAAAACAGAAATAGTCATCTAACCGCAGTCTAGATCATTGTAAAATGACAGTCTAGGTCTGTTGGTGATATAGCCCGCAACGGCTCAAGTAAAACCGGTGTAGTTTATGGGCCGACAGTAATTCTCTACTCTTCTCTCTTCGTTACGCTATATAGAAAAAGGGGGATGTTTTCTTTTAAATTTTAGCCAACTTACGTTTAACCCAGTAACATGTCATGTTCCTGAACGTGAGTGTGTTCCGCAGCAGCGAGGAACGACAACCGTTAGTTTGTGTATGTTATATCGTAATGCCCCCCCCCCTCTTTTTTTTCTCGTTAAGAGAATCGCGTGTTAATAGCAGGTTTTAGATTGTTTCTGTTAAATTAATATATATCTTTCATGAAATCGAGACAATTGAGAGCGAGACATGTTTTGTATGTGTGGTCATCTGTCTGTCAAAGGATGTATGTTTGCATCAAGATGTTAATTTTTTTCTATCATTGGGCTACAACTGTGCCTGATTCTCTAGATCTTTCTATTTCACAATTTATTCTCCACGCACACTGCTGGCTATTTAAATAATACAAATATGATAGCACTTATGAAACATAATGTTAGGACACCTGTCTCCAGTTGAAGATGTTACACGTCTCCCTCTAAAAGATCTGCGGTTATTTCTGTAGTAGGGTTGCTGTCTCATTGACGTATACATCACATTTCTTTATATTCCTATGTCACAACATTTTGCGTGTTTGCTGCTGGCCGAAAAAAAATTTGATAGCACTTATAAGACATAATGATAGTACATCTGTCTTTTGTTGAAGTCTCCTTCTAGGTGTCTTTTGTGTTTTTCTTTAGTAAGGTTGCTGTCTCCTTAATTGACGCATACCTAACATCTCCTTTTTTCGTGCGTCACTTATATTCCATGCGTACTGGTGGCTGAAAAAATTCTTATCATATAAATCTGATAGCACTGTCTGTTTTGTTTTGCATCAGCAATAGTGGATTGATTTGGATTTGAATGTTTTCTACTTACCGTCTAGTAGCAAATATTTCACGCAAATTAAAGCCATTATGTCAGTAAATCCAATCGTAAAGCTAAGGCACATGTGACGAAATTTCAAGCCACAGATTACAAATTGCGGTTTCATAGTGTTTTGTTTACTTTAGTTTGGTAAAGAATGATATGCTATCCTATACTCTAAAATCAGTCACTGTACTTCTTTGAAAATGCATACCAGCAACGCCATAAACAGTATAGAAGGCCATATCGGAGGGTCTGCATGGGGAGTCTTTCGACTCTGTAATTTTTTTTTAATAATTTCAAGCAGCCATTTTTCTCTATTCTTTATACATTTAGCCCATTATTCTCTATTCTGTATAATTCAACACTCTAGTATTCATTTTTACTAGTACTCAATTGTTTGGTCTATTTTGTTCTATTCTTTCATGTTTGTCCTATTCGTATGTTCTCTTTATATTGTTAGCCAGTTATTATACACGATTCGCCCATTATTCTCTATTCAGTATACCCCATCCAGATCCTCATATGTGTGTGCAATGCATTGGAATATTTAAACTACATATTAACCTTGTCCTACCGCGTCAAAGAGTTTTATGAAACATTGGCGGAAGTTTTTTCATGATAAAGAGAGGTATACATAATAATAAGAAGATGTGGTCTGATTGCCAATGAGACAACTCTCCACCAGAGAACAACTGACATAGAAGCTTACAACTATAGGTCGCCGTACAAGCTTCAACAATGAGCAAAACCCTTACCGCATATATATAGTCAGCTATGAAAGGCTCCGTAATGAAATATGAAAACAATTCAAACGAGAAATCTAACGGCCGGATTTGTGTACAAAAATGAATGAAAAACAAATATGATATACAGCAACAAACGGCGAAAACCACTGAGTTACAGGTTCCTGACTTAAGATATGCACTACATCTTTTCTTGACCCTCATTCCTATCCAGGTTTTTCATTTTACTTCCAAACATTTTATGGGGGAGGGATCGATATACCGTTATTAAAACATTTAATTCAAACCGTATTGGTTACCGGAACTTTAGATACACCAACACCAGGTACTTCATATCTAAGACACAGGCAAAATATGCACTTAATTTTAGAATTCATTCCTACATTTTTGTTTTATTTCGAATTGTCAGTCAATATGTGTTCTACAAGGATCACTAGTCCGTCACCTTTTATTTGATACCTTAATAACTAAAATGTATTCTACAAATTTTTATATTGATACCGATCCGTAGGAACTATTTTGTTTTAAATATGTACTACTTTCTCGTACGTTCTTTTGTTACCGGGTTCCAGTTCTGGGTGCATGGTTCTATACTTTCTGCTAGTCCAGTAAAACGCAGAATAAAAAGATTTACATAAAAACCATTTTGGCAAATTAGCACAGACATCCTTGCAAGCTTGTACGCTCTGCGTAAGTCTTGCTATTTTTTTGGAGACCAATTCAAATTAAACGAAAATTGAATCATAAAATAATCTGTTAACACACTTCACTATAAAGCCGTAATAATCAAAACTCCATCTCTTGCACGTGGAAAGTGGTACATATATTTTGAACCGACAATCGACGAAAGTTAGAACAGCGAATCTCGTGCTGTTTAATTTTGTGTTGTTGGATTGCTGTTTTATTGACGAATAATACCTTGTATCTTTTTTTATTCATATTCTATGTTATATGTTTCAAAAAATTGCGACCGTTCTACTAAATATTGAATATAACTATCTCATTTTGTAGCTGATCTCATTTAGAAAGTCTCTACCACGGTACCCCACCCCCCTTTTTTTCTAAAAGCAGTAGAAAACACACAAAAACAATAGATATATCTAGATCAAGACACCAAAAAAATATTTGCCATACCTAATACGAGACAAAAGAAGCTTCTACTTCAGAGGTTATCATACACTGTAAAAGGTTTGAAAGCCTTATATAGTACACAATTTGCACAATTTCCTCAGAGAAGGTATTGAAAAATCTGGATCGTTCCAAAAATGTATATACGTATTGTATACGTTTGTACGGCTTTTTGGCCTTTTCCGTATTTTTTGAAATTGTGATCTGCACAGATTGAAATTAAAAAGTTTCAATAAAATTTAAACAACGACTTTATCATAAAATAAGTTTTTAACAAGGGGTTTTCTTACAAATAAACACAAATTTTGCAATATTTCCGTTTATCATACCCTTTTAAGCAAATAGTTTTTACAAATAAATTTGCAAAACAGAACTAGTCATCTAACCGCAGTCTAGTTCATTGTAAAATGACAGTCTAGGACTGTTGGTGATATAGCCCGCAACGGCCCTAAGTAAAACCGGTGTAGTTTATGGGCCGACAGTAATTCTCTACTCTTCTCTCTTCTTGTTACGCTATATAGAAAAAGGGGGATGGTTCTGTTTTAATTTTAGCCAACTTACGTTTAACCCAGTAACATGTCATGAACGTGAGTGTGTTCCGCAGCAGCGAGGAATGACAACCGTTAGTTTTTGTATGTTATATCGTAATGCCCCCCCTCTTTTTTTCTCATTAAGAGAATCGCGTGTTAATAGCAGGTTTTAGATTGTTTCTGTTAAATTAATATATATCTTTCATGAAATCGAGACAATTGAGAGCGAGACATGTTTTGTATGTGTGGTCATCTGTCTGTCAAAGGATGTATGTATGCATCAAGATGTTAATTTTTTTTATATCATTGGGCTACAACTGTGCCTGATTCTCTTTCTATTTCACAATTTATTCTCCACGCACACTGCTGGCTATTTAAATAATACAAATATGATAGCACTTATGAAACATAATGTTAGGACACCTGTCTCCAGTTGAAGATTTTACACGTCTCCCTCTAGATGATCTGCGGTTATTTCTTTAGTAGGGTTGCTGTCTCATTGACGTATACATCACATTTCTTTATATTCCTATGTCACAACATTTTGCGTGTTTGCTGCTGGCCGAAAAAAAATTTGATAGCACTTATAAGACATAATGATAGTACATGTACATCTGTCTTTGTTGAAGTCTCCTTCTAGATGTTTTTTGTGTTTTTCTTTAGTAAAGTTGCTGTCTCCTTAATTGACGCATACCTAACATCTCCTTTTTTCGTGCATCACTTATATTCCATGCGTACTGGTGGCTGAAAAAAATTCTTATCATATAAATCTGATAGCACTGTCTGTTTTGTTTTGCAACAACAATAGTGGATTAATTTGGATTTGAATGTTTTCTACTTAACGTCTAGTAGCAAATATTTCACGCAAATTAAAGCCATTATGTCAGTAAATCCAATCGTAAAGCTAAGGCACAAGTGACGAAATTTCAAGCAACAGATTACAAATTGCGGTTTCATGGTGTTTTGTTTACTTTAGTTTGGTAAAGAATGATATGCTATTCTATACTCTAATATCAGTCACTGTACTTCTGAGAAAATGCATACCAGCAACGCCATAAACAGTATAGAAGGCCATATCGGAGGGTCTGCATGGGGAGTCTTTCGACTCTGTAATTTTTTTTTTAATAATTTCAAGCAGCCATTTTTCTCTATTCTTTATAATTGATGCCCATTATTCTCTATTCTGTATAATTCAGCACTCTATAATTCATTATTACTAGTACTTAATTGTTTGGCCTATTTTTCTATATTCCTTCATGTTTGTCCGACTCGTATCTTCTCTTTATATTGTTAGCCAGTTATTATACACTATTCGCCCATTATTCTCTATTCAGTATACCCCATCCAGATCCTCATATGTGTGTGCAATGCATTGGAATATTTAAACTACATATTAACCTTGTCCTACCGCGTCAAAGAGTTTTATGAAACATTGGCGGAAGTTTTTTCATGATAAAGAGAGGTATACATAATAATAAGATGTGGTCTGATTGCCAATGAGACAACTCTCCACCAGAGAACAACTGACATAGAAGCTTACAACTATAGGTCGCCGTACAAGCTTCAACAATGAGCAAAACCCTTACCGCCAGCTATGAAAGGCTCCGTAATGAAATATGAAAACAATTTAAACGAGAAATCTAACGGCCGGATTTATGTACAAAGAATGAATAAAAAACAAATATGATATACAGCAACAAACGGCGACAACCACTGAGTTACAGGTTCCTGACTTAAGATATGCACTACACCTTTTCTTGACCCTCATTCCTATCCAGGTTTTTCATTTTACTTCCAAACATTTTATGGGGGAGGGATCGATATACCGTTATTAAAACATTCTATTCAAACCGTATTGGTTACCGGAACTTTAGATACACCAAAACCAGGTACTTCATATCTAAGACACAGGCAAAATATGCACTTAATTTTAGAATTCATTCCTACATTTTTGTTTTATTTCGAATTGTCAGTCAATATGTGTTCTACAAGGATCACTAGTCCGTCACCTTTTATTTGATACCTTAATAACTAAAATGTATTCTACAAATTTTTATATTGATACCGATCCGTAGGAACTATTTTGTTTTAAATATGTACTACTTTCTCGTACATTCTTTTGTTACCGGGTCCCAGTTCTGGGTGCATGGTTCTATACTTTCTGCTAGTCCAGTAAAACGCAGAATAAAAAGATTTACATAAAAACCATTTTGGCAAATTAACACAGACATCCTTGCAAGCTTGTACGCTCTGCGTAAGTCTTGCTATTTTTTTGGAGACCAATTCAAATTAAACGAAAACTGAATGATAAAATAATGTGTTAACACACTTCACTATAAAGCCGTAAAAATCAAAACTCCATCTCTTGCACGTGGAAAGTGGTGTATATCTTGAACCGACAATCGAAGAAAGTTAGAACAGCGAATCTCGTGCTGTTTAATTTTGTGTTGTTGGATTGCTGTTTTATTGACGAATAATACCTTGTATCTTTTTTTATTCATATTCTATGTTATATGTTTCAAAAAATTGCAACCGTTCTACTAAATATTGAATATAACTATCTCATTTTGTAGCTGATTATCATTTAGAAAGTCTCTAACACGGTACCCCACCCCCCTTTTATTTCTTAAAGCAGTAGAAAACACAAAAACAATAGATATATCTAGATCAAGACACCAAAAAAATATTTGCCATACCTAAATACGAGACAAAAGAAGCTTCTACTTCAGAGGTTATCATACTCTGTAAAAGGTTTGAAAGCCTTATATAGTATACAATTTGCACAATTTCCTCAGAGAAGGTATTGAAAAATCTGGATCGTTTAAAAAATGTATATACGTATTGTATACGTTTGTACGGCTTTTTGGCCTTTTCCGTATTTTTTGAAATTGTGATCTGCACAGATTGAAATTAAAAAGTTTCAGTAAAATTTAAACAACGACTTAATCATAAAATAAGTTTTTAACAAGGGGTTTTCCTACAAATAAACACAAATTTTGCAATATTTCCGTTTATCATACCCTTTTAAGCAAATAGTTTTTACAAATAAATTTGCAAAACAGAAATAGTCATCTAACCGCAGTCTAGTTGATTGTAAAATGACAGTCTAGGTCGGTTGGTGATATAGCCCGCAACGGCCCTAAGTAAAACCGGTGTAGTTTATGGGCCGACAGTAATTCTTCTCTCTTCTTGTTACGCTATATAGAAAAAGGGGGATGGTTCTTTTTTAATTTTAGCCAACTTACCTTTAACCCAGTAAAATGTCATGTTCCTGAACGTTAGTGTGTTCCGCAGCAGCGAGGAACGACAACCGTTAGTTTTTGTATGTTATATCGTAATGCCCCCCCTTTTTTTTCTCGTTAAGAGAATCGCGTGTTAATAGCAGGTTTTAGATTGTTTCTGTTAAATTAATATATATCTTTCATGAAATCGAGACAATTGAGAGCGAGACATGTTTTGTATGTGTGGTCATCTGTCTGTCAAAGGATGTATGTATGCATCAAGATGTTAATTTTTTTCTATCATTGGGCTACAACTGTGCCTGATTCTCTAGATCTTTCTATTTCACAATTTATTCTCCACGCACACTGCTGGCTATTTAAATAATACAAATATGATAGCACTTATGAAACATAATGTTAGGACACCTGTCTCCAGTTGAAGATGTTACACGTCTCCCTCTAAAAGATCTGCGGTTATTTCTGTAGTAGGGTTGCTGTCTCATTGACGTATACATCACATTTCTTTATATTCCTATGTCACTACATTTTGCGTGTTTGCTGCTGGCCGAAATAAAATGATAGCACTTATAAGACATAATGATAGTACATCTGTCTTTTGTTGAAGTCTCCTTCTAGATGTCTTCTGTGTTTTTCTTTAGTAAGGTTGCTGTCTCCTTAATTGACGCATACCTAACATCTCCTTTTTTCGTGCATCACTTATATTCCATGCGTACTGGTGGCTGAAAAAAAATCTTATCATATAAATCTGATAGCACTGTCTGTTTTGTTTTGCATCAACAATAGTGGATTGATTTGGATTTGAATGCTTTCTACTTAACGTCTAGTAGCAAATATTTCACGCATATTAAAGCCATTTTGTCAGTAAATCCAATCGTAAAGCTAAGGCACATGTGACAAAATTTCAAGCCACAGATTACACATTGCGGTTTCATGGTGTTTTGTTTACTTTAGTTTGGTAAAGAATGATATGCTATCCTATACTCTAATATCAGTCACTGTACTTTTGAGAAAATGCATAACAGCAACGCCATAAACAGTATAGAAGGCCATATCGGAGGGTCTGCATGGGGAGTCTTTTAATTCTGAATTATTTTTTTTTTTGATAATTTCAAGCAGCCATGTTTCTCTTTTCTTTATAAATTTAGCCCATGTATAATTCAACACTCTATTATTCATTATTACTAGTACTCAATTGTTTGGCCTATTTTTCTCTATTCTTTAATGTTTGTCCGATTCGTATCTTCTCTTTATATTTATAGCCAGTTATTATACACAATTCGCCCATTATTCTGTATTCAGTATACCCCATGCAGATCCTCATATGTGTGTGCAATGCATTGTAATATTTAAACTAAATATTAACCTTGTCCTACCGCGTCAAAGAGTTTTATGAAGCGGAAGTTGTTTAATGATAAAGTAAGGTATACATAATAATAAGAAGATGTGGTCTGATTGACAATGAGACAACTCTCCACCAGAGAACAACTGACATAGAAGCTTACAACTATAGGTCGCCGTACAAGCTTCAACAATGAGAAAAACCCTTACCGCATATATATAGTCAGCTATGAAAGGCTCTGTAATGAAATATGAAAACAATTTAAACGAGAAATCTAACGGCCCGATATATGTACAAAGAATGAATGAAAAACAAATATGATATACAGCAACAAACGGCGACAACCACTGAGTTACAGGTTCCTGACTTAAGATATGCACTACACCTTTTCTTGACCCTCATTCCTATCCAGGTTTTTCATTTTACTTCCAAACATTTTATGGGGGAGGGATCGATAAACCGTTATTAAAACATTTAATACAAACCGTATTGGTTACCGGAACTTTAGATACACCAAAACCAGATACTTCATATCTAAGACACAGGCAAAATATGCACTTAATTTTAGAATTCATTCCTACATTTTTGTTTTATTTCAAATTGACAGTCAATATGTGTTCTACAAGGATCACTAGTCCGTCACCTTTTATTTGATACCTTAATAACTAAAATATATTCTACAAATTTTTATATTGACACCGATCCGTGGGAACTATTTTGTTTTAAATATGTACCACTTTCCCGTACGTTCTCTTGTCACCGGGTCCCAATTCTGAGTGCATGGTTCAATATTTTCTGGTAGTCCAGTAAAACGCAGAATAAAAAATTCACATAAAAAACATTTTGGCAAATTAGCACAGACATCCTTGAAGGCTTGAACGCTATGCGTAAGTCTTGCTATTTATTTGGAGACCAGTTCAAATTAAACGAAAACTGAATGATGAAATAATCTGTTAACATGAACACTATAAAGCCGTCATAATCAAAACTCCATCCCCTGCGAGTGGAAAGTGGTGTATATTTTGAACTGACAATGTAAGAAAGTTAGAACAGCGAATCTCATGCTGTTCAATTGTGTGTTGTTGGATTGCTGTTTTATTGACGAATAATACCTTCATATTCTATGTTATATATTTGAAAAAAATGCTACCGTTCTACTAAATATTGAATATAACTATCTGATTTTGTAGCTGATTATCATTTTAAAAGTCTATACCACGGCACCCCCTTTTTTTCTAAAAGCATTAGAAAACACAAAACAATAGAAACATCTAGATCTAAACACCAAAAAGATATTTACCATACCTAATACGAGACAAAACAAGCTTCTACTTCAGAGCTTATCATACTCTGTAAAAGGTTTGAAATCCTTATATAGTATACAATTTGCACAATTTCCTCAGAGAAGGTATTGAAAAAATCTGGATCGTTTACAAAAAATGTTATATACGTATTGTATACGTTTGTACAGCTTTTTGGCCTTTTCCGTATTTTTTGAAGTTGTGATCTGCACAGATTAAAATTAAAAAGTTTCAATAAAATTTAAACAACGACTTAATCATAAAATAAGTCTTTAACATGGGGTTTTCGTACAAATAAACACAAATTTTGCAATATTTCCGTTTATCATACCCTTTTAAGCAAACAGTTTTTACAAATAAATTTGCAAAACAGTTATAGTAATCTGACTTCCATTTGTTGTTGTAATCTAACCGCAGTCCAGTTCATAGACTTGTTGGTGATATAGCCCGCAACGGCATTAAGTAAAACCGGTGCAGTTTATGGGCCAATAGTACTTCTCTACCCGTCTCTTTCCTTGCCATGATGTATTGAAAAAGTGGGATGGTTCTGTTTCAATATAAGCCAACTTACGTTTAACCCAGTAGCATGTCATGTTCCTGAACGTGAGTGTGTTCCGCAGCAGTGAGGAATGACAACCCTTAGTTTTTGTATGTTATATCGTAATGCTAATGCCCCCCCCCCCCCATTTTCTCGTTTAGAGAATTGCGTGTTAATAGCAGGTCTTAGATTGTTTCTGTTAAATTTATCTATACCTTTCATGAAATCGAGACAATTGAGAGCGAGACATGATTTGTATGTGTGGTCATCTGTCTGTCAAGGGATGTATGTATGCATCAAGATGTTAATTTTTTTTATATCATTGGGCTACAACTGTGCCTGACTCTCTTTCTATTTCACAATTTATTTTCCACGGACACTGCTGACTGTTTAAATAATACAAATATGATAGCACTTATGAAGCATAATGTTAGGACACCTGTCTCCAGTTGAAGATTTTACACGTCTCCCTCTAGATGATCTGCGGTTATTTCTGTAGTAGGGTTGCTGTCTCATTGACGTATACATCACATTTCTTTATATTCCTATGTCACTACATTTTGCGTGTTTGCTGCTGGCCGAAAAAAAATATAAATTTGATAGCACTTATAAGACATAATGTTAGGACATCTGTCTTTTGTTGAAGTCTACTCGTCTCCTTCTAGATGTCGTTTGTGTATTTCTGTAGTAAGGTTGCTGTCTCATTGACGCATACCTAACATCTCCTTTTTTCGTGCATCACTTATATTCCATGCGAACTGGTGGCTGAAAAAAAATCTTATCATTTAAATCTGATAGCACTGCCTGTTTTATTTTGCATGATTAATAGTGGATTGATTTGGATTTGAATATTTTCTGCTTAACGTCTAGTAGCAAATATTTCACGCATATTAAAGCCATTGTGTCAGTAAATCCAATCGTAAAGCTAAGGCACAAGTGACGAAATTTCAAGCCACAAATTACAAATTGCGGTTTCATGGTGTTTTGTTTACTTTAGTTTAGTTAAGAATGATATGCTATCCTATACTCTAATATCAGTCACTGTACTTCTGAGAAAATGCATAACAGCAACACCATAAACAGTATAGAAGGCCATATCGGAGGGACTGCATGGGGAGTCTTTCAATTCTGTATTTTGTTTTTTAATAATTTCAAGCAGCCATTTTTCTCCATTCTTTATAAATTATGCCCATTATTCTCTATTCTGTATAATTCAACACTCTATTATTCATTATTACTAGTACTCAATTGTTTGGCCTATTTTTCTCTATTCTTTTATGTTTGTCCTATTCGTATCTTCTCTTTATATTGTTAGCCAGTTATTATACACGATTCGCCTATTATTCTCTATTCAGTATACCCCATCCAGATCCTCATATGTGTGTGCAATGTATTGCAATATTTAAACTACATATTAACCTTGTCCTACCGCGTCAAAGAGTTTTATGAAACATTGGCGGAAGTTGTTTCATGATAAAGAGAGGTATACATGATAATAAGAAGATTTGGTCTGATTGCCAATGAGACAACTCTCCACCAGAGAACAACTGACATAGAAGCTTACAACTATAGGTCGCCGTACAAGCTTCAACAATAAACAAAACCCTTGCCGCATATATATAGTCAGCTATGAAAGGCTCCGTAATGACATATGAAAATAATTCAAACGAGAAATATAACGGCCCGATATATGTACAAAGAATGAATGAAAAACAAATATGATACACAGCAACAAACGACAACCACTGAGTTATAGGTTCCTGACTTGGGATATGCACTCCACCTTTTCTTGACCCTCATTCCTATCCAGGTTTTTCATTTTACTTCCAAACATTTTATGGGGGCGGGATCAATATACCGTTATTCAAACATTTAATTCAAACCGTACTGGTTGCCGGAACTTTAGATACATCAAAATCAGGTACTTCATATCTGAGACACAAGCAAAATATGCATTTAATTTTAGAATTCATTCATAAATTTTTGTTTTATTCCGAATTGTCAGTTAATATGTGTTTTACAAGGATCACAAGTCCGTCACCTTTTATTTGATACCTTAATAACTAAAATATATACTACAATTTGTTTTATATCGATACCGATCCGTAGGAACTATTTTGTTTTAAATATGTACTACTTTCTCGAACGTTCTTTTGTTACCGGGTCCCAATTCTGAGTGCATGGTTCTATACTTTCTGCTAGTCCAGTAAAATGCGTCAGCCTTGCTATTTTTTTTGGAGACCAATTCAAATTAAACGAAAACTGAATGATAACATAATCTGTTAAATACTTTACTATAAAGCCGTCATAATCAAAACTCCATCCCTTGCACAACGGTCCCTTGCACGCGGAAAGTGGTGTATATTTTGAACTGACAATCGAAGAAAGTTAGAACAGCGAATCTCATATTGTTCAATTATGTTTTGTTGGATTGCTGTTTTTTTGACGAATAATACCCTGCATCTTTTTTTATTCATATTCTATGTTATATGATTCAAAAAATTGCAACCGTTCTACTAAAGATTGAATATAACTGTCTCATTTTGTAGCTGATTATCATTGTCTATACCACAGTACCCCACCCCCCTTTTTTCTAAAAGCAGTAGAAAACACAAAACAATAGATACATCTAGATCAAAACACCAAAAAAACTATTTACCATACCTAATACGAGACAAAACAAGCTTCTACTTCAGAGGTTATCACTCTCTGTAAAAGGTTTGAAATCCTTATATAGTACACAATTTGCACAATTTCCTCAGAGAAGGTATTGAAAAAATCTGAATCGTTTACAAAAAATGTATATACGTATTGTATACGTTTGTACGGCTTTTTGGCCTTTTCCGTATTTTTTGAAGTTGTGATCTGCACAGATTAAAATTAAAAAGATTCAATCAAATTAAAACAACGACTTAATCATAAAATAAGTCTTTGATATGGGGTTTTCTTACAAATAAACACAACTTTTGCAATATTTCTGTTTATCATAGTACCCTTTTGAGGAAATAAATTTGCAAAACAGTAATGGTCATATAACCGCACTCTAGTTCATTGAAAAAATGACAGGCTAGGACTGTTGGTGATGTAGCTCGCAACGGCACAAAGAGAAACCCTACTCTCTCTAAATTTATGCTGTATAGAAAATGGGGGTTGGTTCTGTTGAAACTTTTATCAAATTACGATTAACCCAGTAATATTTCATGTTCCTGAACGTGAGTGTGTTCAGCAGCAGTAAGGAACGACAACCGTTAGTTTTTGTATGTTATATCGTAATCAGTGTCCCATTTGTATCTTCTCATTATTCTCTATTCAGTATACCCCATCCAGATCCTCATATGTGTGTGCAATTCATTGCAATATTTAAACTACATATTAACCTTGTCCTACCGCGTCAGAGAGTTTTATGAACATTGGCGGAAGTTGTTTCATGATTAAGAGAGGTATACATACTAATATAGATATATATAGAGAACTCGTCTAAGCATCAACCCAACAATGTTAGATCTGTAAATTTGATTTTGCAAATTTTTGGTTCTTCCCTAGCCGGGATTTGAACCCATGCTGATGAGATATCGTGACACCAAATCGCCTGCACTGTAACCGGTGCGCTAGACCACATGACCACATTGGCTTCATAAAAATGAAGCTTTCGGTGGTCTGGTGTTACCTTTCAACGTCAATTTTGATCTAGCGTCGTACTACAGTACATGATATATAAGGCATGTAGATGTTATTCTTACAGATCAGCTAAATTATCTATAGTAAAGGATCCTACAAATTAATTTAAGATACAGTCACAGAAAATATTTATATTTATAAGTACGTTTGAGCCAGTGGCAACTCTACAACATATTTATCCATCGGATCACCAGCAGTGATGGAGATGCATGGATGATTTACAGATCTACATTGTTGGGTTGATATTTAGAAGAGTTGTATATACATAATGTACACAGCCATGTATCAACATCACTGCTGGTGATCCGATGGATAAATCTGTTGTAGAGTTGTCACTGGCTCAGACGTATTGTAAATTATTTTCTCAAAAGTGGGAGCAGGAAAAGACTGGCCTGTGCCCGCCGCAAAGTTTTAAATGAACCACCACCCCCTTCCACAGCTCCTACAACAGAAAGAAAAATATTGGCCACTTGACATTTTCGAGAAAAGTCGAAGGTTAATATTTTGGCACTTGATGATATTGTTAGCTTTTGCACAGCTGACGCATGTATAAAAATATAAGTAATTTGCTGGTCCCACTGATCTTCCGGTTTTTTGTGTAGGTTCTGAGGTTAATCGCTGAAACAAATTTTGACTTTTTATTTTGAAACGATGACATCAGATGACTACAGGTTTTCAAGAGTTGCTTACCTTTAGCAGCACTCGAGTTTCATATAGGTTTTTGTCAAACAATTTTAAGTTTTCTTTTATGTTTTTTTCGGACTTTGTTTGTTTTCTCGTCTACGTTCATTTTGTCATGATGTTGCTCTTCTCTCTTAAATATTGTTATCTTCTTGCGTATATCTTAAAAAAATACGTTTGTGCTAAGAGAGTTTTTCAACTCTAAGTCAAAATCAATAATTCGGACGGTTGAAAAGGGAGTATATGAAGTCTAAATCATTATCAGTTGTTTTATGTGCGGAGGCACAACGATTAACTCGCTTGTGTCAGTATTTATTTGTTTCCATAAGTGATTTTTCAATAATGCAATAATTATTTTGTTAAACTCATTTATTTAAACATATTCCATTCACAAATAAAAGAACACTACAATGCTAACGATTTTTTTTATTTGATTTACATTATAAACAACTTCACATTTTGATGACAAAAAACAATTCAATACACAGAAAGAAGCCACTATCAGAGCTACGCTTCGCAAAATAATATAACATAAGACTGTACAACATGAAAAAACTTGGTATATTAAACAACTGAGATAGAAAAAGGTGAATACTGTCTTATTATGTGTCATTACAGTTTGAAAAGAAGTCAGAGGTTGTATTGTAAGATTTTTGTCACGAAAGTTCCCATTAAAAGAAACTTCAGAAAATGATATGTCATCATAATTTACTTATATTTCAAATTTGACATTTATGCATTTTCTGACATTTATGCATTTTCTATTTTTTTTTCTCCCATTTGACAAACAAAATCAAGGGTAACCTGTGCGATGGATACGTCGTAATGATCGGTTTACAGTTTGCTAACCTTGCTGTGAGGCAGGAAATCAGTGTTGTTAAGTAGAAATATGCTAGGGCAATTAGTAAGTGCCATATACCATGGAGATACAAATGAGCCAACACATAAGTGCAGTGGAAAGTATCAATCCACCATAGCACATATGCAATTACGACATACCCTGTGGCGTACCTGTTAAAATGAAATTATACAATGTTTATTTGATATTAATTGTTATAATACATTTTCGGGCGTATTGCATTTCCGCTGATTTTTCAAAGTCCCAATACTACGTTTCCGCAAATTTAAAGTATAGGTTTCCGCAATTTGTATTTATTACTTTTCCGCAAATTAAATTACCTGGTAAATTGTAAATTATAAATATTTGAATATTTGAATATCATATATACGATGAATTATTATTATTTATTTTTTTAATAAAGACAAGGTTCTGATCTATCTTATATCTACAATATACTAGATATAACTAGTTGACTCTGGTAGGGATTAGTTAAACTTCATTGAGAAACCCAATGAAAATTATTTGTTTTAAAAGTGTTCACCTTATCCGTAGACATAAATAGGTATTCACACTCAACATTTGATCACACATCAAAATGGATCTGGTACATACAGAAACGAACAGAGGAAAGAAATGCATAATCTACGACGGATTTTCCTATAGATCGTCAAATATTTTGAAGAATGGGGATAAAGTTTACAGGTATGTACACTTTTACAAATATTAACTTTACTCTGAATAAAATGATGTAAATATTTGATTTAATGTTGTACGAGTGTATACAATTAAAAATGATAGAATTTGTTCATACTTTGCCAAAACGTTGTATATATTTATTGTGAACGTTAATGTCGGAAAAGAGAACGACAAATGGTGCCGAGTCTTTTCATGCCCACCTGAACGAGCAGTTTTATGCTAGCCATCCTAACATTTTTGTTTTTGTAGATGTTTAACTAAAACTGCAAACAACATCTTACATAAAGATGAGAACTCTTACTGTCAAAGCACCTGTTCGCAAATACAAAAAGGAAAAGATGGACTTCCTTCCAGAGCAAAATTCAAAACTTCTAAACGGACAATATACTACTGTGGACTTTATAAGACGTGTTGGGTACAAGTATTCTGCCAGAACTGACTTATGAACTATTATCATTCAAGATACATCTGATTATAATAGTGCTGAACATACGCTTGCGTACATTTTTATGATGAATTTTATTTGCATGCTATGATGACCTTTAACTTAATAAATATTTATTTTTTATTATGGCTTTGCTTTCGATCAAAAGGTATTCCTTAATTATTTGCGGAAAAGTAATAATTTATTTTTTCCGGAATAGTTAATTTTTTTCCGGAAAAGTAAGATATTTATTTGCGGAAACGTCATCTTTTTTTCCGGAAAAGTAATGCCAATTTGCGGAAACGTAAAACGCCGACATTTTCATACGTTTGGTTACTAGCAATTTCAATAGCAAGATCTCGGCATATTTTCGACAGGCTTTCTATTGATAAATATTTCTCTCTATATATATATATATTATTATATATAACGAGATTACGATGCTAACCAATATTAACTACATCCTGGAATTTACGTTGTTCAGGGACAACAACTGATGTAATAATATATAAATAAACTCATGATAGATACCAGGACTAAATTTTATATTTACGCCAGACGCGAATCCAAAAAAGTTAAAAAAGAAAAAGCCAAATAAAGTACGAAGTTGAAGAGCATTGAGATCCAAAATTCATAAAAGTGTTGCCAAATACAGCTAAGGTATTAATCTATGCCTGAGCTAGAAAAGCCTTAGTATTTCAAAAAATTATAAATGTCACAAAAATCTAACTCTTAACACTGGACATTTTTAATTTGCAAAAGACTCATTTGCAAATCCACCGCCGTTTCTCCTTAGAGCTACAATGTCGTGTATGTAACCAAAATGTGCGGAATTACATGGGATTCAATAATTGCATTGCTTTTCTGCTGTTATTATTGCAATTTGGTTTAGAAAAACATGGAATTTTCAATATCCCATCTGACAGGGCAAAATCCCATGGGATTGACCATTATCCTATCGGATTTTGGGTAAATCCCATAGAATTTATTTGGTTCCATGGGATAGTTGTAGTCCCATGGGACTAAATAATTCTCATAGGACTTTAATTATTTCAAAGGATTTTAATATCCCAGAGGCAAAATAAAATCATATGGGATTTAAATTATAAATATACAGTAATATGTATGTAACATTGAATTCTGTTTGTAAGTTAATTGTTTTAAGATGAATTTTTTAAGTTGAATATCTTTTTTTCCTTTGAAATGTTATGCAATATATTGTTCTATAACTGCTCAAAAATAAAATTTTAAACAACAAAGCAGATAATGTAAGTATCAATATATGTTTATTTATGAATTCTAGAATACTGTTTTTGAAACTCAATTATTTCTCATTTGAAATCAATGAAAGCTCTGATATAAGGGTAAACATACATGTACTCATAGGTTTTAACATAAATCTATATTTTTTCAGGATATCCCTCCACCTAAAGAATTATATAGGTTTTTTTTATCATCCAGCATTGTGTGATCGTAATGTACGTTCATTTTTGGTCAATCAGCACGGAACATTGTCATAATTGTGGGTTTAGTATCTTTTGGTATTTAATATTTAATACCAAAAGACACCGAAAACAAAATTTGAAACAAAACATCAATTTAAACTTCAAATATATCAGACTAATTTATAAAAACAAACAAATAACTAATGTAAAACAATTCAAAGGCGAAAGCTAAGTGCCTGATTTGTGCGCAAAACAATAAACAAAAAACAAATATGATATATAGCAACAGTGGACAACCACTGAAAAACAGGCACCAGTCTTGGGAAAGATACTTACAAAATGGGGCATGGGTGGTGTAAGTTTCTGTTCAATATTAAAACTATAAAAATAAGTCTAAAAGGTTTTTTTTCTGCTCTTTTTGTCAGGTTATTTTGATACATTCACATTTTCATTATACATTTTATTAACTGATGAGAATGCAACAAAGCAGAAAACAGCAACTTAAAACACAAATTTGATGTGACTGGAAAATTCTTTCCCTTTCATAAAACAAAAAGACTCAACACATAGATCTGTTTGTACTCACAGTTACTGACAGCTAATTCAAATCAAATATCAACTAACATATAAACATTGTGTGAGTACCCAACACGCCCCTAACCTGGGACAGTGGTTTTAATAACAGCCAAACATTTGAACAACCTGTAAACATTTGCTGCAATTGGCTTAACTCAAAAGACTGCAACGAGGCACACAAACAATTAATATGATCAAGAAAAAAAATTAGAAAAATCATATCATAAGGAACATGTGTACTATGTTTCAATTTGATTGGATTTCACATTCATCAAAAACTACCTTGACCCAAAAACCAAAACTTTAACCTGAAGCGGGAAGGACGAATGAACGAACGGACGCACATACCAGAAAACATATGCCCATACATTGGACATAAAAAACGTAGATACAAAGCACTGAGATAAGAGTACTTACAACTAATATTCAAATGAAAATTTATCAAAATGTTTATAAACATGATTAAATAGCAATTTTATTGCTTTATTTCTCTTCATTGATAATTTGTTGGGTTCTATGTATTTGTAGGTCAGACATCTTTAGTTGGCTTTCATGATCATCATTCAACAGGTTAATACTGAACAGAAAGATCTTTGAAGAATAACCTTATCATAGATACCAGGATTGCAATTTTATGTAGAACTGTTCGCCAAAATGTTTTGTCTGAGAAATGTTGGCATATTCTAGTGGATGAAATAATTTATTTACTTGACTCAGTTGATTTAGTGGACCGAATAATGGTACATAGAAAGTTGAAACAAGAAAACTTAAATTTAAAAGGAAAAGAATTTATTTTATAAATTTGCAAACATAAACATAATATTAGGCACACCACAGAGGTATACAATTCAAAGGAAATGCATATTCAGATGTATTGCAATGCAACTAAAACGAAGAAAACTTTACCTCATGAAAAGAAAAAGAATAAACTATTAAACGTGCTATTTCAACTTTTTCAGTCAGAATATGAACAGATTATTACAGTTCTATTTTTCATAATCAGATAAATAAGTTTTTCAAAACAATATTTTGTTCTTATTTCAGTTAAAGGATCTTATTTTTTACTTAAAATATTATTATACTTTCCAAAATAATAATAATCTTTATTGTAATATAAACAAATTAAAAACATGTTTGTGACAAAATGAAAAAAAATATTTATAATTTGAATCCCAAAGGATTTTATTTTATCCCATGGGATAATTATATTCCTATGGGATTTTTGTTGATGCATTGGACAGCAAATATCCCATGGGACAACTATTATCCCATGGGACAACTATTATCCCATGGGACCTAAAGAAACATATGGGATTTAACAAAAATACCATGGGATAATGGTCAATCATATGGGATTTTGTCCTGTCCCATGGGATATTGAAAATCCCATATTTTTGTAAATCAAATTACAAAATATACATAATAATAACATAAAAAACAATGAAATTATTGAATGCCATGTAATCCCGCTCATTTTGGTTATATACACTACTCTAGCTCTTAGATGTGTTTGAACTTTTGATTTTGCCATTTGATTGGGGACTTTCCTTTTTGAATTTTCCTTGGAGTTTAGTATTTTTGTGATTTTACTTCTTAAAAGAGGCGGCGGCTGATTTGCAAAACAGTGTTTTGCAAATTAAAAGTGTCCAGTGTTTCTAACACTGTTGGATGTTATTTCAGACTTATATATAAGGAGTTAGTTAAGTACTTCATTCCAATAGACTTAATTTAGATGATGTGTCGCTAATCACTTTATCCTCAAAGACTTAGCAATAGGTATCAAGACTAAAGGTACAACAATTACATGGTTTACAATCAGCTATAAAAACTGTAGAGAGTTAACTTATGATTATGGTTATAAAACTAATTGGTAGCTGAACTTTTTTTATAATAACATATTTCTATCATCTAAAGTATGAATTACAAAATACCCCCAACAATGTCTTACAATTACTGGTATCACCTTTTATGATTCGACTAATAATATTGATCATAATGACTTAATTGCAGATTAACTGATATTTTTTTGCCAATGACAAATGACTTTGTAATGTCCATTACTGTAAAGTCAGGCATTATTATAATGAGTGTTTTTTTTTTTACTTCAGTCAACATTGTACTCATTTACTAACCGTGTGTTAAATCAACATTAAACAAGAATGTGCCCAAAGTTAACGGATGCCTCACTCGCACTATCATTTTTCATATTCAATGGACCGTGAAATCTAATTTTGCATTTAAATTAGAGAGATTATACCATTGGTAACATGTGTACTAAGTTTCAAGTTGATTGGACTTCAACTTCATCAAAATCTACCTTGACCATAAATTTTAACCTGATTAAACTCGCACTTCATTTTCTATGTTCAGTGGACAGTGAAATTGGGGTTAAAAGTCTTTAAAATTAGAAAGATCATATCATATGTGTACTAAGTTTCAAGTTGATTGGACTTCAGCTTCAATAAAAACTACCTTGACCAAAAACTTTAACCTGAAGCGGGACAGACGGACGGACGGGCGAACAAACGGCCGAATGGACTGACGAACGGACGCATCGACCAGAAAACATAATGCCCCTCTACTATCGTAGGCTGGGCATAAAAACGAAGTACTTTTATACATGTTATATAATTTCTTATTCTGATAAACGTTTTCGGTAATATATAAGCAGTATTGAAGTATCAAAAACGTCATTTTGTTGAAACCGTGCTCCGCTTGAAGAATGTGATAGATTTGAATCCTTTTTCTAATGCAAGGATATTTTGAGGTACATTAAAATTACAGACTTAGTTCCAAACGCTTATTTTTCATTATCAAGGTTGATGATTTTTTTTTGTTGAGTCATTATTTTTATACTGTTTTATACTAACCACATCTGGAAAAATGCATCAATCTGGTCAAATTTGTAACTGTCTTTATCCTTCCATATTTCGAGACAAATAGACAGTATAAAGAACCACAGAACGTCAAAAGTCAACCAGCCGATCCATTCATTCCTATAGGCAGAACTTAGAACCACTGTGACCATTGGATACATTCCTAAACAAACAGAAAGTTATAAACTGAGCAATAAACAATAGTTATATTTAGTTCATATATCAATTCAATGAATTTAAGCTCAATAGTCCAATTCTTACCAAACCAGAAGTGATTTTGTAATTGTCAGGGAATAATGCAATAGATGACTTATACAGTTTGGATAGAGATGGACTGCAATTAGAAAAAAAAAATACGAAGCCTATTAAGTTTTTTTAGTCAACTTTGATTGCTACGGAGAGTTATCTGATTTTGATTATTTGGTTTTCTATCTGAAGCTGGAAATAGTTCAGAAATAAGTTCTTATGTTGTACTGTTATACCACTGTCCCAGGTTAGGGGGAGGGTTGGGATCCCGCTAACATGTTTAACCCCGCCACATTATTTATGTATGTGTCTGTCCCAAGTCAGGAGCCTGTAATTCAGTGGTTGTCGTTTTTTTATGTGTTACATATTTGTTTTTCGTTCATTTTATTACATAAATAAGGCCGTTAGTTTTCTCGTTTGAATTGTTTTACATTGTCTTATCGGGGCCTTTTATAGCTGACTATGCGGTATGGGCTTTGCTCATTGTTGAAGGCCGTACGGTGACCTATAGTTGTTAATGTCTGTGTCATGTTGGTCTTTTGTGGATAGTTGTCTCATTGGCAATCATACCACATCTTCTTTTTTATATGTCCCGGGTTTTACAAGTTTATTAATGTTGTGCACTACATTCTAGTAATTATTTTGTTAAAATCATAATGTGAACACAAATTTCGTACACTTTCCTTTTGAACAAATTGTAATTTGTAAAATAATTTGTACAAAATTTATACAAAATTTACCTATAATTTGTACAATAATTTAAAGTATGAATTATAATAGCATTGATACACTCTTTAGAATAGGCATTCAATGACCACACAACTTAATTATTTACAATATACAAAAAACGTTCTGTATCATTTGTTTGAGCAAGTGAGTTAATTATGGCATCGGGAATGGAATAACATCTGCTGCCAACCCTTTGCATTTATATGAAACAAATCTCTGTCAACAAGTTTTTTAAATGCTTTTAAACTTCTTCACTTAGGGATTTTTTTACGTGTAAACAAATCGCCATGTCAAATACAGTCAGAAGGAATTACACATTTTTAATTAAAAAAAAATGGCAATAGTGTTCGTATATTTTTTGTTCAAATACTGATTGCATCTGGTATGTCTAACTTCCTAACGGCTACTTACCAGGTACTTTACATCCCTTAGACATGTATACGTAACGTTTCCTTCAGATATCATTTAGGTATTTGGTTTGAATGATAAAAAAGGAGAAAAAATGGATTTACTTGAAATGAATCAACAAATTAATAAACATTGTAATATTCGGCTTTACTTCCAGCTTTCAAGTAGATGGTTTGTTAAGCATTTGCAAGTAATCGTAAAACAAGTTACCACATTATTCATGTGGCTGTCAAAAGTCATGAGCCTGTAGTGCAGTGGTTGTCGTTAATGCATGTGTGTCATATTTGTTTTTCGTAAATTGTTTCGTATGAATTAGTCCGTTTGTGTTTTCAACTGAGTCATTTCATATTTTTCATGTCTAGACCTTTCAAAGCTGACTTTACCGTATGGGTAACCTATTTGTTGAAGGCCGTACGGTTGTCTGTATTTACCTAAATTGACGTTATTGCAACTTTGGTGGATAGTTGTCTCATTGAAAATCATACCTCATGTCCTTATTTTTATATGAAATATCCTTATAATTGTCAGAATTGTTGGCCTGCTATTATTCCAAATTAGTAAACCAGGTGTTCCGGAAGGTAAGTAAATCCAGCTCCATATGTGGCATCTATCGTGTTGTTAGAATAAGTGCAAATCCTATGATAAGTCTAATTCGGTAAGTCACAATTGGTAAAATGGAGGACAAAATTGTGTGAACGATAATCAAAACATCTCTGTCGTTCTCTATGAAACTGTTATTGCATAACAGTAATTTAACTCGTGAAGGGATCTGTAAAATTTCACAACGAATGACGTCAAATTAACTATTTATAACTTGTAAAACATTGGGAAGGCTATTCGGAATACATACATTGTAGTATATGAATTTTAAATACGATTGCCTTATTTTGATTGTAAAATTACATTTGCTTAAAATCAATATTCAGCTTTAAATATGCGCATTTAAGAAGCAGCTTTACGCTTTCATAAGTGCATATTTGTAGCATTAACTTTAGACATAAGCATCTTAAAATGGTGGTTGAAAGATTGAAATGTTTTTATAAATAACCGCTAACTTACCGGCTATCAAAATAGTTGTAATGAAAATGCAGTGGTGTCCATAAAATTGAGAAAAACCAGCAGTATTTGCAAGAAATACTATAATCAGACTTTGTTGAAACTTGAGTATAGTCTCTCCTATTCGTCCAAAACCATTCCATAGTGTTGCATGGTATATGCCTTCCATTATACCATACCCAACAATCAAACTATACAAGTACAGGATTAATGATGACACATTACTTCCAGATTTGTAGATGCCGATAATCCCAAGAAAAACACCAGATAACAAACAAATAGCAAAATTTCCAAACTCTTTGAATAGGATCATGTTAAATAGATTGAAAGGACCAAGTTTCTGGTATTCGCAGAATCCATCTGGAGGATATATTGCAGTAAAATTGTAAAAAGATATATTGGCTGGTTCTGTCATGATAGCTGAAAAAAATATCTATTTCTAATGTAAAACATTGTTGACCAACAGAATACAACGATGCATTGTTCTCTACTTTTACTTTTAAATGTTAGATTGTATCATAACAATAGCCCGCCAAAGTTTCTGAAAACATTTTCAAAGCGCAAAATCTATTGACATACTCAAAGTCATGCTGTTTTTATAATATTTATAGATCATCTTATAGACAACAATCAGCTGTAATTCCCTTTTCAGACATGTCGTTTATGCAGAGTTACGTAAAGCGCTTCTTTTCATACTAAACAGCATTTTCAATGTTAAACACAACATTAATAAATATCAGCTGCTCGCCACAATATGAAGAATTTTTGATGTCGTTCGCTGCGCTCAGTCGACAAAATGTTTAATTTTGTGACTCCCAGCTGATAATTTACAATATCAACATGCAGACAACCTGATTATCGGTACACACAACATTGAAACCTTATTTAGTAGAAAGAAATATTATTCATAATTTCTTTCGTTTACAGAGATTGTAGATATATAAAATTTATGTTCATATCAACATGAGTGTAAACTAAATCATCAATACACACGATATAATAAAAATTGAATAACAATACCAATATAAGAATTTAACAACATAAGTATCTACCATAATTAAGACCTGCTGTAAATCTACTCACTGATAAGTTATGTGCGTCTGTTGTACGTGTAAAGAACATTTCCTGGAAGGAAACTAAATGCATATCTAAAAATAGAGTTTATATCCCTTAAATGAATAAGTACATTGTGTACTATATTTCAAAAATAGTATAATGCGTGAATTTTTAAACTAAAATATTACATATTCTTTTGTAATTCACATAACAGGTTTGTATTTGTACTGATAGGTTTATTTTTCTATAGCATATTAAATAACTTGGGCACACTAATATTTTATGATCTTTAATTGAATAAAATTAATTCAAAATGCAGTTTTAAATGAATGCTCAATGTTCACTTGGTGAATCCTATTACGGCAGTCTCATCTGATAAATATACACATAATGACATTGTTTCCTAAGTTATACTTTTAAAAGAACAAGATCAACATACAATTCAGATTTCCTTTCAAAACTTGACTAGCAAAGGGCCACGATGCAGTCCCCTCTTTTATACCCTAGGCGGATATATGTTAATTTGTTGTTTCCTTAGCATAATAATGTAAACAACGGAAGAGGATTGATTTATAAGCTTTGGGATCATAATATATTTATTTGCTTTTAACTATGTTTTCAATATATATATATATATTCTGCGGACTAGAATGACTTTACATAGACAGCAAACCAACCATGAAGATTTAACACTCATCAGGGCAAACGACCATTTCCATCGTTGTTCTAATGGACGATTTAAAATATTTCCATTGTATATGGTCAATCGTCAAAATGATTTTCTCCGGAGGAAGAAGGAAGAATTATTCAGAAACATTCTCAACCCGGGATTAAATGATAAATGATAATCTAATTTTAACGTAACATTTTAAAGTCTTAAAATGACATTAGTAGTCTCCCTTGTATTTGTTAACGTCATACTATTGTTAACGTCAATCAATTGTTTTATTTATATACAAGTCACATTACCTGAAGATCTGCGGAAGCAGTGAAAGTACTAGTAAAAAAGTGATGCATTGAAACCGTTTTTATCTTTTAATAATTTTCTTATATATATATATGAAAGATGAAGTCGGTACGACGATAGGTTAAAGAACATCAGTTGTTCGACCCGTTAGTCAAATGCGTTTTGTTTAAATATACTTTTTCACTTTTTTTGGTCTTTTGGAAAATGTTGTTTGTGCTGTTTTTAGACCCTTCTACAACGAAATTTGTTTTCCATGCACACGTATAAAAATTGCGATTTTTATCCAACGCAATCATAGGTTGAACGTAGTTTTCAATTTAGACTCGTTTGAAAAAAATGTTTAATTGATATTAAGATACGAGGGATCCAAAAAGGAATTTGGGTTGACTCCTTGTCTTGTTTTCTAACAGAGGGCTAAAAGTGATATTTTTTGCGATTTTGACACTTCAAGCTTTCTTTCATATCGAAGATGACATAAATACTGGGAAATTATTTTAATAGTATCTGTATATATACAAAGTCTACAATAGTATTCATTTTTTTTAATACTGAAAGACCAGATGGGTCTCGCTGTTTTTCAGTGGTGGATTTTCACGATACATTTTGAATAGTAAACTGGCATGCTGAGTCCTCCATAAATTTAGAAGATCTTACTGTTCCTGGATTAGATGATTATTGACATTATTTACATGATTTATTTATTCGAAAATATCTATTTTTTGGCTTTCCATAGCTGTTCTTATCTATAATTTTAAATCTTCGTGGAACGTTCGTTTCTGTTTGTTTCCTGTTTAAAATTTTCATTCTTGATTATATTATTAATCTTAAGGTCACAAAGAGAAATATGCGATTTGCATAAGGGTTTATATTTGAGGACAACGATAATTTACGAATACTTTAATCGGTCAATAAAAAGATTTCCTTTATCTCTTAGTTCATGTAGTTTTTACAACTATAGTAAAAATTTAAACTATCCTGCGTTGAATGTTATTAATGTTTAATTTTTTTTTTATTATATTCAACTTACGAAACTTCAATATCGAAAGAACTGATAGCTGCCTGTTGGATACTGCATATCGAATATCGAATAAGGAATCGGCTGCTTTTTCACATACATTACTTTTCCGCCTAATGAAGGTATACGTATATGGAATTTCAACCAAAGATGAAGAACTGGATCTTCCATCACTCTATTGGATACCTAAACTACATAAGTATCCTTACAAACAACGGTCTATTGCTGGGTCTTCCAAGTGGTCCACGAAACCTCTTTCCAAATTATTAACATCTATTTTATTAGCAATCAAAGCCGGGGTCCAAAGTTTTTGTGAAACTGCCTTTTCTAGATGTGTATACTAAAACATTCCAAAGATATTTTAGAGTATATACAATCTAAGACTCGCTCATCTTGCAATAGTATTAAAACATTTGACTTTCCTACACTTTACACAAGTATTACCCATTCCAAACTAAAAGACAAATTGAAAGAGTTGGTATTACTTTGTTTCATTAAAAAGAATGGCGAACGTAGATACAAGTATCTTGTCTTTGGGAGGCATAAACCCTACTTTGTAAAGAATCACTTTGATTCAATCAAAAAATTCTCTGAAACTGACATTATCAAGATGCTTGATTTCTTGATTACCAACATATTTGTTACGTTTGGAGGACATGTTTTTCAACATACTGTCGGAATTCCAAGGGGAACCAAGTGTGCCCTCTTGTTTCTTTATTATTATCAGGCTGACTTCATACAGTAACTTCTTAGAAAGAACGATATGAAGTTAGCAATATCCTTTAACTTTATGTTCCGTTATATATATGATGTTCTCTCGCTAAAAAATACAAAATTTGGTGACTTTGTTAAACGAATCTATCCAATCCAACTGGAGATAAAAGATACTACAGATACAGCTAAATCTGCCTCATATCTTGACTTACATCTAGAAATTGACAATTAGGGTTGGTTGAAAACAAAACTTTACGACAAAAGAGATGATTTCAGCTTCCCAATTATGAACTTTCCATTTTTATGTAGCAACCTTAAAGCAGCGCCTGCATACGGAGTACATATCTCCCAATTGATACGATATTCCCAGGCTTGTATTTCCTATCATAATGTCCTTGATAGAGGATACTCTCAGGGAATCTATTAAACCAAGAGTTCTAAATGGTGAAGTTAACTCATCTCTTCGTAAATTTTACGGACACCATCACGAGTTGGTTGACCGTTATGGAATAACCGTTTGACAGATGCTATAGGATATGTTCCTCACGTCGTAACTACAATACCCTTTCCCTTTTCACGAATGTGACCTACTGAATTAGACTATCAACCGGATTTGTAATATCATAGCAACACGAAGGGTGTCAAATGTGGAGGAGGATCTGCTTACCCTTCCGGAGCACCTGAGATCACCCCAAGTTTTTGTTGGGGTTCGTGTTCCTTAGTCTTTAGTTTTCTATGTTGTGTCTTCTGTACTATTATTTGTCTGTTTGTCTTTTTATTTTTAGCCATGGCGTTGTCAGTTAATTTTCTATCTATGAGTTTGACTCTACCTCTGGTATCTTTTGTCCCTCTTTCTTAAATGGTCAATGCATACTAAAATACAGAGTAGTTCGATTAGACATAGCATTTTTGATCTAATAGAATTAACAACATGCATATGATACACTCAATTTTACATTTATCAATTGCAAGTTGTGTTAACATGATTAGAGATGAAAAACAGAAAAAACTTGGATACTAAGATTACTTAAGAATTTACCTTTAACGTGGTAACGGATTACATAATTTATTGAAAGATGATTGGGCAGGTGAATGTTTGAAATCTTGAGTTTCCATGGATCGTCTTCCTCTTCTCAACTTGATGACGAATATATCGTTTTTCAAGTAAAGTATACCGTAGCATTCACTTTTTTGGGACTCCATTTATGACTTAGATAGAGCATGGAGCTGCACTCGTTTGTAGTGCTTTTTGGTGTACTATTTTCAGGAGGTAAAATTTACATTTGTATATCTAAAATTGATTATTTATGTATTTCGATGTGCATGCGAAGATGATATTTTATTTCAGTTAATGATCATGGCCTTTTGAAAGAAATCATAAACCTTTTTCAGTTATAACTTAAGGATATTTACTTTTAAATGAATTAACCATTTAAAGGCTTCTTTCAATGTGCAGGTATATGTTCGTCAATTCTGACTATATTGAAAGAAAAGTTAAGTCGCCAATAGATAACTTAAAGTCAATAAATGTACAAAGAAGAGTTATTTCTAGGTAAAATACAAAATCTAAGAGAATTGCATACACTCCTAACGGAATAAGACTTAATGGGTCGATATGGTAAACGTCTGTGGCTATGCATTTCATAGGAAAGCATTTTACAGCCAGTATTGACAAATTCAGTGCACTAAAAGAAAAATATAAACACACTTCATTTACACTCATGAATCAAGTAAGTTTTGAAATTTTATTTCGTTTCGTAATGCAGTTCATGTTATCAAAAGTGATCTATGTGGAATTGCTAATTAAAAATTAATTAGGATTACAAGAATCTGTTGTAATATTTAGTATCAACGAATAAGTGTATGTATTTTATAAGAATTTCAGAAATACACGTAACCAGATTAAGATTTTTAATAGGAACTCCGATTCAATGTCGGTAAAGCGATAATTTGCATAACTCACTATTAACTCTTTAACATGCCAGTTATTTCAACCCTTGTTTGTCAATTTTATTTCAATTTCAGCTTTTCTGATGCAGTTTTTTGGGGTCATTACTTTTCATGTTCGACAGACGCTTATTCCTCAGAAATTATATCTGTAGACTGCATTTTTTGGAGTAGTATGTATTGGTCTAAAATCAGGTAATAAAGTAACGAATATACTTTTAGCAATATAAATTGTCTTCGTGATTTTTTTTATGTTTGTTATATTTTTGTTCGAAAGTTCTTTCATACTCAAATGATTTTTTTCAAAAGCGTTCAACAGCCTGAAAGTCATGCATGTAGGAGCTTTAGGAGTAATTTATTTTAAATAAAGCTAATACTAACAATGACCACTGCCCTTTCCTCGACCTTGATATCTATATCATTAACGGGAAGCTTAATACAAAAATTTATGATAAAAGACATGATTTTTCATTTCCTATCGTTAATTGTCCATTTTTAGATGGTGACGTACCCTTGTCACCATCTTATGGTGTTTATATATCTCAACTTGTACGATTCGCTCGTGTATGTAACAACGTATTAGATTTTAGCGAGAGAAATTTATGTATTACTAAAAAATTATTACATCAGGGTTTTCGATATCACAAACTGGTCAACACATTTACTAAATTTTATCACCGGTATAAGGAAATAATTCGTAAATATAACTCAACATGCAGACATCTTATATGTTCAGGTATTTCACATCCAATTTTTTATGGTAATATTCTTTACAAAGCACTAAAATGTCAGTATTCACCTCAAAAGCTTACAAAATCTTTAAACAGTCTTATTAAGAAGGGATATAGTTACGATACTGTTGTCAGGTCATTAAAGATTGCATATTTTGGCTTTTAATATTGATTCACTTATAGGGTCTTTGCATCGGAACTAAACACATTTATTTTCAAAAATCAGTTATTGGCATGACACGGGTTGTGTTCTTCTCATATCTTTTATGATAGTATGATACTTAACCCCTAACGGGAGGGATTGTGCCTGATATTCGTATGACGAAGACATAATCTTTCAATCAGTTTAATTGAGGTCGAGAGCTGGCATGTCAGTTAACTGCTAATAGTCTGTTGTTATTTATGTATTATTGTCATTTTTTTTATTTTCTTTTGTTACATCTTTTGACATCGGACTCGGACTTCTCTTGAACTGAATTTTAATGTGCGTATTGTTATGCG